>JAXLNO010003974.1:298321-340821 GCA_038087875.1 Malacoraja senta
TAGCAGGATGACCAATATTGAATATACTGTATTTCCCGGCAGAGAAGACGCTATTTTTTAACCGATAATAAGGCCCGAAAATTTACCTGCGTCTTGGAGGCCGAATGTTAGATTGTTATCCAAGAACAATAGACTTGGCTATCCCTCAGTACAGCGGCTGTAAAGGACAGCACCGCTGGGGGTGGGAGAGTTCCTTCCACAGAATGTGGGGAGTCTGGCCCGGGTCAGCACGGCAAAGTAGTAAACTTGGCTGGGCCGCCAGGGGTAAAGTTGTGGGGAGCGCAGGAGCGTTGAGAAGGAGGGGGTTGGGGATCATGCCAGCAACTCACTCAGTAGCTCGGGTGGGTGCGAGCGGCCGCTGGGACCGGACAGCGGAACGGTCTGTCTGTCTGTCTGTCTGTCTGTCTGTCTGTCTGTCTGTCTGTCTGTCTGTCTGTCTGTATGTCTGTCTGTCTGTCTGTCTGTCTGTCTGTGTGTCTCTCTCTCTCTCTCTCTCTCTCTCCCTCTCCCTCTCCCTCTCTCTCTCTCTTTTTTTTTTTTTTTTTTGCAGGGCAAGTTCATTACATAGAGGGTGGCGAGTGCCTGGGACACGCATAGATGTTGGTGGAGGCAGATACGATGGTGGCATTTACCAGACTTTTGGTCAGGCACATGGATAAATGCAGGGAATGGAGGAATATGCATTATGTGGATTTTGGCACCATGTTCGGCAGAGACATTTATGAGATAATTAGCCTCTTGTGCTCTACCATTCTATTTCCATTATATAATCTTCATTGCAACAATGTAGTTTAAAGGAAGGAGAATGGAAGGTTACAGATTTAAGAATGTATCCAGGGTTATTATTAGTTTGTAATTTAATAAACCATTTGCCTTTTTTTTTTGGTTGTAATTTCCATGCCTTGTGCATGGAGATGATGTAACAATTACTACCTCGCAACATGGACCCGTTACAATTCGCATACCGTCCGAACAGATCCACGGACGATGCGGTCTCCCAGGTTCTGCACACCGCTCTCTCTCACCTTGACAGCCAGAAGGGGAGCTACGTGAGGATGCTGTTCATAGACTTCAGTTCAGCCTTCAACACCATAGTCCCCACCAGACTGGCCGAGAAGCTGCTGGAATTGGGGCTCAACAACCCCCTGTGTGCCTGGGCCCTGTACTTTCTCACCGCCAGGCCCCAGGTAGTCAAGATGGGAGGGAATACATCAAAGTCCCTCACCCTGAGCACAGGATCCCCCCAGGGTTGCGTCCTCAGCCCCCTACTGTACTCCCTGTACACACATGACTGTGTGGCCAGGTTCAGCTCCAACTATAATCAAGTTTGCTGATGACACTGTGGTGGTGGGCCTGATCTCAGACAACGATGAGAAGCCCTACCGGGAGGAGGTGGCTGATCTGGCACTCTGGTGTCAGGACAACAGCCTCCTCTTGAATGTCACTAAAACTAAGGAGCTGATCGTGGACTTTAGGAGGGCACATCATCCGAGGACGTACACACTATTGAGGATAAATGGGGATACTGTGGATAGGGTGAGCTGTTTTAAATACCTGGGAGTCCACCTCTCTGAGGATCTGACATGGACATCACACGCTGCAGCACTCGTGAGTAAGGCAAGGCAGCGCCTTTACCACTTCAGGCAATTGAGAAAATTCAGAGTGTCTCTGAGGATCCTCCAGTGGTTCTACTCAGCGGCTGTGGAAAGCATCTTGTCTGGAAATATTACAATCTGGTTTGGAAATTGCTCTGCCCAGGACAAGAAGGCTCTGCAGAGAGTAGTGCGTTCGGCCGAACGCACTATGGGAACTACACTCGCCCCCCTGCAGGAACTATACATCAGAAGGTGCAGATCCAGAGCCAATAAGATCATGGGAGACCCCTTCCACCCCAGCAGCGGACTGTTCCAGCTGCTACGGTCAGGCAAACGCCTCCGTTGCCATGCTGTGAGAACGGAGAGGATGAGAAGGAGTTTCTTCCCAGAGGCCATTAGGACTGTAAACTCCTATCTCACCAGGGACTAACTTTACTGAACCACTCTACTGTTTTTTTTTTAAATTGGTGTTTTTTTTTCCCTTTTTCCTTCTGCCCACAATATTTAATATGTAAAAGAATATGTGATTCTGTTTTGTAGTTTTTTTGCACAATTCGCGAGCATTGCCACTTTTCATTTCACTGCACATCTCGTATGTGTATGTGACGAATAAACTTGACTTGACTTGACCTGACCCTGAAGACTATCTCATGGCAGCAAGTTCTTGACAACAGGTTTATTTATCCTTTGTATTTGAAGTTTCTTGGATGAGTTTTATAGGTCTATTGATTGCAACAAATATTCCCTGCATTGCCTCCAATTTGAATTTAAGCAGCATAGCTTCTTGGAAATTAGTAGCTGAGAATTTACAGGCATGTATCAATTTTAAGGATTTCCCCATTTCTTTAGAATAAATTTCCATCTATAGTGTATCTGTAAAATTCTCAAAGCTTTCTCTTCTCCTCCATCCAACAGTTAGAGTCATAGAGTCATAGACTGATACAGTGTGGAAACAGGCCCTTTGGCACAACTTGCCCACACCGGCCAACATGTCCCATCTACACTAGTCCCACTTGTCTGTGCTTGGTCCATATCCCTCCAAATCTGTCCTATCCATGTACCTGTCTAACTGTTTCTTAAACAATGGGATAGTCCCAGCCTCAACTAGCTCCTCCGGCAGCTTGTTCCATACACCCACCAACCTTGGATTCCCATTAAAACTTTTCTCAGGTTCTGGTTAAATCTTTTCCCTCTCGCGCTAAACCTGGGGACGACACAGTGGTGCAGCGGTAGAGTTGCTGCCTTACAGTGCCAGAGACCCATATTCGATCCTGACTAAGGGTGGGTGGGGATGGGACTGTACGGAGTTTGTACGTTCTCCCTGTGACCCTGGGCATTTTCTCTGGGTGCTCCAGGTTCCTCCCACACTCCAAAGATGTGCAGGTTTGAAGGTTAATTGGCTTCTGTATATTTTCTCTGGTGTATAGAGTAGAAGTAATGTGCAGGCGATCGATCGTTGTGTCGAGCGGACTCAGTGGGCAGAAGGGCTTGTTTCCATCCTGTATCTCTAAACTAAACTGTGTCTTCTGGTTCTTGATTCTTCTAACATGGGTAAAAAGCCCCCCCTGTACATTCAATATGTCTATTCCTCTCATGATCTTATACACCTCTAAGATCACCCCGGTAGATAAAAGTGCTGGAGAAACTCAGCGGTGCAGCAGCATCTATGGAGCAAAGGAAATAGGCAACATTTCGGGTCGATAACCTTCTTCAGACTCTAAGATCACCCCGCATCCTCCAGCGCTCCAAGGAATCACATGTCCATGTAATAGTTTAGTTTAGAGATGCAGCATGGAAACAAAGCAATTAACCTACAAACCCGCACACTGGGACAGTGGAGTAAACTGGTGCACCCGGGGAAACACACAGGCAGGTTGAACATGCAACCTCCATGCAGTCAGCAACAGAGATCAGAATCAAACTGATTGCCACTGTGCTGCCAATATCAATAGAGAGATCTATTTCATCAGTACCCTTACGATGGCACCATATTCTAAGAACGGAGTAGAAGAGCATATATGCGCACTTACTGTTAAAACTGGCAGCTATCCTGAATCCACAGGGTAGATTGCAACTGTTGGAGCAGTAATAGTATATCCTGAAGCAAGTGTTGTTTATAGAACAAGTGAACAAGCTCACTTTGAATCTCTCTTCAAACCACATAGAAATGACCCAGATTTTGTATTAAGCAGCAAAGCGCCATTCCTGGAAAATAAATTGCTCCATGAATAATTAGCTCTGTGGCCTTCATCCAGCAGAGTCCAGCAACATACAGTAGCAATGTTACAACATTTTGAGATTTTAAAAATCAAGCCTATAATTTGTCCCATCAGCCAAAGCATAAAAAAAACTTTAATTTGACACCTAATTCACTTTCATATCTTCAGTATTAAAAAAAGTTATGGCCATTTTCATACTCGGAAATTAGCATCTTGTTCCCTATTGCTTTTCCATTGACTTAACACAAAAGCTGTGATCGAGGACAGTCAAAATGGCCATAACTTTCTTGAAAATTAAGAGCTGAATGAAATTTTTCAGTTATTATAGATTGAAGCATTCTGAAACAAATATAAAACATCTAACTTGGATGACCTGAAATTAAAGCATATAATTAGTTAGTTACCTTATTGTAGCTAATTACAAAATTGACCATTGTGACGGAAATAGTAATAAACACCCAGACTGCCTTGAAAATTCAAAAATGTGATATTCTCAAGATCAGAACTTTAATATTATTGTATTATATGCTGTAAGTCCGTTACAGATAGGTAAATAAATTACAATTTCTAGCAATAGACCAAGTCTTTATGAAGAAGATCAGTTGCTAGCTGGTACATTGGCATATCATAATCAGTAGCATCATCATACTCCTCAGATTGTAACCAATAAGCAACTCTGTACACCTTGTTTTTCCTCAACTTTTTAATTTTGGCATTGTAAACTACAAGTTTTTGCTCTTCAAACCACGTATGACATGCCTTTCTACCCACTACTTTCCCATTAAGAATGTCCTGTAGATCATCACATTTGGAGTATCCAAATTTGGATAATCTCTGCGAATGCTGTCTAAATCAGTCTCGACTGCGACTGCACCTCCACAGACACCTCTGTCAATCTTCTCAAGTTTGCGGACAACACAACCCTGATTGGACTGATCCAGGATGGGGAGGAATCTGCCTACAGACAGGAAGTGTCACAGCTGGGTCCTGGTGCCATCGCAACAACCTGGAGCTCAATGCTCTTAAGACAGTGGAATTGATTGTAGACTTTTGGAGAGCTTCCCCTCTCCTCACCTCACTCACCATCAACAACACCACGGTCACATCTGTGGTCTTTTAGGTTCCTGGGAACCATCATCTCCAAGGACCTTAAATGGGGGGCTACCATCGACTCCACAGTCAAAAAGGCATAACAGATGATGTACTTCCTGCTGCAGCTGAGGAAGCACAATCTGCCACAGGCAATGATGGTCCAATCTACACGGCCCATCGTAGAGTCTGTTCTCACCTTCTCCATCATGGTCCTGGTTTGGCTCAGCCACAAAGCACGTTACCTGGAGGCTGCAGCGAATCGTCGATGAGCAGAGAAGATTATTGGTTGCAACCTTCCCTCGCATTGATGAACTGTACACTGCAAGGGCCAGGAAGCGAGCGGTGCAAGATCATCTCTGACCCCTCTCACCCCTGGCCACAAACTTCATTGAATCACTTCCCTCTGGAAGGCGACTCCGGATTGTCAAAGCTGCCACAGCCAGACATAAAAACAGTTTTTATCCCAGGAGTAGGTGCTCTACTCAACAGCCAAAAATCCGTAGCCTCCCTTTGATCTGGTATTTTGTTGTGTTTACGTGCTTGATCAATGGTGTTTTATCATTAATGTCTTATTATTATTAATGTTTACTGTTTTCTGAGTCATTCGTAACTGTCACTGTATGTCATGTTGTTACTTGTGCCCGGAGCACCAAGGCAAATTCCTTGTATGTGAATACTTGGCCAATAATCTTACTTACTTACTCCCTCAACATCCTCATCCTCCTCGACCTGAGTGCAGCCTTCGATACCGTGAACCATAACATCCTGCTTACCAGACTTAGAGACCTGGTATTGAAGGTTCTGCACTCAGCTGGCTCCGTTCCTACCCTTTCCAACCGATCCCACTTCATCTCTCTCCATAACCACACCTCTGCCACAGCCACTGTCACTCAAGGCATTCCCCAAGGCTCCGTTCTCGTCCCCTCCTCTTCATCATCTACATCCTCCCCCTTGGTCATATACTCCGTCACTTCAACCTGGACTTCCATTGCTATGCTGATGACACCCAGATCTATCTCAGCACCAAGTCCCCCCCACCACCCCCCTCTCTCCATATCAACTCCTGCCTGTCAGCCATCAAATCTTGGATGCAACTCAACTTCCTTAAACTAAACAGTAACAAAACAGAATTTCTCCTCATTGGCTCCAAATCAACACTTCCAAAAATTAACAACCCCACTCTCACTATTGACGGCACCACTGTCTCCCCATCTCCTCAGGCCCGCAACCTGGCGTGATCTTTGACTCAACCCTCTCCCTTGAGCCTCACATCCCGCCATGTTGTCACAACATCATTTTTTCACCTCTGCAACATTGCCAAAATCAGACCCTTTCTCACACCCCCCGCTGCTGAAAGACTCATCCATGCCTTCATCTCCTCCCGACTGGACTACTGTAACTCTCTTCTCTTTGGCATTAATTCCAGCAACATCAACCGACTTCAACTGGTCCAAAATGCAGCCGCCCGACTCATCACCCACACCAAATCCTGGCACCACATCACCCCAGTTCTCAAAGAACTTCACTGGCTTCCCATTTCCCACCGGATCATCTACAAAATCCTGGTCCTCACCTACAAAGCCCTCAACCACTTGGCCCCCCCTTATCTCACTGACCTTCTCTCCCCCTACCAACCCTCACGGTCCCTCAGATCCACATCAGCCGGTCTCCTCTCCATTCCAAAATCCAACCTCTGCACTTTTGGAAACAGAGCCTTCTCCAGGGCAGCTCCCAGGCTCTGGAACTCCCTCCCACAATTGATCCGAAATTCTGAGTCCTCACCATCCTCCAGTCCCGCCTCAAGACCCATCTCTTCACCTCTGCATACCCTTAGTCCATGTCCCCTCCCCTTTGCATCTCTGTCTTACTGCTCTATTTTGTTTGTTTTTGACTCTCCATGTAAAGCGACTTTGAGTCCTTGAAAGTGCTATATAAAATAAATGTATTATTATTATTATTACTTACTTACTTTTGCTGGGCATTTGTATTGACAATTTTGCATTTCTCCTTTGGAGACATCCGTTTAAAATGTAAAGGAAAAAAACCCACTGAACAGTATTAAGTACGTAAGTAAGTAAGTAAGCATGTTTATTGGACAAGTATTCACATACAAGGAATTTGCCTTGGTGCTCCACCCACAAGTACCAACATGACATACAGTGACAGTTACGAATAACTCAGAAAACACTAAAGATTAATAATAATATAACATTAATGATAAAACACCATTTATCAAGCATGTGAACCAACAGAAACAAGTTATTATTTCCAGTTTTAGAAAAAAGGTAGAAATGATATAGTTAAACACTAAAACAAATAGTAAATACAACACTAAACAAATAGTAAATACCCAACAAAAAATTCATATTCCTCAGTTTCAATAAATCAATTCATCTAATCAATTAAATTCATCCAAATTCAATTACTAGATTCTTAAGAAAAGACAACAAAATGTAAATAGCCTGTATCCAAATACCAACCTGATCATGGATGGACAATAACACAAAATATAGACCATTTAGATGCTTATGACATGTTTGTCCAACCAAATGAGAATTTTAATCAGCTTGCGAGTGGGTGTTTCTGGAATGTGATAGATTGGAACGTTGACGTAAATTTTAAGCCCATATCAGCAGGCAAGACAGGACCGATTCGTATGGGGACAAAATAATTTTACGGTGCATTTTCGCATCGTAAAATTAGACTAAAGCCACCCCAAGAAGCAAGATTGTATGTGAAATAAATGACTTACCGTTTGTTTTGTCCTGATATTGCGATCTATCACGTTGAAGGCATTGAGGGCGTTAGAAGTCGCATTTTACTTTAATCCAACGATTAAATTGTCCAGCGATTAAAAAAAAAACGGGGACGGAAGTCCAATCGATTTTTCTTCATCGACTGAGCCCGAGGAAATCCTCCTCCGACAAGCAATACAAACATGCATTTTAATCCCTCCCCCCCTAACACTCCCCTCCACAATACTACCCCCCAACACTCCCCCCCAACACACTCCCCCCAACACTCCCCCCAACACTCCCCCCAACACTCCCCCCCCCAACACTCCCCCCCCAACACTCCCCCCAAACCTCCCCCCACACGCCCCCCCGCAACACTCCCCCCAACACACTCTCCCACAACCCCCCCAACACTCACCCCCCCAACAATTCCCCCGCAAACACTACCCCCCACAATACTCCCCCCCAACACTCCCCCCAACACTCCCCCGAACACTCCCCCCAACACTCCCCCCACAACACTCCCCCACAACACTCCCCCCAACACTCCCCCCAACACTCCCCCCCAACACACTCCCTTCCCCCCAATACTCCCCCCACAATTCTCCCCCCCAACACTCCCCCCCAACACTCCCCCCAACACTCCCCCCGAACACTCCCCCCACAACACTCCCCCACAACACTCCCCCTAGACCCCCCCAACACTCCCCCACCCTCCCTCCCCCCAATACTCCCCCCAACACTCCCCCCACAAACTCCCCCCCAACACTCCCCCCCACAATACTCCCCCCCACACTCCCCCCATCACTCCCCCCCAACAATCCCCCGCAAACACTACCCCCCACAATACTCCCCCCCAACACTCCCCCCCAACACTCCCCCGAACACTCCCCCCAACACTCCCCCCCGCAACACTCCCCCCCCACACACTCCCCCAACACTCCCCCCAACACTCCCCCCCCAACAATCCCCCGCAAACACTACCCCCCACAATACTCCCCCCCAACACTCCCCCCCAACACTCCCCCCGAACACTCCCCCGAACACTCCCCCCAACACTCCCCCCCCACAACACTCGCCCCCAACACACTCCCCCAACACTCCCCCCCAACACTCCCCCTCCCCCCAATACTCCCCCCCAACACTCCCCCTCACAATACTCCCCCCAACACCTCCCCCACAACACTCCCCCAACACTCCCCCCCACAATACTCCCCCCAACACTCCCCCCACAACACTCCCCCCCAACACTCCCCCCACAACACTCCCCCCCACAACACCCCCCCACAACAACCCCCTCCCAACTCACCCCATCCCCACATCACTCCCCACCACAACACTCCCCCCACAACACTCCCCCCCAACTCACCCCCCACAACATCCCCCCAACTCACCCCCCACAACACTCCCCCCCCCCACAATTAGTACTATCTAAATGCGTCAAGTTGGGAAAAGGGGAAGTACAACGAGATCTGGGGGTCCTTGTACATCAGTCTATGAAAGTAAGCATGCAGGTACAGCAGGCAGTGAAGAAAGCGAATGGCATGTTGGCCTTTATAACAAGAGGAATCGAATATAGGAGCAAAGAGGTCCTTCTGCAGTTGTACAGAGCCCTAGTGAGACCACACCTGGAGTATTGTGTGCAGTTTTGGTCCCCTAATTTGAGGAAGGACATTCTTGCTATTGAGGGAGTGCAGCGTAGGTTCACAAGGTTAATTCCCGGGATGGCGGGACTGTCATTTGCTGAGAGAATGGAGCGGCTGGGCTTGTACACTCTGGAGAAGGATGAGAGGGGATCTCATTGAAACATATAAGATTGTTAGGGACACGCTAGAGGCAGGAAACATGTTCCCGATGTTGGGGGAGTCCAGAACCAGGGGCCACAGTTTAAAAATAAGGAGTAAGCCATTTAGAACAGAGACGAGGAGACACTTTTTCACGCAGAGTTGTGAGTCTGTGGAATTCACTGCCTCAGAGGGCGGTGGAGGCCGTTCTCTGGATGCTTTCAAGAGCGAGCTAGATAGGGCTCTTAAAGATAGTGGAGTCAGGGGATATGGGGAGAAGGCAGGAACGGAGTACTGATTGTGGATGATCAGCCATGATCACATTGAATGGCGGTGCTGGCTCGAAGGGCCCGAATGGCCTACTCCTGCACCTATTGTCTATTGTCTATTGTCACAACACTCCCCCCTTCAACTCCCCCCTCCCCCCACAATACTCCCCCCACAACACTTCCCCACAACACTCCCCCACAACCCTCCCCCCTACAACACTCCCCCCTACAACAATACCCCCTCCAACACTCCCCCACAACATTCCCCCAACAACACTCCCCCCACAACACTCTTCCACAACACCCCCCCAACAACACTGCCCCTTTTCCTCTCCTTCTCCCCTACCCCCTCTTGCTGCCCCCTCCACCATATCCACACCTTTCCGCCATAGCACCAGTTATGATGATCATCGTTTAACCCAATCTGCATGGTCCTTCACTACATTTTTTCTTACCCATGTTGAATGGCTCATCGCGTAAAGTGTCGTCCTGTGCTTCTTTCAAAGTTAATGATATGAGTCACTGTAACTTGAATTAAATATTCCCAGCGATTTTCTAATGTGTCTGGAAGAATCCATTTTCGTGGCAATTGAAATGCCATGTGGTGAATGAACGCGGTTTACCTGGGCTCAGCCATGCTGTGACACACATGCAGGATAATCATTCTGGCTCTGCTTGGACAGGTTTGCATAATTCATTGACTGGGTTGTGTAACTGGATGTGACAGGATTTAATGGAATGGCAGTAACAGAATATAATATGTTTTCTGAGGAAATACCTTGTAAGTGGCAAAGCTAGTTAGTCATAATTAACTAAGAGAGCTGACTCTTGAGAGAAATCAGATATTCCTTGGTCAAATTATCATTTTATTACTGTGTCAAATACAGTTAAATACTTCAAGAGAGAGTTAGAGTTAGATTTAGTTCTTAGGGCTAAGGGAAAAAAGCTGGAACGGGGTACTGATTTTGGATGATCAGCCATGATCATATTGAATGGTTCGAAGAAAATATGTGCTCCTGCACCTATGTTTCCATGTTTCAGTGTCTATACTGAAATATAATATAAATTGTCATGTTGTACGTTGTGTGTTAACTTCAAGACCAAGCATGGCAATCCCCTTGTTCGTGAATTCATGTTTTGAATGCAGGGAAAGATAAAAGTTGAGTTCATGGACATAAATTTCCATTTAATTATTGCTGAGGTGATCCTCATATCTTTGTAGATAAATATGTTGGAGAAACGCAGCGGGTGAGGCAGCATCTATGGAGCAAAGGAATAGGTTACGTTTCGGGTCGAGACCCTTCTTCGGACTGATGTGGGGGTGGTGGGGGCGGGAAGAAGAAAGGAAGAGGCGGAGACTGTAGGCTTTTTGGAGAACTGAGAAGGGGAGGAGAAGGAGGGAGAAAGCAAGGACTCCCTGGAATTGGAGGTCAATGTTCATACTGCTGGGGTGTAAACTTTGTGGTGCCTCCACATAAATAGTGGAGATATTTGAGACACTACATAGGTTAAAAATAGATAGCATGGAGTTTTTAGAAAAGCTGGCTGAACTGAAGTAGATAAATGATCAGGACATGACACGTTGTATTCCAGAAATTGTAATACAGTAGGAGAAGCATCATGGTGCACTTACCATAATTGTCCAATACTGGAGGTGGTGCCAGAACAATGCTATTCCCATATTCAAAAAATAAACCTCACTAACAACAGGTCAATCAATTGAACTTTGATGGAGAGAAAGCGACTGACGCGAAAAGGAATTAAAGGCCACCAGGGGAAGTAATGTATGTAAAATATTCCAGGGCAGATTTATGACCTTGCCGACACTGGCCAATATGTCCCAGCTACATTAGTCCCACCTGCCTGCATTTGGCCCATATCCCTCCAAACCTGTTCCTGTGGTTCTTGATTCCCCTATTCTGAGCAAGAGATTCTGTGCGTCTACCTGATCTATTCCGCTCATGGTTTTATACACCTCAATAAGATCACCATTCATCCTCCTGCACTCCAAGGTATAGAATCCTAGCTTGCCCCAACCTCTCCCCATAGCTCAGGTCCTCGAGTCCTGGCAACATCCTCGTAAATCTTATCTGCACCCTTTCCAGCTTGACAACATCTTACCTATAACATGGTGCCCAGAACTGAACACAATATTCTAAATGCGGTCTCACCAACATCTTATACAACTGCAACTTGACCTCCCAACGTCTATACCCACTGCTCTGACTGGTGAAGGCTAATGTGACAAATGCCTTTTTGACCACCTTGTCTACCTGTGATGCCACATTCAACGGACTATGTACCCGAGTTCCAATAGTAGGGGTGGGAGATTGCAACCTTCACGTGGTCCGCCCTGTTTCAATGAATGCAATCAACCTGGCGTGCACAATCAAATAAGATCAAATAGAACAAGTTGTCCAACAACTAGGCTGTGCACGCCATACGCAAGAAGAAGATGAAGAAGAAGAAGAAGAAGGAGTAGAAGAAGTTCCAATAGCGCTCTGCTCTACAACACTCCCCAGAGCCCTACCGTTCACTGTGTAGGTTCTGCCCATGTTAGTACTCCCAAAATGCAACACCCCACATAGCTCTGAGGTGAAAGATTTAATAGGAATCTGAGGGGCAACTTTTTCACACAGATGGCAGTGGGTACATGGAATGAACTGCCAGAGGAAGTAGTTGATGCAGAAACTATAATAACATTTAAAATACATTGAGCAGGTAGATGGATATGAAACGTTTAGAGGGATTTGTGCTAAACAAGGGAAGGTGGGACTAGTGTAGATAGGGCACCTTGGTCAGCATGACTTTATGACTGTGGCCAGTTCTGCATTCTACCTGTTGCACCATGCGGATGCTGCTACACGTGTTAAAGTGAGCAGGGCTTTAACCCCAGGTGCCTTTAGAGCTGTCTTTGCCAGTGCCTCTGGTGATATCCTCACCTCACTGTCGATGTTGAAGGGGTCACGGCCTTCAGATGTCTCAAACTCCTTCTGACCAGATCTATACCATGAAGGATGTAACTTGGCCAGAAACAAGGTTTCAACTTGAAACCTGAGGACAATACAAAATTAAAGTTGCACAAGAGTAGTTATTTTGTTGTTCTGCCAGCCACCCGACAATTTAAACACAGCAGTTTCCACAGCAACTGTGCTCAGTGACTTTGGCTTTACTGCATAAACATGGGTTGGTCGAGTTCTTGGGAGACATCTTGGACTCATAGGCTGGTTAATCACATCATCTTCATATTTCTGTCAGGAGTACCAGAGCATCTGATATAAAAGGAATTTTTTCTTCAGTATTTGCATCCTTTTATGACGTTATATTTGACGATCACTCAATACATTACAGGAAAAGCAGTCTTCATAAACGGGAAAATGGTCACATTTCATCAGTTACACCACATTGCTAATTTTAATGATCCACGGGGAAAGGCACATATTGCAGAATATGTCATAGGTATATATGATACAGATGTTCTGAAGAAGGGTCTCGACCCGTAACGTCACTCATTCCTTCTCTCCAGAAATGCTGCCTGTCCCGCAGAGTTCCTCCAGCTTTTTGTGTTATAGATGACTTATCTAGGGCCCATTTTAGCTCTGCACAAGTTTTAACCCCGCGCAAGGTTTATGCAACGTGGGAATGCAGTCACTATGATGATAAACCTCCCACCTCACCCATTAATAACATCTGATAATGTATTCCCAGCTGGACCACTTTTATTTTTTTCTCGGCTTCCAGATGTTCTAATAAATGTATCTAAAGAGTGAGTTTCAGATGATATTCAAGCACTCATCTTGCACTTGCTCAGATTAAACTCTATCTGCCATTGCTAACCAACGCATCTATCTTTACTTATGACCACCACAACACTGTCAGAAAACTGCCCTTCATGTCATCTGCTTTCTTCTCTTTGTTCAAATTCCATCAATCTATTTTGAATGTTGCACTCACAGCTGGCATACACACCACCTACTCCCCTGTGCCAAACACACTGCACAACCTTCACATGCATGTCTTTCCTTACTTCCTGCAGAAAGTGGTGGATGCAGCAGAGCAGGATGAACCCCGTTGGAAAGTGCATCTCATGGTTTAATCATTTACTGTAGAAACATAGACATAGAAACATAGAAAATAGGCGTAGGAGTAGGCCATTCGGACCTTCGAGCCTGCACTGCCATTCAATGTGATCATGGCTGATCATCCAACTCAGTATCCTGTACCTGCCTTCTCTCCATACCCCCTGATCCCTCTATCCACAAGGGCCACATCTAACTACCTCTTAAATATAGCCAATGAACTGGCCTCAACTACCTTCTGTGGCAGAGAATTCCAGAGATTCACCACTCTCTGTGTGAAAAATGTTTTTCTCATCTCGGTCCTAAAAGATTTCCCCCTTATCCTTAAACTGTGACCCCTTGTTCTGGACTTCCCCCAACATCGGGAACAATCTTCCTACATCTAGCCTGTCCAACCCCTTAAGAACTTTGTAAGTTTCTATAAGATCCCCCCTCAATCTTCTAAATTCTAGCGAGTACAAGCCGAGTCCATCTAGTCTTTCTTCATATGAAAGTCCTGACATCCCAGGAATCAGTCTGGTGAACCTTCTCTGTACTCCCTCTATGGCAAGAATGTCTTTCCTCAGATTTGGAGAACACAACTGTACGCAATACTCCAGGTGTGGTCTCACCAAGACCCTGTACAATTGCAGTAGAACCTCCCTGCTCCTATACTCAAATCCTTTTGCTATGAATGCTAACATACCATTCGCTTTCTTCACTGCCTGCTGCACCTGCATGCCTACTTTCAATGACTGGTGTACCATGACACCCAGGTCTCGTTGCATCCCTTTTCCTAATCGGCCACCATTCAGATAATAGTCTACTTTCCTGTTTTTGCCACCAAAGTGGATAACCTCACATTTATCCACATTATACTACATCTGCCATGCATTTGCCCACTCACCCAGCCTATCCAAGTCACCTTGCAGCCTCCTAGCATCCTGCTCATAGCTAACACTGCCTCCCAGCTTCGTGTCATCCGCAAACTTGGAGATGTTGCATTCAATTCCCTCGTCCAAATCATTAATATATATTGTAAATAGCTGGGGTCCCAGCACTGAGCCTTGCGGTACCCCACTAGTCACTGCCTGCCATTCTGAAAAGGACACGTTTACTCCTACTCTTTGCTTCCTGTCTGCCAGCCAGTTCTCTATCCACATCAATACTGAACTGCCAATACCGTGTGCTTTAAGTTTGTATACTAATCTCTTATGTGGGACCTTGTCGAAAGCCTTCTGAAAGTCCAGATATAACACATCCACTGGTTCTCCCTTATCCACTCTACTAGTTACATCCTCGAAAAATTCTATAAGATTCGTCAGACATGATTTACCTTTCGTAAATCCATGTTGACTTTGTCCAATGATTTCACCACTTTCCAAATGTGCTGCTATCCCATCTTTAATCACTGACTCTAGCAGTTTCCCCACTACCGATGTTAGACTAACTGGTCTGTAATTCCCCGTTTTCTCTCTCCCTCCCTTTTTAAAAAGTAGGGTTACATTAGCTACCCTCCAATCCTCAGGAACTGGTCATCAGGTGGAGTGTGTATTGATGGAGCTAAAGCAATCAGAGAACGACAATTCAGTTAATTCTCCAATCCATTATTGCTCATTTTTACCTGAATGACAAACTGAAGATGATTTAATGTTCTCACTTTTTCATATCCTCTCATCCTTGGCAAAGTCATAGAGTGATACAGCATGGAAACAGGCCCTTCAGCCCAACTTGTCTATGTCAAACAAGATGCTCCCAAGGAAGATGAGCCATTTGCCCATGTTAAGCCTACATCCCTTTTAGCCTTTCCTATCCCAGTACCAATCCAAGTGTCTTTTTAAGTACCTGTCGAAACTAACACCTCTGGCAACTCTACTATATACCCACCACAACTTTGACTGAAAACGTTGCCCCTCGGATTCCTATTGTCTTTTTTCTCCACCTTAAACCTATGTCCTCTGGTTCTAGATTCCTCTACTCTGGAGAAAACACTCTGCACATTCACCTTATTTATACTCCTCATGATTTTATACACCTTTATTAGATCATTCCTCAACCTCCTGAGCAAGAAAGAATAAAGTCCTAGTCTGTTCAACATCTCTTCATGTTGTGTTTTCTGAATTTTGTTGTTGTCTTTTTTGGATCAAATTTCTGTTTTTAATTTATGTATTGGTGATGTCTTTATAACTTATTTTACTCTGATTATATGTTTATATGTTTATATGTTTCTTAAATTGTAAGGTGTCCTAGAGACCTCGGTATTAGGCGCCCTTAAAATAAAATCTATTATTATTATTATTATTACATATAGTTCAGGTCCTCAAGTCCTGGCAACATCATCATAAATTTACCCTGCACTCTTTCTAGTTTAATCATAGAATTGTAAAGCACAAGATCAGGCCATTCGGCCCACAATGTTAGCACCGAACATGTTCATAAGTCATAGGAGCAGAATTAGGCCATTTGGCCCAACGAGTCCACTCCGCCATTCAATCATGGTTGATCTATCTTTCCATCTCAGCCCCATTTTCCTGCCTTTTCCCCAGAGCCTTTACACCCTTACTGATCAAGAATCTGTCAATCTCTGCTCTAAAAATACTCAATGACTTGGCCTCCACAATGAATTCCACAGATTCACCACCATCTGACTAAAGAAATTCCTCCTCATCCCCTTTCCAAAGGTATGTCCTCTTATTCGATGGCCTCTGGTTCTAGACTGTCCACATCTCGTCTATCCAGGCCTCTCAGTATTCAGTAAGCTTCATTGAACTCCCCCTCATCTTTCTAAACTCCAGCGAGTACAGGCATAGAGCCGTCAGAGGGGAGAGAAAAGACTTTGCCTTCCATCACAGTGAGGAGGAGATTCACTGTGATGGATGTTTTTCTGTGGATTGAATTGTTTGTGTGTCGTGTAGGAACTGTTTTGTTTTGTTTGACTGCAGAAACCAAATTTCGTTTGAACTTCATTTGAGGTTCAAATGACAATAGATGGTATTGTATTGTATTGTATTGTATTGTATTGTCAAATGCTGATCATAAATTAATCCAATCATTATACACGGGATCATTCTCCTAAACCTCCTCTGGATTTCCTCCAAAGCCGTGCTTCAAATACGAGGTCTAAAACTGCTGACAATACTCCAAATGCAGTCTGACCATTGCCTTATAAAGTCTCAGTATTACATCCCTGCCTTTGTATTCTAGCCCTTCCATCGAGGGGATCTATCACAGTCGCTGCCTCAAAAAGACTGGCAGTATCATCAAGGACCCACACCATCCTGGCCACAAACTCATCTCCCTACTACCTTCAGGTAGAAGGTACAGGAGCCTGAAGACTGCAACGACCAGGTTCAGGAACAGCTACTTCCCCACAGCCATCAGGATATTAAACCTGGCTCGGACATAACACTGAACTTTATTAGCCAATACTGTTATTTGCACTTTATCAGTATATTGATTCATGTGTGTACATATTTATAGAATGCCTTGTAGTCAATGCCTACTATGTTCTGTTGTGCTGAAGCAAAGCAAGAATTTCATTGTCCTATCAGGGACACATGACAATAAACTCGCTTGACTTGACTTGACTTGACTAGTCCTCTTGAAATGAATGCTAACATTGCATTTGCTTTCCTTGCTACCAATTAAAACCTGCAAATTAACCTTTTGGGAATCTTGCACCAGAACTCCCTGGTCCATTTGCATGAGGAATTTGCTGGCTAAAGTTGATTGGAAAGGGACCCTAGCATGAATGATGGTGGAACAGCAGTGGCAGGAATTTCTGGAAATAGTTTGGAAGACTAGGGATCTTTTCATTCCAAAGATGAAGAGTGATTCAAAGGAGAGATTGAGGTGACTGTGGCTGTCAAGGGAAGTCAAAGACAGCATAAAACTAAAAGAGAAGGCATATAACATTGCAAAGATTAATGAGAAGCTAGAGGATTGGGAAGTTTAAAAAACCCCAACAAAGGTAACTAAAAAGGGAGAAAACTAAAATAATGAAAGTCAATAATATAAAAGAGGATAGCAAAAGTTTCTTCAGATATATAAAAAGTAAGAAAGAGGCAAGATTGGACATTGGACCACTGGAAAATGATGCTGGAGTAGTGATAATGGAGAATAAAGAAATGTCAGAGGAATTTAATGTTTTTTGCATCAGTGGTCACAGTGGAAGACACCAGCAACGTGGCTGAAATTCAAGAGAGTCAGGGGGTGGAAATTAGTGGAGTGGCTATTACTAAGAATGTGCTTGGAAGCTTAACCGGCACTCCAGGGTGCTGAAAGGTGTGACTTTAGAGATTGTGGAGGCATTAGCAGAGAGCTTTCACAAATCACTAGAGTCAGGAGAGGTTCCAGACAATTGGAAAATGGCAAATATGACTCTGCTGTTCAAGAAGGGAGCGGAGCAGAAGAGTAGGAGCTATAGGCCGGTTAGACTGACTTCAGTGGTTGGTAAGATTTTACAGTATTATAAAGGATGGGAATCCCAAGTAGAAGCACATGATAAAATAGGCTGAAGTCAGCAGAGTTTTGTGAAAGGGAGATATTGCCTAATGAATGTTAGAATTCTTTGAAGAAGTAAATAGGATAGACAAAGCAGAGTTAGTGTATGTTGATTACCTGGATTTTCAAAAAGCCTTTGATAAGGTGCTGCACGTGAGACTGCTAAGGAAGATGTGAGCCTATCGTATCAGAGGGAAGATACTGGCATGGATAGCAGGTTGGCAGAAGGCAAAGAGGCAATAGAGAGGGCTGTTTCTGGTTGGCTGCCAGTGACTAGCGGTGTTCCGCAGGGGTCGGTGACCTGAAACGTCACCCATTCCTTCTCTCCAGAAATCGGAGTTGCAAAGGGACTTTGGAGTGCTGATACAGGATTCCCAAAACGTTATTCTGCAAGTCAAATCAGTAGTAAGGAAGGCAAATGCAATGTTAGCATTTATTTTGAGAGGACTAGAATATAAAAAACAGGGAAGTAATGCTGAGGCTTGATAAGGTGCTGGTTAGACTGCATTTGGAGTATTGTGATCAGTTTTGGGCCCCATAGCTGAAGAAGGATGTGCTGGCGTTGGAAAGGTTCTAGAGGAAGTTTACAAAATGATCATAAGAATGATTAGGTTAACATATGCTGAGCCTTTGCCAGCACTTGGCCTCTACACGCTGGAGTTTAGAAGGATGAGGGGGAAACTCATTGAAACGTGCCGAATAGTGAAGCCTTTATAACAAGAGGAATCGAATATAGGAGCAAAGAGTTCCTTCTGCAGTTGTACAGAGCCCTAGTGAGACCACACTTGGAGTATTGTGTGCAGTTTTGGTCCCCTAATTTGAGGAAGGACATTCTTGCTATTGAGGGAGTGCAGCGTAGGTTTACAAGGTTAATTCCTGGGATGGCGGGACTGTCATATGCTGAGAGAATGTAGCAGCTGAGCTTGTACACTCTGGAGCGGGGATCTCATTGAAACATATATGATTGTTAAGGGCTTGGACACGCTAGAGGCAGGAAACATGTTCCCGATGTTGGGGGAGACCAGAACCAGGAGCCACAGTTTAAGAATAAGGAGTAAGCCATTTAGAACGGAGACGAGGAAACATTTTTTCTCACAGAGAGTGGTGAGTCTGTGGAATTCTCTGCCTCAGAGGGCGGTGGAGGCAGGTTCTCTGGATGCTTTCAAGAGAGAGCTAGATAGGGCTCTTAAAAATAGCGGAGTCAGGGGATATGGGGAGAAGGCAGGAACGGGGTACTGATTGGGGATGATCAGCCATGATCACATTGAATGGCGGTGCTGGCTCGAAGGGCCAAATGGCCTACTCCTGCACCTATTGTCTATTGTCTATTGTCTATTGCCTGTACTTCCTCAAAGAATTCCAATCTATTTGTCAGGCAAGATCTCCCCTTCACAAAACCATGCTGACTTCAGCCTATTTTATGACTTTAGAAGTACTCGGAAACCTCATCCTTTATATTGAACTGTAAAATCTTACCAACCACTGAAGTCAGGCTATCCGGCTTACAGCCTCCCTTCTTTGCTTCTTTCCTTTTTTGAACAGCAGAGTAACATTTGCAATTATCCAGTCCTGACTCAAATAGAGAATGCTATTAGACAGTGTGTGAGGCAGGAGGCAGAGAAGGAAAGCACTCAGACCCAACATGTAGGGGGGAAAGAAGAAAACAATAATAAACAGAGAATAAGAGGTGGTGGGGTTCTTAAATGGGCGAGCAGAGAAACAGAGGGGTGCAAAATGCGGGCGGAAGCAATAGGTAGCAAGGTGAAAAGTAAAAGAGGCATGCAGACAAATCCAGGGCAAAAATCAAAAAGAGCCACTTTACAACATAATTGTATAAGGGGTAAGAGCGTTGTAAAAACAAGCCTGAAGGCTTTGTGTCTCAATGCAAGGAGCATTCGTAATAAGGTCGATGAGTTGAACGTGCAGATAGCAATTAATGATTATGATATAGTTGGGATCACGGAGACATGGCTCCAGGGTGACCAAGGCTGGGAGCTGAACATCCAGGGATATTCAATATTCAGGAGGGATAGAGAGAAAGGAAAAAGAGGTGGGGTAGCGTTGCTGGTTAGAGAAGAGATTAACGCAGTGGAAAGGAAGGACATTAGCTTGGAGGATGTGGAATCGGTATGGGTAGAGCTACGAAACACTAAGGGGCAGAAAACGCTGGTGGGTGTTGTGTACAGGCCACCTAGCAGTAGTAGTGAAGTTGGGGATGGCATCAAACAGGAAATTAGAAATGCGTGCAACAAAGGCAAAACAGTTATAATGGGTGACTTCAATCTACATATAGATTGGGTGAATCAAATTGGCAGGGGTGCTGAGGAAGAGGATTTCTTGGAATGTATGAGGGATAGTTATCTAAACCAACATGTAGAGGAACCAACGAGAGAGCAGGCTATTCTAGACTGGGTATTGAGTAATGAGGAAGGGTTAGTTAGCAGACTTGTTGTGCGTGCCCCCTTGGGCAAGAGTGACCATAATATGGTTGAGTTCTTCATTAGGATGGAGAGTGACATTGTTAATTCAGAAACAACGGTTCTGAACTTAAAGAAAGGTAACTTTGAGGGTATGAGACGTGAATTGGCCAAGATTGACTGGCAATTAGTTCTAAAAGGGTTGACGGTGGATATGCAATGGAAGGCATTTAAAGACTGCATGGATGAACTACAAAAAATGTTCATCCCAGTTTGGCAAAAGAATAAATCAGGGAAGGTAGTGCATCCGTGGATAACAAGGGAAATCAGGGATAGTATCAAAGCAAAAGATGTTGCGTACAAATTAGCCAGAAAAAGCAGCATACCAGAGGACTGGGAGAAATTCAGAGACCAGCAGAGGAGGACAAAGGGCTTAATTAGGAAAGGGAAAATAGATTATGAAAGGAAACTGGCAGGGAACATAAAAACTGACTGCAAAAGTGTTTATAGATATGTGAAGAGAAAGAGATTAGTTAAAACAAATGTAGGTCCCTTGCAGTCAGAAACAGGTGAATTGATCATGGGGAACAAGGATATGGCGGACCAATTGAATAACTACTTTGGTTCCGTCTTCACTAAGGAAGACATAAATAATCTGCCGGAAATAGCAGGGGGCCGCGGGTCAAAGGAGATGGAGGAACTGAGTGAAATCCAGGTTAGTCGGGAAGTGGTGTTGGGTAAATTGAATGGATTAAAGGCCGATAAATCACCAGGGCCAGATAGGCTGCATCCCAGAGTACTTAAGGAAGTAGCTCCAGAAATAGTGGATGCATTAGTGATAATTTTTCAAAATTCTTTAGATTCTGGAGTAGTTCCTGAGGATTGGAGGGTAGCAAACGTAACCCCACTTTTTAAGAAGGGAGGGAGAGAGAAAACGGGGAATTACAGACCAGTTAGTCTAACATCGGTAGTGGGGAAACTGCTAGAGTCAGTTATTAAAGATGGGATAGCAGCACATTTGGAAAGTGGTGAAATCATTGGACAAAGTCAGCATGGATTTACGAAAGGTAAATCGTGTCTGACGAATCTTATAGAATTTTTCGAGGATGTAACTAGTAGAGTGGATAGGGGAGAACCAGTGGATGTGTTGTATCTGGACTTTCAGAAGGCTTTCGACAAGGTACCACATAAGAGATTAGGATACAAACTTAAATCACACGGTATTGGGGGTTCAGTATTGATGTGGATAGAGAACTGGCTGGCAAACAGGAAGCAAAGAGTAGGAGTAAATGGGTCCTTTTCACAATGGCAGGCAGTGACTAGTGGGGTACCGCTAGGTTCAGTGCTGGAACCCCAGCTATTTACAATTTATATTAATGATCTGGACGAGGGAATTGAAAGCAACATCTCCAAGTTTGCGGATGACACTAAGCTGGGGGGCAGTGTTAGCTGTGAGGAGGATGCTAGGAGACTGCAAGGTGACTTGGATAGGCTGGGTGAGTGGGCAAATGTTTGGCAGATGCAGTATAATGTGGATAAATGTGAGGTTATCCACTTTGGTGGAAAAAACGGGAAGGCAGACTATTATCTAAATGGTGGCCGATTAGGAAATGGGGAGGTGCAGCGAGACCTGGGTGTCATGGTACACCAGTCATTGAAAGTAGGCATGCAGGTGCAGCAGGCAGTGAAGAAAGCGAATGGTATGTTGGCCTTCATAGCAAGAGGATTTGAGTATAGGAGCAGGGAGGTTCTACTGCAGTTGTACAGGGTCTTGGTGAGACCACACCTGGAGTATTGCGTACAGTTTTTGTCTCCAAATCTGAGGAAGAACATTATAGCCATAGAGGGAGTGCAGAGAAGGTTCACCAGACTGATTCCTGGGATGTCAGGACTTTCATATGAAGAAAGACTGGATAGACTTGGCTTATACTCGCTAGAATTTAGGAGATTGAGAGGGGATCTTATAGAAACGTACAAAATTCTTATGGGTTGGACAGGCTAGATGCAGGAAGATTGTTCCCGATGTTGGGGAAGTCCAGGACAAGGGGTCACAGCTTAAGGATAAGGGGGAAATCCTTTAAGACCGAGATGAGGAAAAACATTTTCACACAGAGAGTGGTGAATCTCTGGAACTCTCTGCCACAGAGGGTAGTTGAGGCCAGTTCATTGGCTATATTTAAGAGGGAGTTAGATGTGGCCCTTGTGGCTAAAGGGATCAGGGGGTATGGAGAGAAGGCAGGTACGGGATACTGAGTTGGATGATCAGCCATGATCATATTGAATGGCGGTGCAGGCTCGAAGGGCCGAATGGCCTACTCCTGCACCTATTTTCTATGTATCTATGTATCTATGATTCTTCAAAGGTCACCACTAAAACCTCTACAACCACCTCTTTCAAAGCGATGGGATGAGGTCCATCTGGATAAGGTGATTTATTAGACATTTCAGCTTCCAAGCACCTTCTCCTTAGTAATGGCCACTCCACTAACCTGCCCCCTGACTATTGAATTTCAGGCACGTTGCTGGTGTCCTCCGCTGTGAAGACTGACGTAAATTCCCCGTTATCACTTCTCCAGCGTAATTTTCCAGTGCTCTAATATCCACGTTGAACCATGCTGTGATTCATCCCGATAAAATGCTCTCTGCAGCGCATCTATACAAGTTGGTGAGAGTTGTTGGAACGTGCCAAACTTCTGAAGCCTTCTCAGGAAGTAGAGGAGTTGGTGTGCTTCTATGAACAAAGTTTCGATATGGCTGCTCCGGCGATATGACAAATTAATGGTCATATTTATTCTGAGGAACTTGAAATTTTCGACTATCTCTACTCGGTGCCATCAATGTATATTGAGGTATGTATACCGCTTTCCTTCCGGAAGTCAATCACAATCTCCTTTGTCTTGCTGACATTGAGGGAGCGCTTGTTGTCTTGGGACCATGGTTACGAGGTTCTCAATCTCCTTCCTGTACACAGCCTCCTACTGTGGTGTTGCCTGCAAACTTTTAATTTGAGTTGGGTTGGTATTTGGCTGCACAGTCATCAATATATAAGGAGTATCATAGAGGGCTGCGAATGCATCCTTGTTGTGCAGCAGAGGATTACCATAGAGGATGATTTGTCAACTATCCTCACTGATTGTGGCCAGGAAGTCAAGGGTCCAGTTGCTGAAGGGAGTGATTCCAAGTTCCACCTGTTTGGAGATGACGTTGGTTGGATGAATGATATTGAAAGCAGAGCTGTAGTGGATGAAAAGGAGTCTGGCCTAGGTGTCCTCCTTATCCAGGTATTCTAGGGATGAGTACATTAGGCCCTCATGCCCCGAAACCTTTCCTATCCATGTACTTGTTCAAGTGTCTTTTAAATGTTGTTGTTCCTGCCTCAACTACTTCCTCGGACAGCTTTTTCCCAATACAGCTACTACCCACTGAGTGAAAATGTTGCCCTTCAGGTTCATATTAAACCTTGCTCCATTTACCTTAAACATATGTCTTCTTGTTTTTGATTTCCCTACCGTGGATAAAAGTCTCTGTGCATTCACTTTATCTATTTCCCTCAAGGTGATCATCCCCTTGATATTTCTCAGCTCCACCCTTAATTCCTTATGGGATCATCCCTCAGGAAAATATCAATTCGGACAATCGTTGTGACATTTTCCTTGATCAAAAGTGCAACTCTGCCTCTTTTTTTCCTTCACCACAACCCGGCCTGTCACACCTGTATCCTTCCTCCATCTCTATCCCACCTTAGGACCTGAATCCTTTCACCATAGGGCCGCTACTTCACATTGTATATTAATGATTTGAACGAGGGGATTGAAGGCTTTGTGGCCAAATTTGCGGATGTTACGAAAATAGGTGGAAGGGCAGGTGGTGTAGAGAAAGCAGGGAAAAGGACTTTGGGAGAGTGGGCAGAGAAGTGGCAGATGGAATATAGTGTGGCAAAGTGTGGAGTCATGCATTTTGGTGGTAGGAATAAAGGCGTAGACTATTTTCTAAATGGCGAAAGAATCCAGAAATCGGAGGTGCAAAGGGATATGGGAGCTGGTGCAGGATTCCCAAAAAGTTCATCTGCAAGTCGAATCGGTAGTAAAGAAAGCAAACTCAAATTTTCATCCAGAGAGTTGTGAATCTGTGGAATTCTCTGCCACAGAAGGCAGTGGAAGCCAATTCACTGGATGTTTTCAAGAAAGTTAGATTTAGCTCTTAGGTCTAACAGAATCAAGAGACATGGGGAACAAGCAGGAACGGGGTACTGATTTTGGATGATCAGCCTTGATTATATGGAATGGTGGAGCTGGCCCTAAGGGCCGAATGATCTACTCCTGCACCCATTTTCCATGTTTCTATGACCTTATGACCATTTGTATTCCACCTGTAGGACCTGGCTCGGTTTCAATACTCATTTCATGAACTAAGATTATAGTTCCTCCAATTGGGCCATCAATCTCCTCCCTCCATCCTTCATCCCACCATCCCTCCCTTATTGATTTATCAGATTCCATAATGAGCCCTCTCCATTTCTGGCATTTCTGCTCTCACCCTCCCTTGCACGAGACAGAACAGGGATGGAGTTCCCTTAGTCTTAAAATCACAATATCATCGAGTCATTCAGCATGGAAACAGGCTCTTTGGCCCAACATGTCATTGCCGACCAAGATGCCCCATCCATGCTGATGCCATTTTCCCACATTTGTCTCATAACTCTATAACCAGGCATTTTCACCCTGCAAGCATAGAATGTCCCGACACCTCTACCTCACTGCTATCCAGTGAGCTAATCAGCCTTTTCCGTTGAGGAAGAGATTCACTGGCACCTCCTAGAGTCTATCTATTGCATTTGGTGCTCTGAATGTGATATCCTCCACATTGCTGAGACCAAAGGCAGACTAGCCAACTGTTTTGCCGAGCACCTGTGTCCACCATGGCCATCTGGAGCTCTTGGTTGCTCGTTGCTTAATTCTTCCTCCTGACCTGTCTGTCCTCACCCTCTCCCACTTCCAGAGTGAGACCAAACACAAACCAGAGGAACAACTCCTTGGATTCCACCCAGTATTCTACAGCCTGATGGCACAAACACACAGAATGTTCCAGTTTAATTTACCCCGCACCTCCTCTGTCCCCTTTTCTGAATAACCCCATTTCCTCTCTCACACACTCTTATTCCCAACCTCACTCCCACCTCCCTAACACCTAGTTTCTGTCCAACCCCCACCCCATCTGCACATTACCCAAATGTTCAACCTATTGGGCCCCTATCCTCTCCCCTAATGTGCCCATCTGACCACCATCTCTTATTTGGTTCCGATTCTATATCCAGTACTTGAAATTACTCCTGTTATCTCTCTCCTTCTCTTAATGTTGACTAATTGTTCAAATTTTAGATTTTGTAAAATTCAATGATGGATTCCCAGCCTGACAACTAAAGGCGAAAGAAAAATGCAGCTGTTGCCTTGGAGTAGCCCTATTCAGAGAAATAATGTAATGCTTGACAAGATTTATTTTTTCTGAATGGTGATCTTGTTTAAATTTGCAATTTGTTACAATTGTGTCAAATTATTTTGCACATAATTGATAACTTAGCAATTTGCCTGGCCTATGTTTCATTTATTTTTAATGGTGTGCTGTTCACCATTGTATTCACTTTAATATTTAATGAAACTTTGTATTAAACATTTTTAAATGAGTGAATTTATCAACATTTTACAAGGACAAGTGCATTATGTCAAGTGATTGCCCATATATTTGAGTGCTGTTATGATTTGGACCTATTTACACTCTGTTTGCTTCTCTGGTCAGGCTATATTTATCACATTCGCAACACCAGACTCCTAAAACACACATTCTATTCTGACCTCTGTCATGAGAAGTGATTTACAGGTGGACAAATAAAAAGATTAATGTCTGTCCTCAAAATGATCCTCGGAAATTATGTAACAACCCGACTAATTCCTGTGAAATCCAAGTGCAGATGGATCATTCGGGGTGACACTACGAATGTTGAGTCTGTGGGCAAAGAGCTCTGGGAAGCCCAGAGCAAACAGAGGAAGGTTGGCACCATCTTTCAACTTCGTGAAAGCAGTGTTTTCAGTGCTGAACTACCATCTACCTCATTGGTGACCCTTGGACTATCCTTGTTTGGACTTTGCTGGCTTAAACTTGTACGAAACCTTGCATTTGGATGAGAACATACATGGCGAGATTAGCAAGTTTGCAGATGATACAAAAGTGGGTAGTTTTGCAGATAGTGAAGATGGTTGTGAAAAATTGCAGCAGGTTCTTGATCGATTGGCCTGGTGGGCTGTGGAATGGTTGATGGAATTTAATACAGAGAAATGTGTAGCATTGCAAGTCTACATGGGCAGAACCTACACAGTGAATGGTAGGCCTCTGGGAAATTTTGTTAGACAGAGGGATTTCGGAGAACAGATGCATGGTTCCTTGAAGATAGATAGGGTGGTCTAAAAGGCTTTTGGCACTGACCTAAATCACTCAGAGTATTAAGTATAGAAGTTGGGAGGTCATGTTGCAGTTGTATAAGACTTTGAAGAGGCCACATTTAGAGTGTTGTGTTCAGTTCTGGGCACCATGTTATAGGAAATATGTCATCAAGCTGGAAAGGTTACAGAGAAGATTTATGAGGTTGATGCCAGGACTAGAGGGTCTGAGCTAAGGGGAGAGGTTAAATAGGCTGAGACTCTATTCCTTGGAGTGCAGGAGGATGAGGGGTGATCTTATAGAGGTGTACAAAATCATGAGAGGAATAGATGGGGTAGATGCACAGAGTCTCTTGCCCAGAGTAGTTGAATTGATGACCAGAGGACATAGGATTAAGGGGAAGAGGAAAAGATTTAAAAGGAATCTGAGGGGTAGCTCTTTTACACAAAGGGTGGTGGTGTATGGAACAAGCTGCAGACGAGGTAGTTGAGGCAGGGACTATCCGAATGTTTAAGAAATGGTTAGACAGGTACATGGATTGGGCAGGTTTGGAGGGATGTGGGCCAAATGCGGGCAGGTGGGAGTAGTGTAACATTATTCCCTTATCTATACACTGTAATGGATCGATTGTAATCATGTATTGTCTTTCTGCCGACTGGATCGCACACAACAAAAGCTTTTCAATGTACCTCGGTACACATAACAATAAACTAAACTAAACTAACTACCCACTGGTCTGTTGTGTTAGCGGAAGAGTCTGCACTTCCCATATTACACTTGTCTGTCACATTCACTAAACCAGAGTGGTAACGCATTTCAAAAGACAGAGAAATTAAGATTCAAATCATAGTCACGATCATGCTTTAAACTTTCTTGTCCAAACGTCTAAACATGATTTTCTTGTTATCATTTATAATTGGTGGACCTGCCCTATAAAAGTGGAAATATCTGGAAATGTGGAGAAATAGAAACTTGATCACGTAATTAATTTAGGTTCTGCATGCTCTCAACTCAACCCTTTGAGGTTAATATTAACATTCTGCCAACTGCCAAAATTAGTCATAGAACTAGATTTATAAAGCATGGAATTGGACCTTTTTGCCCATTTTATCCATGCCAACACTTCCTCAGCTTATCTCATTTGCTTGCATTTGGCCCTTGTCCCTATGAACCTTTCCTTGCACCTGTCATAGAGTCATATAGTCATACCGTGTGGAAACAGGTCCTTGGGCCCAATGTGCCCACACTGAATGACATGTCCCATCTACACTAGTCTCACTTGCCAGCATTTGGCCCATATCCCTCTAAACATGTCCTATCCTTGGACCTGTCTAAATGTTACTTAAATGTTGTGATAGTCCCTCTCAACTACCTCCACCGGCAGCTCATTACATACACCCACCAGCCTTTGTATGAAAAAGTCACCCCTCAGATTCCTATAAAATTGTTTCCCCTTCACCTTAAACCTGTGCCCTCTGGTTCTCGATTCTCCCACTCTGGGCAAGAGGCTGTGTGCATCCACCTGATTTTATCCTCTTATGATTTTATACACATGTCTATAAGATCACCCCTCATCCTCCTGTGCTCCAGAGAATAGAGTCCAAGCCTACTCAACCTCTCCCTATAACTCAAGCCCTTTAAGTTCTGGCAACATGCTTGTAAATCTTCTCTGCACCATGCAACATCTAACCTAGTGCCCAGGACTGAACACAACACTCTGAATGCGGCCTCATCAATGTCTTATATAACTGTAACATGACCGCCAAAAGTTTATACTCGATATTCTTACTGATGAAGGCCAATGTGCCAAAGCCTTATTGACCACCTCATCTACCTGTGACACCACCAAGGAACTATATACGTATACTCCTAGATCCCTCTCCTTTACAACACTTCCCAGAGCCCTACCATCCACTGTGTCCTGCCCGTGTTAGTGTTTCCAAAATGTAACACCTCACATTTCTCTGTATTATTCCAAATGTATTTTAAATGGCATTATATCTTCCCCAACGGTTTCCTATAGTAGCTTGTCCCATGCAGCCACTCGGATCCCGTTTAACATTTTCACCTTTCACCTTAAAAATATGCCCTCTATGTTCCTCATAATTTGATAAACCTCTATCATATCATCCTTCAGCCTCCTTGCTTCAAGGAGATCAGTTCCAGCCTATCATGCCTGTGCCTCTTGTACAGTATATGGATATGGAGAGATGTGGATCATAGATAGAGACAGTCATAGATTAATACAGTGTGGAAACAGGCCCTTCGTCCCAACTCGCCCACACCAGCCAACAATGTCCCAGCTACCCTAGTCCCACGAGCCTGCGCTTGGTCCATAATCCTCCAAACCTGTCCTTTCCATGTACCTGTCCAACTGTTTGTTAAACGTTGGGATAGTCCCAGCCTCAACTACCTCCTCTGGCAGCTTGTTCCATACTCCCACCACTCTCTGTGTGAAACAGTTACCTCTCCAATTCTTATCAAATCTTTTCCTTGTTAAACTGAGTTATTTTGTCAATCTAAAGTCAAGAAAACGTTACTCAAATGCTTGTAGCTGTTGAAATCGATTCTTTATTCAGTACTGAGACAATTCTTTGAACCTTCCGACACAGAGCTAGAAGCTCCAGGGCAGCTCCAAAGAAGTTGTGTTTTTGATACAAACTCATTGCTTTATATAGGTATTAGACATTTCAGATACAGAGGGTATGACAAACTAGTAACCAATCATCTGAGTCCTTCTGGTGATTTATAACAGCAGTCACATAATCCCCTCTTCTCTGGCCTCATTTTACAACCTTTGTTTGCCTGTGGTTTAACTTTGTTTAGAATTATTTTATTTCAACACAGCTAAATCCCAGTAGGCTCAATTATCAAAGACCACTCCCCAAAAATAAGATACATATGTAATACAATGATCACACAAGTCATACAAACAAAACACACTTTCCATACCAAGAAGAAAGATATTTCTATAAATCTAAACAAAATCTAATGTTTACAACCCTACTTAGACACAATACCTTTCATAAATGGTTTCACTACAATTTTACACAGTTTAAAATACTATTACCTATGTATTAATACATTAATTATATGAGTTCGCCGAATTACACAGCTTCTAAGTTAAATTCAAAACCCCCACACACCTCCCAACTCCAAGCATACATGGGTCGTAAATCTGTCAACAATTGATGATATGCGTTTTGTGCCAGGATACAGCTTCATTCTAACTTACAGCCCCTTTTCCTGCTATCTCTGGGAGATGGATTTCCGATCTCATCTGCAAGGCCTTTTACAAATATTACAGAACAAAGGTAAATTTACAACTTCAGACCATTACCTCAGAAGTACATCTGCTTCTTCGACTTTCTATAAACAGAAGGAAGGTCACGAATCCATCAATCTGATTCTTTTCCTCTCCAAGCATCCATCCCATATCTCAACCTCATTATAATTTAACATAGCTAAAGCTAACCACAGAGTCAATTATCTCTCAGCCTTGAATTCTGTCTCAAACTCAGCATAAACAGCCATAACTTCATCTTTATGCCATATTCAGAGCTCAAGAATGTGCCATAGGGAAAGAGCAGATGACCTCTGGCCTAAGAAGAGGCCCTATTCAGTAATCCATTCTTCAACACAAAATCATATCAAATACAATTTCCTCCAGCGTTATAATTGCCACAAAGCAATAAACGAAGGTATGCAGGTTCAGATTAACGTTTCTATGTTTTGATCATCTGTTCCCTCTTGTGTTTCTTTGTACTTTATTTCTTTAGGAGAAATGTGTTTCTGAAAACTGTAAGCTTTTCTCTTGCAAATAACCTAGCATATAAAAGTCACTATCCAAGCGGTTCTATTATATACTATTTCCTCATCCTCTTCACCTTGAACCTATGTCCTCTGGTCCTCAATTCAACTTCTCTTTAAGATCTTCCCTCATCCTCCTACGCTCCATGGAATAGAGACCCAGGCTACTCAACCTCTCCCTAAAGCTCACACCCTCTAGTCCTGGCAACATCCTCATAAATCTTTTCTGAACCCTTTCAAGCTTGACAATATCTTTCCTATAACATGATGCCCAGAACTGAACACAATACTCTAAATGCGGTCTCACCAACATCTTATACAACTGCAACATGACCTCCCAACTTCTATACTCAATGGTACACAAAAATGCTGGAGAAACTCAGCGGGTGCAGCAGCATCTATGGAGCGAAGGAAATAGACAACGTTTTGGGCCGAAACCCTTCTTCAGACTGAAGAAGCGTTACGGCCAGAAACGTTGCCTATTTCCTTCGCTCCATAGATGCTGCTGCACCCGCTGAGTTTCTCCAGCATTTTTGTGTACCTTTGATTTTCCAGCATCTGCAGTTCCTTCTTTAACACTTTCTATACTCAATGCTCTGACTGATGAAGGCCAAAGTGCCAAAAGCCTTTTTGACCACCTTATCTACCTACAACTCGACATTCATGGAACCATGCACTTGTACTCCTAGATCCCTCTGCTCTACACACTACCCAGAGGTCTACCATTTACTGTGTAGGTCCTGCCCTTGTTTGACGTCTCAAAATGCAACACCTCCAACTTCTCTGTATTAAATTCTATCAACCATTCCTCCGCCCACTTGGCAAATCGATCCAGATCCTGCTACAATCGTTCACAACCATCTTCGCTATCAGCAAAACCACTAACTTTTGTATCATCAGCTTTGATTCCTGAGAGGTCCCACTCACTCTCTAATTACCCTTACCCCCTGATCTCTATATAACTAAAAGTCTTTGTCTTGTTTGAGCCCATGATGTGTCTCTGTGTCAATCTGGTTTTCCTATCTTCTTCCAAACACTAGGCCACAGCCTTCCCATTATCACACATCCTACTCATATTTTTTCCCGTGGTGGCGACAATGGGCTCTCAAGCTGGCTGCCAACTGCCACAATGACATCACAATGGGACGTTGCCAACGATAACGAGGTTGCTGTCCCTCTACCAATATCTGAAGGGGCTGCTCCTCAAGTTCTGGTTGCATTTTGGTCCCACACCGTACTCAACTTCACAAGATTTCATGCTATATTTCAAAAGTTATTCATGGTTAAAGTTGAAAAAAAAGCCAAAACAGCCTTCTCACAGACAGCCCCTTTTTCAGCAGCTTCCAGTGAGGATGTCACAATGTCACTCACACTGCACCAATCACAATGGGCTCTTAAGCTGCCGACTGCCACAATGACATCACAATGGGACGTTGCCAATGGTAACGAGGCTGCTGCCCCACGATCCTGGTGATTGGCCACAAGGCAGCGAGTGGGGAGGGCCGATCGAGGGGGAGAACTCTCATCGGCCCCACCCCCCAAAACACTCCACCCACCCCCCCCCCCGTCTCCCCCCCGCCCCTGCACCCCGCACCGCCCCTCCACCCCCCGCCCCCTCCCCCCCCATGTAAACGCCGATGCCGCAACCCCCCCACGTTGGGGGATGGGGCCCAATGGGTCCACTTGGTCTAGTGGTATTTATATAATCTTTTAGGATTGTCAATGCTACCCGCCAGAGCAATCTCCTGGCCCCTTTTTGCCCTTCTGATCTCCTTTTTTAGTTTGCTCCTTAGTTCCCGAAACGCCTCCAGGGATGCACTTGATCCCAGCTGACTATACCTGTCCCATGCGTCCTTTTTATTCCGAACCAATGCCTCTATATCCCTCGTCAGTCAAGCTTCCTTACGTTTGCCTGCTTTGCCTTTCACTCTAACGGGGACATACACATCCTGAGCTTTCTTCAGTCCACTTTTAAAAACATCCCACTTGGCCGATGTTCCTTTCCCCTCAAATAACCTGCTCCAGTCAACTTGAGCGAGACATTCTCTCATACCCTCAAAGTTGGCCTTGCCTAAGTTGAGCATTTTAACACATGGACCCTCTCCGTCCCGATCCATATCTATCTTAAACACAATCGAACTGTGGTCACTGGTCCCAAAAGGCTCCTCCACACACACTTCATAAACTTGCCCTTCCCATTTTCCCAATACTAGATCCAGCGTTGCCCTCTCACGTGTGGGGGCCTCCACATACTGTTTAAGAAAACTCTCCTGAACACCTTTGAGGAATTGCACCTCAAACTTGTGTTTCTCATTTTCTTTTGGTGCTTTTGAAATTGAATTCTGTCCTTGATTTGTGTACTGTGGTGTTTTTTTATTTAATTTATTCTGATTATGTGTTTTTTTGTTTTGTTGTGATTCTATGCATTGTAAGGTGTCCTTGGGTTTTAGAAAGGCGCCAGTAAATAAAATGATTATTATTATTATTATTATTATCTAAACCCTTCACACTATGATTTTCCCAGTCTATATTGGGAAAGTTAAAATCCCCTACGACACCAACCTTATTTGACCAGCAGCTGTCTGCAATCTCCTGGCACATTTGCTCTTCTAATTCCTGTTGACTATTTGGGGGTCTGTAGTACATCCCGAACAAGGTGATCATCCCTTTCTTGTTCCTCAGCTCCACCCATATAGCCTCACTAGACGAACCGTCCGTGATGTCACCTCTGAACACAGCCATGACATCCTCCTCAACCAACAGTACAACTTCCCCTCCTCCTTTATTCCTCACCCCAGTCTCTCCTGAAGCTCCTGTACCCCAGAACATTGAGCGGCCAGTCCTGCCCCTCCCTTAACCAGGTTTCAGTCATGGCTACAACGTCCCAGTCGCTCGTACCTATCCACGCCCTTAGTGCATCTGCCTTACCCGTCAGGCCCTTTTGCATTAAAATACCTGCAGTTTAAACCAACCCTCCTTCCTCGCTCTCCGGCTTTTTGCCTATCCTGTCATTAACCTTTCCCACACCACCTTCCATATCAACTTCTAGCCTCTCCTGTGCCTCTGTCCTGCATAAGATCCCACCCCCCTGCCAATCTAGTTGAATCATATGCTGGCAGAAGACATTCAATTAATTTTTGATAATCATCTTCACAATCTGTGATACCACCCACTTTAGTGTCATCTCCAAACTTACTAATCATAGAACATAGAACAGTACAGCACAGTATAAGAACAGGCCCTTCGGCCACAATATCTGTGTCACTCATAATACCAATACCATTACTTATCTACCTCCACATAAATAATTTCCCTCCATTTCCATTTTCTGCCATTCTCTGGCACTGAGACAGCAGCGCTACCAGCTGCTCCACCATGTTGCCCATGTTAATGACTATGCCACTGTCATCACTGCATTTCCGTCTCAGCTCCAGTTTGCATTGACTGCAGATAATTACACAGGTTATTTTTATTCCTTTGGTCATCACAAATGGATTTCCTGATGCATGTTGAATCTTGGATGCAGAGTTGATTTGTCATTTGCTGAAGCAATATACACGTACAGACTAAATCTATTGGTGCAAGAGTAGAATTTGTAATTGGCCCTAGAGGGCAGGTTTTATGATCTCTGCCATTGACAATGCTGTCTTCATCTATCCATTTTGTCTACCATCTAACAGTTTCCATAGTTTAATAAACTTGGTATACAGTACAATAGAACAGTGTAATATGCCTCAAGTGAAAGTATCTCCTGTCAAATTTAAAAAGATAACATTGAAGAATTGTTGAAATCGTAGATTATATTCAGCCTCAGGGCAAGATGTTTTTATGTGGAAATGTGCCTTGTTCATTTCTTGGGACACAGGATTAGTTAATTTGAACAGTTCCTTTTCAGGCCGAGTTGATCTGAATCCATCCCTCATTCAGTAATTTATCTAATTATTCTCAGCCTTAGTGTCAAAAGTAGCCAATTTCTGCACAAATAAATCCGTTACTCCAGCTTTACATGTGTATGACAGGGTGGAAATAATGGATTAGTTTTGAAATTTATTAGTTTTAACCTATAACGAGTGTTTGTCAGCACTGGGCCTGTACTCGCTGGAGTTTAGAAGAATGAGGGGGGGACCTCATTGAAACATACAGAATAGTGAAAGGCTTGGATAGAGTGGATGTGGAGAGGATGTTTCCACTAGTGGAGAGTCTAGGACTAGAGGTCATAGCCTCAGAATTAAAGGACATTCTTCAGGAAGGCAATGAGGAGAGATTTATTTAGTCAGAGGGTGGTGAATCTGTGGAATTCTTTGCCATAGACGGCTGTGGAGGCCATGTCAGTGGATATTTTTAAGATAGATAGATTCTTAATAGGGCAGGTGTTAGGTTATGGGGAGAGGGCAGGATAATGTGGTCAGGAGGGAGAGATAGATCAGCCATGATTGAATGGTGGAGTAGATGTGATGGGCCAAAAGGCCTAATTCTACTCCTTTCCCACGAAATCTAGCATGTAAACAGGACTTTGGCTCACAGAGTCCATGTTGAGCACAGTTGGCTGAGGTTGTGATCTTATAAAATCATGAGGGATGAGAGAGGGTGAACGTACAGGTCTTGATGTGTGTTAGCTGTGTACAGTTTGAAACTGCTGTTGTGGAGAGTGGCCATTGAAAAATCCATTTCGTGTTCCTCTTTGGGTAAGCAGCCCATCACCTATTGGAGGCCAAGTCATTGGGTATTTTTAATGTGGAGACTGACAGATACTTGATTGGTAAGGGAATCCAGGATTATGGGGAGTAGGCAGGGGAATGGTGTTGAGAGGGAAAGATAGAAGAGCCATGATCAGCCATTCAATTAGCCATTGCGGAGTAGACAATCTTGACCCATCTCCCAAGTAATGAAGCATTTGAATGCTGTACACGCTCTCTGATATGTTTCATAAAACATTTCTGCTTTTACAAAATTGCCCAACTTAAAAGTCTGCTCATCTATGAATTTAAGTTCCAGTCAATGCTGTAAGCATCTTTGTGCACCAGCAACAATCAATAATTCAATGGTTTTAAATTTCAAAATCCATTAATTTGAAAACTATTCCAGATTTAATTGATGAAAAATAGTAGATTAAGTTTTTAAATATTTATGCACTTTAGCTTTTGTTTATTTATTCACTGATATAGGTTTTGTCAGATTAATTGTATATTGATTACATCCTATGACCTTTCCAATTAGATTCTTGACGGTACTTATATTGAATATTTGACACTCTCATTTCCTCGAGCTACTTGTGATCTTGTCAACTGTAAAAATAAAAAATCACATATCCTCTTGGTGGAGCTATCTGTTCAAAACTGAAAATGTCCTTTGTTGAAATCCATAGAATTTGAAGGAAAATGTTGCTCAGTAGCATTAAGTGATAGTTCATATAAAAATGGTGTTTAGATGAGGCTTTTGGATAGGCACGTGGATATGCAGGGAATGGAGGGATATGAATCATAAGCAGGCAGAGGAAAATTGTTTCACTTGGCATCGTTCAATATGAACATGGTGGCCTGAAGTTGCCTGTTCCTGTTCTATATTTATAGCTTCAGTGATTGCATACAAATTGTCAATTGAAGCAGTTTGCAGGTTGGATCACAGTCGGGAACTTGACCATGATCACCTTCCTGACCATGGAACTTCATTGAATTAATTAAATGCAAATTTTGATGAAAAAAATAGACCATAGAACCATACAACACAGGACAGGGTCATCAGCCCACAATGTCTGTGCCCAACATTAGTTTAGTTTAGTTTAGTTTATTGTAATGTGTACCATGATACAGTGAAATGCATTTGTTGGGTGCTAATCAATCAATGAAAGACAAAACATGATTAACAGGCTTTTGGTATGTTGCCTTTCACGAATCACGGTATTGATTATAAAAGTTGGGATGTTATGCAACAACTGTACAAGATATTGGTGACGCTGCAGTTAGAGTATCCTGTTCAGTTTTGGTCCCCTTGCTATAGGAAGGATGTCATCAAGGATGCAGAGAAGATTTATGAGGGGTTCCGAGCTATAGGGAAAGGTTGGGGAAGCTGGGACTTTATAGATACATAGATACATAGAAAATAGGTGCAGGAGTAGGCCATTCGGCCCTTCGAGCCTGCACCGCATTCAATATGATCATGGCTGATCATCCAACTCAGTATCCCGTACCTGCTTCTCTCCATACCCCCTGATCCCTTTAGCCACAAGGGCCACATCTAACTCCCTCTTAAATATAGCCAATGAACTGGCCTCAACTACCCTCTGTGGCAGAGAGTTCCAGAGATTCACCACTCTCTGTGTGAAAAAGTTTTTCTCATCTCGGTCTTAAAGGATTTCCCCCTTATCCTTAAGCTGTGACCCCTTGTCCTGGACTTCCCAACATCGGAACAATCTTCCTGCATCTAGCCTGTCCAACCCCATAAGAATCTTGTAAGTTTCTATAAGATCCCCTCTCAATCTCCTAAATTCTAGCGAGTATAAGCCGAGTCTATCCAGTCTTTCTTCATATGAAAGTCCTGACATCCCAGGAATCAGTCTGGTGAACCTTCTCTGCACTCCTCTATGGCTATAATGTCCTTCCTCAGATTTGGAGACCAAAACTGTACGCAATACTCCAGGTGTGGTCTCACCAAGATCCTGTACAACTGCAGTAGAACCTCCTGCTCCTATACTCATCCTTTTGCTATGAAAGCTAACATACCATTTGCTTTCTTCACTGCCTGCTGCACCTGCATGCCTACTTTCATGACTGGTGTACCATGACACCCAGGTCTCGCTGCATCTCCCCTTTCCTAATCGGCCACCATTTAGATAATAGTCTGCTTTCCTGTTTTTGCCACCAAAGTGGATAACCTCACATTTATCCACATTATGCTGCATCTGCCAAACATTTGCCCACTCACCCAGCCTATCCAAGTCACCTTGCAGTCCCTTAGCTCCTCACAGCTAACACTGCCCCCAGCTTAGTGTCATCCGCAAACTTGGAGATGTTGCCTTCAATTCCCTCATCCAGTTCATTATATAAATTGTAAATAGCTGGGGTCCCAGCACTGAGCCTTGTGGTACCCCATTAGTCACTGCCATTGTGAAAAGGACCGGTTTACTCCTACTCTTTGCTTCCTGTTTGCCAGCCAGTCCTCTATCCACATCAATACTGAACCCCCAATACCGTGTGCTTTAAGTTTGTATACTAATCTCTTATGTGGTACCTTGTCGAAAGCCTTCTGAAAGTCCAGATACAACACATCCACTGGTTCTCCCCTATCCACTCTACTAGCTACATCCTCGAAAAATTCTATAAGATTCGTCAGACATGATTTACCTTTCGTAAATCCATGCTGACTTTGTCCAATGATTTCACCACTTTCCAAATGTGCTGCTATCCCATCTATAATAACTGACTCTAGCAGTTTCCCCACTACCGATGTTAGACTAACTGGTCTGTAATTCCCCGTTTTCTCTCTTCCTCCTTCTTAAAAAGTGGGGTTCGTTTGCTACCCTCCAATCCTCAGGAACTACTCCAGAATCTAAAGAGTTTTGAAAAATTATCACTAATGCATCCACTATTTCTGGAGCTACTTCCTTAAGTACTCTGGGATGCAGCCTATCTGGCCCTGGGGATTTATCGGCCTTTAATCCATTAATTTACCCAACACCACTTCCCGACTAACCTGGATTTCACTCAGTTCCTCCATCTCCTTTGACCCGCGGTCCCATGCTATTTCCGGCAGATTATTTATGTCTTCCTTAGTGAAGACGGAACCAAAGTAGTTATTCAATTGGTCGCCATATCCTTGTTCCCCGTGATCAATTCACCTGTTTCTGACTGCAGGGACCTACATTTGTTTTAACTAATCTCTTTCTCTTCACATATCTATAAAAACTTTTGCAGTCAGTTTTTATGTTCCCTGCCAGTTTTCTTTCATAATCTATTTTCCCTTTCCTAATTAAGCCCTTTGTCCTCCTCTGCTGGTCTCTGAATTTCTCCCAGTCCTCTGGTATGCTGCTTTTTCTGGCTAATTTGTACGCATCATCTTTTGCTTTGATACTATCCCTGATTTCCCTTGTTATCCACGGATGCACTACCTTCCCTGATTTATTCTTTGCCAAACTGGGATGAACATTTTTTGTAGTTCATCCATGCAGTCTTTAAATGCCTGTCCATTGCATATCCACCGTCAACCCTTTTAGAACTAATTGCCAGTCAATCTTGGCCAATTCACGTCTCATACCCTCAAAGTTACTTTCTTTAAGTTCAGAACCATTGTTTCTGAATTAACAATGTCACTCTCCATCCTAATGAAGAACTCAACCATATTATGGTCACTCTTTCCCAACGGGGCACGCACAATAAGACTGCTAACTAACCCTTCCTCAATACTCAATACCCAGTCTAGAATAGCCTGCTCTCTCGTTGGTTCCTCTACATGTTGGTTTAGATAACTATCCCGTATACATTCCAAGAAATCCTCTTCCTCAGCACCCCTGCCAATTTGATTCACCCAATCTATATGTAGATTGAAGTCACCCATTATAACTGTTTTGCCTTTGTTGCACGCATTTCTAATTTCCTGTTTGATGCCATCCCCAACTTCACTACTACTGTTAGGTGGCCTGTACACAACACCCACCAGCGTTTTCTGCCCCTTAGTGTTTCGCAGCTCTACCCATACCGATTCCACATCCTCCAAGCTAATGTCCTTCCTTTCCACTGCGTTAATCTCCTCTCTAACCAGCAATGCTACCCCACCTCCTTTTCCTTTCTCTCTATCCCTCCTGAATATTGAATATCCTGGATGTTCAGCTCCCAGCCTTGGTCACCCTGGAGCCATGTCTCCGTGATCCCAACTATTTCATAATCATTAATAGCTATCTGCACGTTCAACTCATCCACCTTATTACGGATGCTCCTTGCATTGAGAACACAAAGCCTTCAGGCTGTTTTTACAACGCTCTTACCCCTTTTACAATTATGTTGAAAAGTGGCCCTTTGTCTGCCTGCCACTTTTACTTTTCACCTTGCTACCTATTGCTTCCGCCCGCATTTTACACCCCTCTGTTTCGCTGCTCACCCGTTTAAGAACCCCACCACCGCTAATTCTCTGTTTATTATTGTTTTCTTCTTTCCCCCCCTACATGTTGCGTCTGAGTGCTTTCCTCTCTGCCTCCTGCCTCACACACTGTCTAATAGCTTTCTCTATTTGCGTCCCTCCCCCCAACCGTTCTAGTTTAAAGTCTCCCCAGTAGCCTTTGCAAATCTCCCGCCAGGATATTGGTCCCCCTCAGGTTCAAGTGCAACCCATCCTTTTTGTACCGGTCGCACCTTCCACAAAAGAGGTCCCAATGATCCAGAAATTTGAATCCCTGCCCTCTGCACCAGTCCTTCAGCCACGCATTTATCCTCCACCTCGCTCCATTCCTACTCTCACTGTCGCGTGGCACAGGCAGTAATCCGAGATTGTTACCTTTGCTGTCCTTCTCTTTAACTCCCCTCGTAACTCCCTAAATTCTCCTTTCAGGACCTCTTCTCTTTTTTTACCTATGTCATTGGTACCTATTAGTCGTTGGAATGCAGGAAGCTAAGGGGTGATCTTATAGAGGTGCATAAATTATGAGGGGAATTGATAGGGTGAAAGTACAGATCTTTTACCCAGTAGGGGAATGAAAAAATAGAACTAAGGTTTTTGGGGAAAGATTTTGTGGGAAACCGAGGGGCAGCATTTCTCAGACGAGGGTGGTTTGTGTATGAAACGAGCAGCCAGAGGCATAATTGAGGTATGGGCTATAACAACATTACAAATACATTTGGATAGGTACATGGATAGGAACGTTTAGAGGGAGGTGGGCAACATGTGGGCAAATGGGACTAGCTTAGATAGGGCATCTTGGTAAGCATGAAAGAGTTTGACTGTCCCACTTGGGCGACCTAATCTGCGAGTTTAGAAGAGTGTCTTCGACCTTCAAACTCGCAGCCTGGTCGACACGTGGTCCTAGCATGTCCTATGAGGTCGCTGGAACTCGAGGGAAGTTCCCGAATACTCTTGGCCTCAGCTAGGTCGCGAAAATTTTTTCAGCATGTTGAAACATTTTCCGCGAGTAAAATTTGGTCAGCATGGTTCTTTTGAACTCGTAGTGCAGTGGAGTGCGGTCACTATTTGGTTACAGGCACTCGAGGGCAGCCGTAGGCAATCTCCTTCGCTGACCGGGCATTTTGATTGGCTCATTGAAGTTTTCAGGGCCAAGGAAGGCCTACCGGTAGGTAAAATGCTGATAAACTTTATTATACTTCTTAAATGTGTCTCCACTCCTTCTCCTCCCTTCTCTCCCTTTCTCTCCCCTTCTCTCCTCTTTCTCTCCCCCCCCCCCCTTCCGCACTCTCTAAAGGACTTACCGTTACTGTGCAGCCGTTTTACCTTCCTCTTCATCGCGGGTGTAAATTTCAGACAGCGCTGCCCCTCTTTCCCTGGCCCCCGCCGTTGCGATGTGTTTGTGTGTGTGTGCGTGTGCGGTCAGTCGATCCAGCTCGCAGTTTCAAAGCGGAGGCTTTCCAGGCGAGTGCCCTCGAGCTTGAAGGTCGAAGACACTCTTCTGGACTCACGGATTAGGTCGCCCAAGTGGGACAGCCTAAGGGCCTGCATCTGTGTTGTATGACTCTATGACTTGCACAGTTGGATTTGTATACATTTTAAATTAACGTTGTTCCTGACTGTATCTTGGGGAGATAGACTCAAAAGGCTGAGTATTTTGTGTCTATTTTCGGCATAAACCAGCATCTGCAGTTCCTTCCTACACAGTACCTTGGGGAGTGCAGACAATATGAAGCAGTGAGTATGTAGAATTGCATAGTGAGCAAGCTACTGTATCGGTATCAATAGACAATAGACAATAGGTGCAGGAGTAGGCCATTGGCCCTTCGAGCCAGCACCGCCATTCAATGTGATCATGGCTGTCCAGAACCCTCGTCTGTCAATTTGGACACATTGAGTTTGAATTCCACTATATAAGATAGGAAACTTATATAGTCAATAAATTCAAATAATTAAATAAACCTGGACTAGAAATCTGCCTTCAGCATATGAACCATGGAACTTATTGGTTCCATGGTTCAGGAACTGCAATGCTGGTTTACAAAACAAGATACAGTGTGTTGAATAACTCAGCGGGGGGTCAGGCACATATCTAGAGAAGAAGAAGGGTTTCGGCCCGAAACGTTGTCTATTTCCTTCGCTCCATAGATGCTGCTGCACCGCTGAGTTTCTCCAGCATTTTTGTGTACCTACATATCTAGAGAACATGCATAGGTGATTTTGGATCGAGATCCTTCTTCAGACAGATTACAGTGCGGGGGTTGTGGAGAGGAGAAAGCTGGAAAAGAGGAGGGCAGGGCAAAGCCTAGCAACGATAGGTGGATATATATATGTTGCGGTGGGGAGGGTTGATGGTTATAAAGGCCAGAGGTGAAAAGGCAACAAATGTAAGATGGGGATAAGAGTACTATAGATTGTCTTAAAACGCCAGTTATTTCACATAAACATAATTATGAGAAAGCAATTGGCTGTCCTTGCCTA
>JAXLNO010003974.1:342572-469232 GCA_038087875.1 Malacoraja senta
GTTTAGATGAGGCTTTTGGATAGGCACGTGGATATGCAGGGAATGGAGGGATATGAATCATAAGCAGGCAGAGGAAAATTGTTTCACTTGGCATCGTTCAATATGAACATGGTGGCCTGAAGTTGCCTGTTCCTGTTCTATATTTATAGCTTCAGTGATTGCATACAAATTGTCAATTGAAGCAGTTTGCAGGTTTGGATCACAGTCGGGAACTTGACCATGATCACCTTCCTGACCATGGAACTTCATTGAATTAATTAAATGCAAATTTTGATGAAAAAAATAGACCATAGAACCATACAACACAGGACAGGGTCATCAGCCCACAATGTCTGTGCCCAACATTAGTTTAGTTTAGTTTAGTTTATTGTAATGTGTACCATGATACAGTGAAATGCATTTGTTGGGTGCTAATCAATCAATGAAAGACAAAACATGATTAACAGGCTTTTGGTATGTTGCCTTTCACGAATCACGGTATTGATTATAAAAGTTGGGATGTTATGCAACAACTGTACAAGATATTGGTGACGCTGCAGTTAGAGTATCCTGTTCAGTTTTGGTCCCCTTGCTATAGGAAGGATGTCATCAAGGATGCAGAGAAGATTTATGAGGGGTTCCGAGCTATAGGGAAAGGTTGGGGAAGCTGGGACTTTATAGATACATAGATACATAGAAAATAGGTGCAGGAGTAGGCCATTCGGCCCTTCGAGCCTGCACCGCCATTCAATATGATCATGGCTGATCATCCAACTCAGTATCCCGTACCTGCCTTCTCTCCATACCCCCTGATCCCTTTAGCCACAAGGGCCACATCTAACTCCCTCTTAAATATAGCCAATGAACTGGCCTCAACTACCCTCTGTGGCAGAGAGTTCCAGAGATTCACCACTCTCTGTGTGAAAAAGTTTTTTCTCATCTCGGTCTTAAAGGATTTCCCCCTTATCCTTAAGCTGTGACCCCTTGTCCTGGACTTCCCCAACATCGGGAACAATCTTCCTGCATCTAGCCTGTCCAACCCCATAAGAATCTTGTAAGTTTCTATAAGATCCCCTCTCAATCTCCTAAATTCTAGCGAGTATAAGCCGAGTCTATCCAGTCTTTCTTCATATGAAAGTCCTGACATCCCAGGAATCAGTCTGGTGAACCTTCTCTGCACTCCCTCTATGGCTATAATGTCCTTCCTCAGATTTGGAGACCAAAACTGTACGCAATACTCCAGGTGTGGTCTCACCAAGATCCTGTACAACTGCAGTAGAACCTCCCTGCTCCTATACTCATCCTTTTGCTATGAAAGCTAACATACCATTTGCTTTCTTCACTGCCTGCTGCACCTGCATGCCTACTTTCAATGACTGGTGTACCATGACACCCAGGTCTCGCTGCATCTCCCCTTTTCCTAATCGGCCACCATTTAGATAATAGTCTGCTTTCCTGTTTTTGCCACCAAAGTGGATAACCTCACATTTATCCACATTATGCTGCATCTGCCAAACATTTGCCCACTCACCCAGCCTATCCAAGTCACCTTGCAGTCCCTTAGCATCCTCCTCACAGCTAACACTGCCCCCCAGCTTAGTGTCATCCGCAAACTTGGAGATGTTGCCTTCAATTCCCTCATCCAGTTCATTAATATAAATTGTAAATAGCTGGGGTCCCAGCACTGAGCCTTGTGGTACCCCATTAGTCACTGCCATTGTGAAAAGGACCGGTTTACTCCTACTCTTTGCTTCCTGTTTGCCAGCCAGTCCTCTATCCACATCAATACTGAACCCCCAATACCGTGTGCTTTAAGTTTGTATACTAATCTCTTATGTGGTACCTTGTCGAAAGCCTTCTGAAAGTCCAGATACAACACATCCACTGGTTCTCCCCTATCCACTCTACTAGCTACATCCTCGAAAAATTCTATAAGATTCGTCAGACATGATTTACCTTTCGTAAATCCATGCTGACTTTGTCCAATGATTTCACCACTTTCCAAATGTGCTGCTATCCCATCTATAATAACTGACTCTAGCAGTTTCCCCACTACCGATGTTAGACTAACTGGTCTGTAATTCCCCGTTTTCTCTCTTCCTCCCTTCTTAAAAAGTGGGGTTACGTTTGCTACCCTCCAATCCTCAGGAACTACTCCAGAATCTAAAGAGTTTTGAAAAATTATCACTAATGCATCCACTATTTCTGGAGCTACTTCCTTAAGTACTCTGGGATGCAGCCTATCTGGCCCTGGGGATTTATCGGCCTTTAATCCATTAATTTACCCAACACCACTTCCCGACTAACCTGGATTTCACTCAGTTCCTCCATCTCCTTTGACCCGCGGTCCCATGCTATTTCCGGCAGATTATTTATGTCTTCCTTAGTGAAGACGGAACCAAAGTAGTTATTCAATTGGTCCGCCATATCCTTGTTCCCCGTGATCAATTCACCTGTTTCTGACTGCAAGGGACCTACATTTGTTTTAACTAATCTCTTTCTCTTCACATATCTATAAAAACTTTTGCAGTCAGTTTTTATGTTCCCTGCCAGTTTTCTTTCATAATCTATTTTCCCTTTCCTAATTAAGCCCTTTGTCCTCCTCTGCTGGTCTCTGAATTTCTCCCAGTCCTCTGGTATGCTGCTTTTTCTGGCTAATTTGTACGCATCATCTTTTGCTTTGATACTATCCCTGATTTCCCTTGTTATCCACGGATGCACTACCTTCCCTGATTTATTCTTTTGCCAAACTGGGATGAACATTTTTTGTAGTTCATCCATGCAGTCTTTAAATGCCTTCCATTGCATATCCACCGTCAACCCTTTTAGAACTAATTGCCAGTCAATCTTGGCCAATTCACGTCTCATACCCTCAAAGTTACCTTTCTTTAAGTTCAGAACCATTGTTTCTGAATTAACAATGTCACTCTCCATCCTAATGAAGAACTCAACCATATTATGGTCACTCTTTCCCAACGGGGCACGCACAATAAGACTGCTAACTAACCCTTCCTCAATACTCAATACCCAGTCTAGAATAGCCTGCTCTCTCGTTGGTTCCTCTACATGTTGGTTTAGATAACTATCCCGTATACATTCCAAGAAATCCTCTTCCTCAGCACCCCTGCCAATTTGATTCACCCAATCTATATGTAGATTGAAGTCACCCATTATAACTGTTTTGCCTTTGTTGCACGCATTTCTAATTTCCTGTTTGATGCCATCCCCAACTTCACTACTACTGTTAGGTGGCCTGTACACAACACCCACCAGCGTTTTCTGCCCCTTAGTGTTTCGCAGCTCTACCCATACGGATTCCACATCCTCCAAGCTAATGTCCTTCCTTTCCACTGCGTTAATCTCCTCTCTAACCAGCAATGCTACCCCACCTCCTTTTCCTTTCTCTCTATCCCTCCTGAATATTGAATATCCCTGGATGTTCAGCTCCCAGCCTTGGTCACCCTGGAGCCATGTCTCCGTGATCCCAACTATTTCATAATCATTAATAGCTATCTGCACGTTCAACTCATCCACCTTATTACGGATGCTCCTTGCATTGAGAACACAAAGCCTTCAGGCTTGTTTTTACAACGCTCTTACCCCTTTTACAATTATGTTGAAAAGTGGCCCTTTGTCTGCCTGCCACTTTTACTTTTCACCTTGCTACCTATTGCTTCCGCCCGCATTTTACACCCCTCTGTTTCGCTGCTCACCCGTTTAAGAACCCCACCACCGCTAATTCTCTGTTTATTATTGTTTTCTTCTTTCCCCCCTACATGTTGCGTCTGAGTGCTTTCCTTCTCTGCCTCCTGCCTCACACACTGTCTAATAGCTTTCTCTATTTGCGTCCCTCCCCCCAACCGTTCTAGTTTAAAGTCTCCCCAGTAGCCTTTGCAAATCTCCCCGCCAGGATATTGGTCCCCCTCAGGTTCAAGTGCAACCCATCCTTTTTGTACCGGTCGCACCTTCCACAAAAGAGGTCCCAATGATCCAGAAATTTGAATCCCTGCCCTCTGCACCAGTCCTTCAGCCACGCATTTATCCTCCACCTCGCTCCATTCCTACTCTCACTGTCGCGTGGCACAGGCAGTAATCCCGAGATTGTTACCTTTGCTGTCCTTCTCTTTAACTCCCCTCGTAACTCCCTAAATTCTCCTTTCAGGACCTCTTCTCTTTTTTTACCTATGTCATTGGTACCTATTTAGTCATTGGAATGCATGAAGCTAAGGGGTGATCTTATAGAGGTGCATAAATTATGAGGGGAATTGATAGGGTGAAAGTACAGAATCTTTTACCCAGTAGGGGAATGAAAAAAATAGAACTAAGGTTTTTGGGGAAAGATTTTGTGGGAAACCGAGGGGCAGCATTTCTCAGACGAGGGTGGTTTGTGTATGAAACGAGCAGCCAGAGGCATAATTGAGGTATGGGCTATAACAACATTACAAATACATTTGGATAGGTACATGGATAGGAACGGTTTAGAGGGAGGTGGGCAACATGTGGGCAAATGGGACTAGCTTAGATAGGGCATCTTGGTAAGCATGAAAGAGTTTGACTGTCCCACTTGGGCGACCTAATCTGCGAGTTTAGAAGAGTGTCTTCGACCTTCAAACTCGCAGCCTGGTCGACACGTGGTCCTAGCATGTCCTATGAGGTCGCTGGAACTCGAGGGAAGTTCCCGAATACTCTTGGCCTCAGCTAGGTCGCGAAAATTTTTTCAGCATGTTGAAACATTTTCCGCGAGTAAAATTTGGTCAGCATGGTTCTTTTGAACTCGTAGTGCAGTGGAGTGCGGTCACTATTTGGTTACAGGCACTCGAGGGCAGCCGTAGGCAATCTCCTTCGCTGACCGGGCATTTTGATTGGCTCATTGAAGTTTTCAGGGCCAAGGAAGGCCTACCGGTAGGTAAAATGCCTGATAAACTTTATTATACTTCTTAAATGTGTCTCCACTCCTTTTCCTCCCCTTCTCTCCCTTTCTCTCCCCTTCTCTCCTCTTTCTCTCCCCCCCCCCCCCCTTCCGCACTCTCTAAAGGACTTACCGTTACTGTGCAGCCGTTTTACCTTCCTCTTCATCGCGGGTGTAAATTTCAGACAGCGCTGCCCCTCTTTCCCTGGCCCCCGCCGTTGCGATGTGTTTGTGTGTGTGTGCGTGTGCGGTCAGTCGATCCAGCTCGCAGTTTCAAAGCGGAGGCTTTCCAGGCGAGTGCCCTCGAGCTTGAAGGTCGAAGACACTCTTCTGGACTCACGGATTAGGTCGCCCAAGTGGGACAGCCTAAGGGCCTGCATCTGTGTTGTATGACTCTATGACTTGCACAGTTGGATTTGTATACATTTTAAATTAACGTTGTTCCTGACTGTATCTTGGGGAGATAGACTCAAAAGGCTGGAGTATTTTGTGTCTATTTTCGGCATAAACCAGCATCTGCAGTTCCTTCCTACACAGTACCTTGGGGAGTGCAGACAATATGAAGCAGTGAGTATGTAGAATTGCATAGTGAGCAAGCTACTGTATCGGTATCAATAGACAATAGACAATAGGTGCAGGAGTAGGCCATTTGGCCCTTCGAGCCAGCACCGCCATTCAATGTGATCATGGCTGTCCAGAACCCTCGTCTGTCAATTTGGACACATTGAGTTTGAATTCCACTATATAAGATAGGAAACTTATATAGTCAATAAATTCAAATAATTAAATAAACCTGGACTAGAAATCTGCCTTCAGCAATATGAACCATGGAACTTATTGGTTCCATGGTTCAGGAACTGCAATGCTGGTTTACAAAACAAGATACAGTGTGTTGAATAACTCAGCGGGGGGTCAGGCACATATCTAGAGAAGAAGAAGGGTTTCGGCCCGAAACGTTGTCTATTTCCTTCGCTCCATAGATGCTGCTGCACCCGCTGAGTTTCTCCAGCATTTTTGTGTACCTACATATCTAGAGAACATGCATAGGTGATTTTGGATCGAGATCCTTCTTCAGACAGATTACAGTGCGGGGGTTGTGGAGAGGAGAAAGCTGGAAAAGAGGAGGGCAGGGCAAAGCCTAGCAAACGATGGGTGGATATATATATGTTGGGGTGGGGAGGGTTGATGGTTATAAAGGCCAGAGGTGAAAAGGCAACAAATGTAAGATGGGGATAAGAGTACTATAGATTGTCTTAAAACGCCAGTTATTTCACATAAACATAATTATGAGAAAGCAATTGGCTGTCCTTGCCCTATCTGGCAATATGCTTCTCCAGTGCCTTCAATTTAGTTTTCCATGCTGTTTCTCTAAACTAAATCTAACGTACTGTTGAAATCAACTTGCGAGACACCAAGTTCTGGGCTATTAGCAATAGATTTTAAAATGCTGGCTGTACCTTCAAACTCCATATTTCCTGAATAAATAATCAGAAATATGGAAGTTACAAGATGACGTGGGTCATTCAGGTAGTTTGAATAACCCCTTGTTTGGTCTTCAGCTGTGAGCCACTCATTATGAGATTCTGAAGAAGCACAAATCTCTCTGCTTTGGAGGGGAAACAGGCCCAAAGGAGAAATTTTTTCCAATCTTCCCAAAGTATGTCGTTCATTACAAGTATGGTTTCTAGCAGTCGCTTGACTTGGCTGAAGGAATAATTATACAAACAAGAATAGGAGCAAGAATAGGAACAAGAATAATAGGAACCTGAGGAGTAACTTTTTTACATAAAAGACGGTGGTTGTATGGAACAAGCTGCTGGAGGAGGTAGTTGAGGCATACTATCATAACGTTTAAAAGACATTTGGACAGGTACATGGATACCAGTGTTGGCAAGTTGGGCTGAAGGGCCTGTTTCCACGCTGTATGACTCTATGACTCTGATTCTAAGAGGATATATGGCAAAAAGATGAATTAAGGTTTTCAAATCCCTGAATATTAGATGTCTGCTTGAGTATTAAAACCCATGTTTCCGGGGAGGGAGCGGCCGCTCCAGGCACTTCCAAGCTGCTGAGGACTTTCCACCCGATGCCGGTGTTCCAGCTTCCCGGCAGGTGGGCCTACAACATCGGGCTGCCGTTGCGGCGACTGGCTGCGGAGGCCTCAAATTGGCCCCGACCTCGGGTCGACTAGGAGGAAGAGGAGGAGGACTGGACATTTTGGTGCCTTTCCCTCACAGTGGAGAGTGTCGACTCTGCTGTGGGGGGATGTTCGTGTTGAATCTCTTATAGTGTGTAGTCTTTTTTCTACCTTTTCTTTTCATTTATATGGATAATTTTCTCTGTAAAGCACTTTGACTTCATTGATGGAAATTGATTGAAAAGTGCTACATAAATAAATTTACTTGACTTTACTTGACTTTATGTTGAAGATGACTAAACTAGAAATGACCTGAAACTATAGGTTATTTTTTCCTGTACCAGACCTAAACAATACCCTAGGATAGGAATTGAAACAAGCTGTTAATTTCATTAAGGATGAGGGTCCTGGGGGTCCTTGTACATCAGTCTATGAAAGTAAGCATGCAGGTACAGCAGGCAGTGAAGAAAGCGAATGGCATGTTGGCCTTTATAACAAGAGGAATCGAATATAGGAGCAAAGAGGTCCTTCTGCAGATGTACAGAGCCCTAGTGAGACCACACCTGGAGTATTGTGTGCAGTTTTGGTCCCTTAATTTGAGGAAAGACATTCTTGCTATTGAGGGAGTGCAGCGTAGGTTTACAAGGTTAATTCCCGGGAGAGCGGGACTGTCATATGCTGAGAGAATGGAGCGGTTGGGCTTGTACACTCTGGAGTTTAGAAGGATGAGAGGGCATCTTATTGAAACATATAAAATTATTAAGGGTTTGGACATGCTAGAGGCAGGAAACATGTTCCCGATGTTGGGGGAGTCCAGAACCAGGGGCCACAGTTGAAGAATAAGGAGTAAGCCATTTAGAACAGAGACGAGGAAACACTTTTTCTCACAGAGAGTGGTGAGTCTGTGGAATTCTCTGCCTCAGAGGGCGGTGGAGACAGGTTCTCTGGATGCTTTCAAGAGAGAGCTAGATAAGGCTCTTAAAAATAGCGGAGTCAGGGGATATGGGGAGAAGGCAGGAACGGGGTACTGATTGGGGATGATCAGCCATGATCACATTGAATGGCGGTGCTGGCTCGAAGGGCCGAATGGCCTACTCCTGCACCTATTGTCTATTATCTATTGAAACAAAAAAATTAGATCAAGGGGAGAAGCTACAATATTAAGTACTCCATTTGGATCTGAATAAAGATAGACACAAAACGCTGGAGTAACTCAGTATCTTGGCATCAAATTACAGAACGATCTACGTTGGAATGGTCAGACTCATCATGCAACGGTGAAAGCAACAGGAGTCCTAAATCTTCTGAGGCGCAACTTTCATCATTATTCAACTTCTGTCAAGGAGAAGTTATACTTCACCCTTGTTAAACCACATTTGTACTATGCAGTGGCTGCATGGGTTCCATATACAAATAAAAGCATTTCTTCCATCTAACGTGTCCAAAGACAGGTAGTTGGATTTGTTACTAATACCTGTGAGAGAGAAGCGAGTGTTACCAAACTTCTGAATTCTCTGGGGTGGAACCCTCTCCAAGACAGATGTAAAGCTCATCATTTGACTGTTTTTACAAGATGTTAAATGGTCAGCTCAACATAGATGACCAAACCTACATCAAACCCAAACCTATCAGGAGCAGACACGGGCATTCGATCCAATTTGAGATACCAGCTACCAAGACAGATGTGTACAGCAATTCATTCTTGCCCCGCACAATTAAAGCATGGAATAATCTTCACCCTACCATAGTTACCCAACCAGACGCAACTACATTTAAGGTAGCTCTTCTTCTCCAAGAACCCTTTTTTGCTTAAGTCCACCCTCCACCACCTCCAGTCTAAATTCCATTTGGAATATTTTGGAGGACCAGGAAACCAAGAACAGGCAGCATCTCTGGAGAGAAGGAATGGGTGACGTTTCAGGTTGAGGCCCTTCTTTATTCTGAAACATCACCCATTCTTTCTCTCCAGAGATGCTGCCTGTCCCGCTGAGTTACTCCAGCATTTTGTGTCTATCTTCGGTTTAAAACAGCATCTGCAGTTCCTTCCTCCACATTGGATTTGAATAAAGCTGTGGGCACTCACAGAGCAGTCTAACCTGCCTGAACCTGGTCCCAAACATTTGATCATTGTACAAACCAACTCAATGCGTGGTCAGCGTCAGGTCAAGAAGCCAGACCCTACTCGATAATCCTTCAATGTCTTTTGTATCAACTGCTCAGCTACATTGTGATGTGGTAAACACATTCCAATTTATATTATTGCCTCATTTGTAAAGTGCAAACTTAGTCAATAAAGGTGTTGAACAACTGAGAATTAATATTCCTTGTCTTCCTCTGTCATATTGTCTTAGTTTTGGTTAGTGAGATCCCACCCGTATCAGCATATTTAAATAACAACAGGTTTAAGAAAGAACTGCAGATGCTGGAAAAATCAAAGGTAGACAAAAATGCTGGAGTAACTCGGCGGGTGAGGCAGCATCTATGGACCGAAGGAATAGGCGACGTTTCAGATCGATGTCGGGGGTGGGTGGGAAAAAGAAAAGAAGAGGCGGAGACAGTGGGCTGTGGGAGAGCTGGAAAGGGGAGGGGAAAGAGGGAGAAAGCAAGGACTACCTGAAATTGGAGAAGTCAATGTTCATACTGCTGGGGTGTAAACTACCCAAGTGAAATATGAGGTGCTGTTCCTCCAATTTATGGTGGGCTTCATTCTGGCAATGGAGGAGGCCCAGGACAGAAAGGTCGGATTTGGAATGGGAGGGGGAGTTGAAGTGCTGAAACCACCGGGAGATCAGGTTGGTTGTTGCGAACTGAGCGGAGGTGTTGGACGAAGCGATCGCCAAGCCTGCGCTTGGTCTCACCGATGTAGAGAAGTTGACACCTGGAACAGCGGATGCAGTAGATGAGGTTGGAGGAGGTACAGGTGACACCGATGTAGGACTCAGCATTGTGCAGGACCTTGGGGGTAAATCCCTGCTGTTGTGGAATGAGTAGCCTGGAGGGCTGGGTGAATTTCCTGTGTGGTAGATTGAGTGAGAGATGGTACGTACAGTATGATAATGTACACACTCTACAAACAGCACTCAAGTGACAGTCCAAATAAAAAAACAATTCATCGGAATGGGGCTTTGATGATTTTCGTCGACTACTCTTAAGAGTTTGACTTGAACCTAGAACTTTCATATGGGCAGGTGGGGGGAAAGTTGTTTTACAAAGTACCAAGCAGCAATATTCCTTAGTTTAGTGTAACATACTTACAAACTTCCTTGAGGTCTGAATTCACAATTTCCTCTGGCAACAACTTCTTAATCTCTTGCTGCCAAGAAAGGTCAAATCCTTGTTTGTTTGTATTTAAAAGTTAGCATCTTTTTGTAGCCAATTTGATTTTCATGACTGAGCCTCATTAATGAATCCCATTTGACTTCCAAATTCCAGGTCATAAATCCTCAATAGTTTCCTCAATCTAAGATAAATTTTGTTAATTGGTGGCTGTCTTAAAACTTCATGCTCTATCAAGTTGGTCTTTTTCCAGCCTTATTGTCTTTCCTTTATCAATTTGTAGATGCACGCTCACTGTGTTAAATGTTTCCATGGCCACCTGATAAACTTGGGGAGAATTGTAAAGATGATTACAAGTAAAGACAATTAAAGTTCATGTTAATATTTTTCATTATCATCATTAGCTCAAAGCCGTTCATTATTTTCTACTTTAACTAGAAGAGAAAACTGTAAATTATGGCAACATTACAACTTTGATTGAAAGAGCAAAACAAAAATCCAAATTGTGTTTTTCATTGTTAAGAGTACTTTATCTCTTAAATGAAATTTAAAATCCAGATTATAGATAAGATTTTCTTTCTTTAGTCTAATAAAACGACATTTATTCAAAATACTGCATCTGTCTGCTAATATTGAACACTGCGCTGTATAAATAAATACAGGTCGTGCAGGAAATATCAGAAACAGAACATAGCTTAAAGAGGCTGGGTAATTTCCATCCTGTACTCAATTTCACCTGGACCATTGCCAACACCGCCCTCCTCTTTCTTCATCTCACTGTCTCCATCACAGGAGATAGACTATCGATTGATGTCTATTATAAATCTACTGACTCCCACAACTATGTAGACTACACTTCTTCCTACCCTGCCTTCTGCAAAGATTCTATCCCCTACTCCCAATTTGTCCGTCTACGCCGCATCTGCGCCCAAGATAAGATGTTCTATACCAGGACATCCGGGATTCTTTAGGGAATAGGGGTTCCCCTCTTCAATCACAGCTGAGGTCCTCACACGTGTCTCTCGGTACTCCACAGCTCCGCTCTTGCTCTCCCTCCCCCTAGTCACAACAGGGATAGTGTCCCCTTAGTCCTTACCTTTCACCCTATCAGCCATCGCATACAACACATAATCCTCAGAAATCTTTGCCACCTTCAATCCCACCACTGGTCTCATCTCCACCCCTTTCAGCCTTATGCAGAGACCGTTCCCTCCGCAATTCCTTGGTTAGCATCCCTTCCCACCCAAACCACCCCCTCCGCAGGTACCTTCCCCTGCAACCGCAGGAGATGCAACACCTGTCCCTATACCTCCCCCCTTGATTCTGTCCAGGGACCTTAACAGTCTTTTCAGGTTAGGCAGAGGTTCACTTGCACCTCCTCCAACCTCATCTACTGTATCCATTGTTCGAGATGTGGACTCTTATACAACGGCGAGACCAAACGCAGACTGGGCGATCGTTTCGCTGAACACCTTTGCTCAGTCCGCCTGGACCTACCTGATCTCCCGGTTGCTAAACACTTTAACTCCCCCTCCCATTCCCACACTGACCTTTCTGTCCTGGGCCTCCTCCATTGTCAGAGTGAGGCCAAACGGCAATTGGAGCAACAGCACTTCATAACTTAAAGAGATCTGTGCAGGTGTGGGAGATTTCAAGCTCTGCTGCTGTTTGTTTTGCCAAATTCTTAAATGTGTTACTGCTGAACATTTTGAAATGTGGACCTTATTATTTTCTTTTCCATGTATTTATGTACAGAGGTACCTTTATTTAGGTCATAACAGTTAATTCCCAGTTGGATCTTGTTGGATAATCACAAATAGCGTAAAGAGAGCAGCTGTATTCGAGTGCTGAAGAGAATCGGTCAACATGAATTAAAGCGATACGTTGATCTTAAATTCACAGATATTAGTGCTTCTACAACATAAGTCTATCCTTCTTTCAAGGACACCCAACCACAATGGTTTTAAAGTTCTGTTTATCTATTTAAGTTAAATTGTGTAAGTCATAAGTGATAGGAGCAGAATAAGGCCATTTGGCCCATCAAGTCTACTCTGCCAATCAATCATGGCTGATCTATCTCTCCCTCCTAACCCCGTTCTCCTGCCTTCTCCCCGTAACCCCTGAGACCTATACTAATCACCATGTATACTTGCTGTAAAAAATCTTGTCAGTGGCTCCTGAGCTTCTCATTGCTACTTGAGTTTTGTAAGGTTGCTACATAATATTAGTTGCATATTATGTAGAAACGTAATTAATAGTTTGGTAATGTGGACAGGCCAGACAGATACTGCAACGATATTCCAGACCCCGAGAGTTCAACGGCTGGGTCAGAGCACCAAGGAAAACGGAATAAGGTTTAGGACCAAGATTAGGAGACATTGTATTAATGAGGTGGTAGTGAACCTATGGATTTCTCCCGCACGGGATGCCAAAGGGATCCAAGGATCCAGGGATCTGAGGTGGATCAGCATGACTGTGTGGAATGGTGGTGCTGCTCAGAGCCCTGACAGTTCTTCCCTTCTGTCTCTTATTTTCTTGTATTGCTTATTGTTTTGAGAAATATCAAAGGCCATGTTGCATTACAAGTTACTCTAGAGTGTGAATACTACTTATTTTTTAATGCAGCTCTAGTTTGTATCTCCATTTAAAGATGTTTATTGCAGCCGGTTTTGCAATAATGTCCTTAAATGTACTTAAAAAAATCAAATGTTAATAAAGGGCCTGTCCCACTATACAAGTTTACCCAAGAGCTCTCCCGAGTTTAAAAAAAATCAAACTTGTGGTAAGTACGTAGAATGTATGTAGTGAGTACGTCGGAGCTCGGGACGTCTCTTAGCGGCTCATAACGCTAACGACAGGTACTCGGGAAACGCGGTAAGCTCGTGAATTTTTTTCAACACGTTGAAAAATGTCCACGAGAGCCCCGAGTACCTACGAATGGCTATTACCGTAATTCTCAGAGTTTAAATCAGAGGAAACTCGGGAGAATTACCTCGTACAGTGGGACAGGCCCTTCGGATGACAGCAGCGGCAGGAGTGACTGGTGGTACAATTGCAGCTTTTTAATATTGTTTATTTCTCCAGGATGCAAAGGGCAGCAATCAAAATGTTAGGGATGTAACATCACATGACTTGCCTGCACCTAGGGAGGTAGGCATTGGTAATTTTGTGAGGACAGGTCCCTTACAGAGGCCACTGCATCAATAAATGTGAGGACCTTTAAAAGTCCACCTTAAAGAATTAAATTGTACATAGATTCATTACAATTTAGCATTCATAGCAAAAGGATTTGAGTATAGGAGCAGGGAGGTTCTACTGCAGTTGTACAGGGTCTTGGTGAGACCACACCTGGAGTATTGCATACAATTTTGGTCTCCTAATCTGAGGAAGGACATTCTTGCCATAGAGGGAGTACAGAGAAGGTTCACCAGACTGATTCCTGGGATGTCAGGACTTTCATATGAAGAAAAACTGGATAGACTCGGCTTGTACTCGCTAGAATTTAGAAGATTGAGGGGGTATCTTATAGAAACTTACAACATTCTTAAGGGGTTGGACAGGCTAGATGCAGGAAGATTGTTCCCGATGTTGGGGAAGACCAGAACAAGCGGTCACAGTTTAAGGATAAAGGGGAAATCTTTTAGGACTGAGATGAGAAAAACATTTTTTACACAGAGAGTGGTGAATCTCTGGAACTCTCTGCCACAGAGGGTAGTCGAGGCCAGTTCATTGGCTATATTTAAGAGGGAGTTAGATGTGGCCCTTGTGGCTAAAGGGATCAGGGGGTATGGAGAGAAAGCAGGTACAGGATACTGAGTTGGATGATCAGCCATGATCATATTGAATGGCGGTGCAGGCTCAAAGGGCCGAATGGCCTACTCCTGCACCTATTTTCTATGTTTCTATCTTTCTATGTTACAATCATTTCAAAGTGCAAATCAGTAATTTTTCAATGCTGCTATTCTTCTCCCCATTCCATCCCCGTGATAAGGACTGCAAATTAAAAGATCCATGGATGAACAAGGAAGTTGTAAACTTGGTCAGGAAGAAAAAGGAAGTGTATCTCAGGTATAAGAAGGTGACATCAGATGGGGCTTATGAGGAATATAAAGCGAGTAGGGAAGAGCTCAAGCAAGTGATTAGAAGGGCCAGAAGGGGCATGAAATGTCATTGGTGAATTTGATTCTAGAAAATCACGGCTTTTTATATCTATATTACCAGGGAGAAGGTGGAACCACTCTGTGACTGGTGGAGATCCACAGGGATGTGCTGGGACCTTTGCTGTTTGTGATATATACAGTAAATCACCGAGACGTAGGGCAGTACATCTGCTGACGCCAACATTGGAGGAGTTGCAGACAGGGAGGAAGGGTGTGAGAAGATACAGTGGGGTATAGATCATTTACAGAAATGAGAGGAGAAATGGCAAATGGAGTTTAACCCGAGCAAGTGCGAGGGGTAACTTTGGGAGGTTGAATATAAGGAGAAATGGCGAGATACAAGTTAATGCCACCATTAACGCCATTCTACCATCCAACCTCATCACCAAACTGGCAGGACTTGGAGCCAGCACTCATCTCTGCAACTGGATCGTCGACTTCTACCTCTACGATAAACCTCAACATGGGGGCTCCTTAAGGATGCGTTCTCGGCCCCCTTCTTTATTCCTTGTACACCCACAACTGTGCGGCCATGTGCAAATCTAACTCAATTTTCAAGTTCACAGACGACACCAGCATTGTGGGTCGGATATCAAATAATGATGAGACGGAGTACAGGAAGGAGATTGAGAACCTCGTGTCCTGGAGTCGAGACAACAACCTTTCTCTCAATTTAAGTTTAAGAATAAGGGGTAAGCCATTTAGAACTGACATGAGGAAACACTTCTTCACACAGAGAGTTGTGAGTCTGTGGAATTCTCTGCCTCAGAGGGCGGTGGAGGCCGGTTATCTGGATACTTTCAAGACAGAGCTAGATAGGGCTCTTAAAGATAGCGGAGTCAGGGGATATGGGGAGAAAGTGGGAACGGGGTACTGATTGTGGATGATCAGCCATGATGACATTGAATGGCGGTGCTGGCTCGAAGGGCCAAATGGCCTACTCCTGTGTGAAAAAGTCTTTCCTCATCTCCATTCTAAATGCTTTATCCCTTATTCTTAAACTGTGGCCCCGGTTCTGGACTCCCCCAGCATCGGGAACACGTTTCCTGCCTCTAGTGTGTCCAATCTCTTAATAATCTTATATGTTTCAATAAGATCCTCTCTCATCCTTCTAAATTCCAGAGTATACAAGCCCAGCCGCTCCATTCTATAAACATATGACAGTCCCGCCATCCCGGGAATTAATCTCGTGAACCTACGCTGCACTCCCTCAATAGCAAGAATATACTTCCTCAAATTAGGAGACCAAAACTGCACACAATACACCAGGTGTGGTCTCACTGGGGCTCTGTACAACTGCAGAAGGCCCTCTTTGCTCCTATACTCAACTTATCTTGTTATGAAGGCCAACAAGCCATTCGCTTTCTACACTGCCTGCTGTACTTTCAGTGACTGATAAACAAGGACCCCCAGATCCCGTTGTACTTCCCCTTTTCCCAATTTGACACCATTCAGATAATAATCTGCCTTTCTGTTTTTACCACCAAAGTGGATAACCTCACATTTATCCGCATTAAATTGCATCTTGCGTGCATCTGCCCACTCCCCCAACCTGTCCAAGTCACCCTGCATCCTCATAGCATCCTCCTTACAGTTCACACTGCCATTCAGCTTTGTGTCATCTGCAAATTTGCTAATGTTACTTTTAATCCGTTCATCTAAATCAATAATTTATATTGTAAATACAGTAGCTGCAGTCCTAGCACCGAGCCTTGCGGTACCCCACTAGTCAATGCCTGCCGTTCTGAAAGGGACCCGTTAATCCCTACTCTTTGTTTCCTGTCTGCCAACCAATATTATATCCATGTCAGTACCCTACCCCCAATACCATGTGCTCTAATTCTGCCCACTAATCTCCTATGTGGGACCTGATCAAATGCTTTCTGAAAGTCCAGGTACACTACATCCACTGGCTCTCCCTTGTCCATTTTCCTAGTTACATCCTCAAAAAATTCCAGAAGATTAGTCAAGCACGATTTCCCCTTCGTAAATCCATGCTGACTCGGACCGATCCTGTTACTGCTATCCAAATGTGCCGCTATTTCATCTTTTATAATTGACTCCAGCATCTTCCCCACCACCCATGTCAGGCTAACGTCTATAGTTCCCTGTTTTCTCTCTCCCGCCTTTCTTAAAAAGAGGGATAACATTAGCTACCTTCCAATCCACAGGAACTGATCCTGAATCTATAGAACAATGGAAAATGATCACCAATGCTTCCACAATTTCTAGAGCCACTTCCTTAAGTACCTTGGGATGCAGACCATCAGGCCCTAAGGATTTATCAGCCTTCAGTCCCATCAGTCTACCCAACACCATTTCCTGCTAATGTGAATTTCCTTCAGATACTCCACCACCCTAGATCCTCTGGCCACTAGTACATCAGAGAGATTGTTTGTATCTTCCTTTGGGAAGACGGATCCAAATTATCTGTTGAACTTGTCTGCCATTTCCTTGTTCACCATAATAATTTCACCTGTTTCAGTCTTCAAGGGTCCAACTTTTGTCTTAACTAATTTTTTCCTCTTCGCATACCTAAAGAAGCTTTTACTATCCCCTTTATATTCTTGGCTGGCTTACCTTCGTACCTCATCTTTTCTCCCTGTATTGCCTTTTTAGTTATCTTTTGTTACTCTTTAAAAGTTTCCCAATCCTCTGGCTTCCCGCTCATCTTTGCTATGTTATACTTCTGTTTTATTTTTATACTGTCCATGACTTCCTTTGTCATATTGTTTGCAGTGTAATATATTTACACATTCTGTTGTCAAGATTCAAGAGACTTTATTGTCATGTGTCCCAGATAGGACAATGAAATTCTTGCTTTGCTTCAGCACAACAGAATATAGTAAGCATAAATAAATACAGAACAGTTCAGTGACCATATACTATTGAATATATATATACACACATACATAATCAGATAAAGTGCAATGGGCTATTAATGTTCAGAGTTTTGTTTGAGTTGAGTTTAATAGCCTGATGACTTTTAAAGAGCTATTCCTGAACCTGGTCGTTGCAGTCTTCAGGCTCCTGTACCTTCTACCTGAAGGTAGCGGGGAGATGAGTGTGTGGCCAGGATGGTGTGGGTCCTGGATGATGCTGGCAGCCTTTTTGAGGCAGCGACTGCGATAGATCCCCTCGATGGTGGGGAGGTCAGAGCCGATGATGGACTGGGCAGTGTTTACAACCTTTTGCATTCTTTTCCGCTCCTGGATGCTCAAGTTGCCGAACCAAGCCACGATGCAACCGGTCAGCATGCTCTCTACTGTGCACCTGTAGAAGTTCGAGAGAGTCCTCCTTGACAAACCGACTCTCTGTAATCTTCTCAGGAAGTAGAGGCACTGATGTGCTTTCTTTATAATTGCATCAGTGTTCTCGGACCAGGAGAGATCTTCAGAGATATGCACGCCCAGGAATTTGAACCTCTTGTGTTGCTGCAAGTAAGAATTTCATTGTTCTATCTGGGATATATGACAATAAAACACTCGACTCTCTTGACTCTTCTACATTCACCATTGAAAGCATTTTATCAGAATGCATCACAGCTTGAATTGCAGCCCAGACCATCACACAAATCAACCTCCCTTCTATTGACTCCATTTACATCTCATGCTGCCTCGGTAAGGTCAGCAGCATATTCAAGGACGAGTCGTAACCTGGCCAATCCCTCTTCTCCCCTCTCCCATCGACCAAAAGGTATAGAAGTGTGAAAACGCACACCTCCAGATTCAGGGACAGTTTCATCCCAGCTGTTATCAGGCAACTTAAGGGCTTGTCCCACTTAGGACATTTTTTCGGTGACTGCCGGCGACAGTTGCAGCCGTAGCAAGTCGCCGAAAAAGCATCGACTGGACCCTCCCTACAAACAATGTTTATGACAACCTACCACCTAGTTGACGTCAAGCTACGGCAAGCTACCGATAACCGGCGACCCATTAGGACGACCACACCAAGACAACCTATGAGAAGCTACGACCCTGTTGGCGACAACTGAAGACAATTCAGTCACCGGTACCCGTTGCCAGTTGCCAGTTGACGTAGGTTGACGTGGGTAATCGCCAATGGAATTCACCAGTCAACACCCGGCGACAACCTGCGTCATCCTGTTGACAACCTCTAACAACATCTATAACAGGAGAAGACAAGCTACGTCAGGCCCACAGTCGCCGAAAAGTTTTGAACATTTAAAATCCAGCGGCAACCAGAAAAAAGTTACGATTCTTTAGGCAACTTGAGGACACAACTCACGACCATACAGGCGTCACCCCGCGACCATGTAGCAACAGCCTAGTTGCCTGTAGTCGCCAAAAAAATTTGCCTAAGTGGGACAGGGCCTTTAATCATCCTACCACAACTAGAGCGCAGTCCCGAATTACTCCTGGCAAGACCCTTAACAGCATTGATGTGCAGAGGGATTTTGGAGTCTATGGCTTATTAAACGTGGCAGCCCAAGTAGATGGGATGGTAAAACAAGGTCCTGTGATATGCTCGCCCTCATTGGCAGGGGTATTGAAAATAAGTCAGGAAGTCATGATGCAGCTCTATTGGACGTTGATCAGGCTGCATTTAGAGTATTGCGTGGAGTCCTGGTCGCTCCATTACAGGAAACATGTGGAAGCTTTGGAGAGGGTGCAGAGGAGCTTTACCAGATAACTGTCTGGATTAGAGAGGTTCAGCTACAGGGAGACATTGAATACACTTGGATTGTTTTCTTAGAGTGTCACATGTTGAGGGAAGACTTGATCGAAGTATATAAAATGATGAGAGGCCTAATTAGGGTCGACTGTCAAACCCTTTTCCCCAGGGTGGAAGTATCCAATGCTAGAGGGCAGAGCTATATGGTGTGAGGGGGACAGTTTAATGGAAATGTGCGGGGCAAGTTTTTTTACAGGGTGATATGGGCCTGGAATGCGTTGCCAGGGATGGTGAGGCTTGTAGAAGTGCACAGAATAGAGGGATATCAATCATGTGCAGGCAGATGTGATCAGTTCAACTAAGCATCATGTTTGGCACAAACATTGTGAGCCAAAGGGCCCATTCCTGTGCTGTACGGTTCTATGGTGTAATGAACCAATGTTCTTCCAGAGCTTTGTAGTATCATGAGTGTGGTTTCACATCATGTGAAAACTAAGTAGAAAATGTGGCAAGTCAGGCACTGAAGGGCCACCTAACCGGAAGCGGGGGCCGCGCGGAGGCCGAGTGATCATCGTACGGCCTGTCCCACGGGCATGCGATTCCATGCGGCGAGCGCGACCTAACCGGAAGCGGGGGGTGTGTGGACGTCCAATTCGAGCGAAGTCCGTTGGAAGCTCGAGCGGTTTTTATGTAGGTGAACACGGGTAGGTGATGTTTCGGTTTTTATGTAGATGAACACGGGTAGGTGATGTTTCGGGTCGAGACCCTTCCTCAAACCATAGAAGACTGCAGAAGACTTCAGTCCGAAGAAGGTGTCTCGACCCGAAACACCACCTGCCCACAGAAGCTGCCTGATCTACTGAGTTAGTTACTCCAGCATTTTTGGTGTGTCCATCTTCGGTGTAAATGGGCATCTGCAGTTCCTTCCTTCACAACAATTCCAGAGTTGATGGAGACGGTGCACGTGGCGTCGAGGCGGTGCACGCAGCGGGGCGGCAGGCCGTTGCCGCGCGGAATTTTTGAAGAGTGTCAGTTTTTCGGAGCCCCGCGCAGTGTCGGGACCAACTCCATATGGCTCCGGCGATCTACGTGGGACCAGCCCCGCGACCTCCGCGCGACCCCCGCACGGCCCCCGCTTCCGGTTAGGTCGCGCTTGCCACATGGAGTCGCCTGCCCGTGGGACAGGCCCTTTAATTGTATAAAATTGGACAAGCAAATTGTAACATTCATGTTTCAGCTACCATTATATTGGCCTGGACTTTGTCTGAAAAAACTGGGGGGAACAGCACGCACCCTGACAATGGAAGGGCGGAACAGTGGTTCAGTGAAGAATTGCTGCTTTACGGTGCCATAGACCTGGGTTTGATCCTGACTATGGTGCTGTCTGTACAGAATTTGCATATTCTACCTGTGACCACATAGGTTTTCTCTGGGTGCTCCGGTTTCCTCCCACACTCCAAGGACATACAGGTTGGTAGGTTAATAGGCTTCAGTAACAATTGTAAATTGTGCCTCATGTGGGAGAGTGCTGGTGTACGAGGATCGCTGGTTGTCAGACTCGGTAGGCCAATCGGACCGTTTTGGCGCTGTATCCCTCTCTAAAGTCTCTAAACTGTTTGTAACACATACAGATAGTGGCTTCAACTGGAATCTGTCTGCACTGGCATTCTCTATCTCGTAGACTCAATCAGAAATTCAATGAGATGTTAAGAAACTCCATTTATGTCACCAATGGTAAAATCTTGAAAGAATTGCTGTTTGTTGAATAAAAGATTTTAACAGTGAACTAAAATATAATTAATGCTGAGCAGCTGCTTGGAAAAAGATAAATTCCTTCAAATTAACTATTTCAAAATTCTTGTTTTCAAAATATAACAAAAAAATCTAATGTTTTAAAAACTAAGTTTACGCATGATATTTCAGTTCTGGTCTAATCCCATGTGAATAACCTAAACTTACTACACTCTCAGCAAAATATGTTAAAAGGTTCTGAAAATTAGAGTTGTCTATTTCCTGGCTTTCTGCCACGAGAACTCCTCATTGTGGAACATAGAACCAAGAAGAGGAACACATTGGCTCACATGATGCCAAGACCATCACATAACACTCATCCCTCCATTCTCTGCATATCCATATGCCTATCCAAAAGTATTGATGGTATCTGATTCAACGCCACCACCACCCCTAGAAGCATGTTCCCAGCACTCACCATCCTCAGTGTAAAAATCAAACTTGCCTTGGACATCTCTTTTAAACACTGCCCTTTTCACCATAAAACTATGCCCTCTAGTATTTGATTTCTCAAGCCCTGTCCCACTGTACGAGTGGGACATGAAGATTTTTCAACATGTTGAAAAATGTCCACGAGAGCCCCGAGTACCTACGAGTGGCCATTACCGTAAATCTCCGAGTTCGAATCAGGGCAAACTCGGGAGAACTCTTGAATGAACTTGTACAGTGGGACAGGGCTTTGAAGTTAAATTCACCCATTAAGACAAAACTGGAGCTTTGGCATGTTTTGGTAATTTGTCTGTCTATATATCTGTTCTTCTGTCTCCCGCTTGCTAATGGGGAAGTCTGCAGTACAATCTCATTGGAGTGATTGTGCCCTTCCTATTTTTTTTAGCTCTACCAATATTGCCTCAGCAGATGAAGCTTCCATTATGTTCTCTCTGAGTGCTGTCATGATAGTCTCCCTGATTAGTAGCACCTCTTTTCCCTCCCACTGTAAAACATCTGAAGCATCAAAACCCTGTAACATTGAGCTGCGAGTCGCGTCTCTCGCGCAACCACGTTTCTGTAATGGCCAATACATCGTGATCCCAAGCATTGATCCAGTGAAGAAGGGTCTCGACACGAAACGTCATCCATTCCTTCTCTCCAGAGATGCTGCCTGTCCTGCTGAGTTACTCCAGCATTTTGTATCTACCTTCCATTTAACCCAGCATCTGCAGTTCTTTCTTACACACTGATCCAGTTCATCCGCTTTCTCCACAAAACTCTGCATTGAAATAAGCACACATCAGCCCATCAGCGTCACCATATTCCTTCACCTCTCCATGGCTGTCTTTGCTTAGAGACTTACTGGTCCTTACAGGTTCCTAACTTCCTATCACTCCTTCCAAATTCTGACCTCGTACTCTGGTTCCCACTCTCCGCCTCTCCAGGTTAAACTCCCTCCTGAGCAGCACTGGCGAACCTGCCTGCAAGGATGTAGAAACAAGGAACTGCATATGCTGTTTTACAAAAGAAAAGACACTAGGTGCTGGAGTAACTCAGCGGGTCAGGCGGCATCCCTGGAGAACACGGATAGGTGACGTTTCAAGAGGAGAACCCTTCTTCAGACTGATGGGTTCTCCTTAACATGTCCCCCTCAGATCAAGAATCAGGGAAATCAAGAATCCTCTGAGGGTTGAACTGTTGAGCAGTAAAACAGAGGGCAAGAGGTGAAATCAGCCTTGAGGAGGATGCTGTGTTGGTGCTGGCCTGAGGTGGAACATCAGGGAGTGATTCGAGATCTATTTGAGACTGCATGACAAATGATTTTTTTAATGCATTTTGAAACGGAACATTGCAACCCACACTGCTATTTTAAAACTTGCTTGTTAAATACTTATACATGGTTCTTGGCAACCAAAGCATACGCTACTGGTTTACATTTAAATGACTTACCAGTGTTGCTGAACCACTATGCAACAGAAATATTATTCTGAGGTATGTGCAAAGATAACAAGGAAAGACTGATATGGAGCCTGTAGGCATATGCCTTCAAATGACTGCTATGATCTAGATGCTAGTATTTTGCATCTTGAATCAGGGTACTGCAGTATATAATTAATAGTCATACAGATCTGATGCAAAATTGCAGAATATTCTTCATGTTTTTCAACAGCGTTTCTTATTTCCTGAACTCCCTCACGCAAACACACCACCATCTCAAGATGAGTCATGCCGTACCCAATTATCTTCTCTCTGCAGTCGGCCTTGATCAACAGAGCACGATTCTGCTCACAAACACACTTGAGGACACAACAGGTTCTTTTTATGGTATTGAGTGAAATTCCAAGGCAACACAGATTTCTCATTGCTACTTTATTGCACAAGCTACAAGAAGGAATCTTCCTCCACACTCAGTCTCATTGCTGATTCCTCCAATCTGTTTAATCTCAAATTAATTCATGCTCCTCCATCTAATCTTCTAAATTTCCTGTTTTTCTTTGATAATTTTCTAAACAGACCAACAGATACTCAGCTTTTAAGAAGGAACTTCTTCAGACTGGTCTCGACCCGAAATGTCACCTATTCCTTCGCTCCATAGATGCTGCCTCACCCGCTGAGTTTCTACAGCATTTTTATCTACCAACAGATACTCAGCACTCTCTATACAATAACCACAAATGGGGTAACCCTACAATATAAAAACTCTTAGATTTAGCGCATGGGATCCAGAGAGAGATTTGTCTTCATTGAAGTAGTGGAGGGTGATGGTGGGAGATTGTTTTTCAGGATGGAGGTTTGTTCCCAGAGGTGTGCCTCAAGAATTGTTGCTGCAACCATTGCTGTATGTGGTTTATGTCAAAGATTTAGATGAGAATGTACAAGGCATGATTGGTAAGTTTGCAGATCACAGTAAACTGGGTGGTATCATATAGAGCGATGATTATAACAAATCACAGCAGGATCTTGGATGGGCTGAGGAATCGTTAAAGATGTCAAAGGCCATAAGTGCGAGGTGTTGTATTTTGACAAATCAAACCAAGGCAGAACCTACAAAGTGAATGGCAAGACCCTGAAGAATGTTGTAGAACAGAGGGATCTAGGAGTATCGATGTAATTCCTTGAAAGTGGCATCAGAGGTAGATAGGGTGGTCAAGGTGGCTTTAGATACATTTAGAAACATAGAAAGTAGGTGCAGGAGTAGGCCATTTGGTTCTTCGAGCCATTCTTAATGATCATAGCTGATCATCCACAATCAGTACTCTGTTCCTGCTTTTACCCCATATCCCATGATTACGTTAGCCCTAAGAGCTAACTCTCTCTTGAATAGGGTACAGAGTATGGAAATTGGAATATTATGTTTTACAAGATGTTGGTGAGGCCACATTTGAAGTATTGTGTTCAGTTTTACCTGGTACAGGAAGGATGTTGTTAAGCTGGAAAGAGTGCAGGGAACATTTACAAGGATGTTGCCAGGACATTAGGGTCTAAGCGACAGGGAGTGATTGGTGGGCAGGAGGAAGAGAGGCCTATAAGATCATGAGGGGAATAGACAGGGTAGATCCACAGTTATTTATCCAGAGTAGTGAAATCAAAATCCATCAGCCATGATCACATTGAATGGCGGTGCTGGCTCGAAGGGCCGAATGGCCTACTCCTGCACCTATTGTCTATTGTCTATTGTCAAAAAACCAGTGGACATAGGTTTAAGGTCTTGGTGAAAATTTAAATAACTGAAATGGCAGGAAGCCCATGGATCATTTTCTTTTATCATTATTTTAGCTTTTTTCTCTAACCATGGGCTTTACTAGTAGAGATTCTGATATTATTTTCTGGTTACAATGAGAGATACTCAATGACAGATACTAAATTAACTGCAAGTGGATCCTCGACTCCCTGGCCAACAGACCCCAATCAGTGAGGATAGGGGACAAATTATCCTCTATGATAATCCTCAACATGTGGGCTCTGCAAGGATGCGTTCTCAGCCCCGTTCTTTACCGATTATGCAGTCTTATACAAAAATGATTCCATTTTCAAATTCACAGACGACACCACCATTGTGGGCCGGATATCAAATAATGATGAGACGGAGTACAGGAAGGAGATCGAGAACCTTGTGTCCTGGTGACGAGATAACAACCTTTCTCTCAATTCCAGCAGGAACTGAAGAGTTACACACATCCTAGTTTGCTTTACGGTGCTGAAGTTAGATGGTTGAATAATTCAAATTCCTAGGAGTCAATATCACCAACAACTTCTCCTGGAACACCCATATTGAAGCAACGACCAAGAAAGCTCACCAATGCCTCTACTTCCTTAGAAGGTTTAGGAAATATGGCATGTCCCCGACCACTCTCACCAACTTCTACAGATGCACCATAGAAAGCATTTTATCAGGATGCATCACAGTTTGGTTTGGGGACAGCTCCATCCAAACGCAAGAAATTGCAGTGAATTGTGGATGCAGCCCAGACCATCACACAAACCAACCTTCCTTCCATTGACTCCATTTATCCCTCACTCTGCCTCGGCAAGGCCAGCAGCATAATCAAGGACCAGTCGCACCCTGGCCACTCCCTCTTCTCCCCTCTCCCATCAGGCAAAAGGTACAGAAGTGTGAAAACGCACACCTCCAGATTCAGGGACAGTTTCTTCCCAGCTGTTATCAGGCAACTGAACCATCCTACCACAACCAGAGAGCAGTACTGTAAAGAAGTTCTAACGACACATCGTTACTTTACTATCTTTATTCATACTGGAGCATTACATATTGCACTAGCTGTACGTGGTCTGTCACAGGAACTAGAGAGCGATCTGTGGGTGGGGAGGTTGTAGTTATACTTGTGATATGGGGAGTGGTTAGTAGTGATGAGGTCACTATATTAAAGGCACATGCATATATCATCTACAAGTACTAAACTACAATTTACCTCTTTGGTGACACTCAGACTCTCTAAGATAAGACTTTGCTGGCTTTACCTTGTGCTAAACGTTATTCCCTTATAATTTCCCACTGTAACTTTCTCGATTGTAATCATGTATTGTCTTTCTGCTGCCTGGTTCCGGTGAGTCGCGCGCAGTAGGAGTGTCACGGCGAGCCCGATCCACCTGCCGCACAACCGCGCCGCCGACTGGAATGCACCCCTGGTAGGCCCGACTCACCCCCAGAAGCCGGGTTGCGAGGCCTGTCTGGCCCGACGGTGATGGGAGCCTCAGCGGCAGCAGCGTGAGCCTCGGCAGTGGTGGATTCTCACCCCATTTAGAAAATAGTCTACACCTTTATTCCCACCATCAAAACGCATGGCTCCACACTTTACTACACTATATTCCATCTGGCACTTCTCTGCCCACTCCCCCAACCTGTCCAAGTCCTTCTGCAGAGTCCTTGCTTTCTCTACACTACCTGCCTCTCCTCCTATTTTCGCATCATCCGCAAACTTTGCAACAATCCCCATCCAAATTATTACTATACAACGTGAAGAGTAGCAGCCCCAGTGTCCCCCTGATTACATTTTATCTTCGTATGCCTCGTTGTCACCTTCCCCTAGCTAACAATGATTTATTCTACATTTTCCTTCAACTCCATCCCCTTTGATCTCTCATTTTCACACCTACCCTTCCATATCTGTGTCTCCCTCTGCCCTGACACTCAGTCTGAAGAAGGATCTTGACCCGAAACATCACCCATTTCTATCCAGCAGTGCAATGGCATGAGGGGTGATCTTATAGATGTGTATGTTGATGGGGAGTATATATATATAGATTTAAGGTGAGAGGCGAAAGATTTAATAGGAACCTGAGGGGCAACCTTTTCACACAAAGGGCGGTGGATGTATGGCACAAGATGCCAGAGGAGGTAGTTGAGGCACATACAATATTTAAAACACCATTTAAAAAGACATCACGACATTTAAACAGACATCTGGACAGGTGCATGGATAGGAAAAGTTTAGAGGGATATGGGCCAAACGCAGACATGTTGGGCTGGAGTAGATGGGGCATCTTGGCTGATGTGGGCAAGTTGGGCCGAAGGACCTGTTTCTGTGCTATATGACTGACCCTATGAGTCATAAATATCCATCATCTCAAACTGCCTGTAGTCTAAGTATTGAGGGAAAATGCTGCAGGGAGGTTGCTTCAGAATTCCTGCAGTCTGTAAGGGTCTTAGTTACTCTTCTCTTCAGAAAAAGAATGAAGTGGAAACCAGGAAGCTATAGGCAAGTCTGTCTGAGATTCTGTCATTGAGAACACATTATACAGGAAGATGTTGATGACGTTTAGAAAATCACACAACATACACTATCAACACGGTTTTATGAAAATGAAATGGTGTTTGATCATCGATTTCTGCAGTTTGATTGGGGTGGATTAGGAGAACCAGTATGTGAAATGTATTTTGATTTCTCGAGTGTGTAACATAAAAGAATCACTTCACAAGATGAAAGTTCATGACAATGGAAGTGAGACATTGGACAAATTGGCAAAGGTTGGGACAAATGATCATTCTGACTGGCAATTTGTGTGGTGCCATAGGGCTGGGTTTTGTAGCTTCAATGATTTACAACCAGTGTTCATCATGTGGATGAAGGCTGAGTGTCTGCTGCATGGCATGGATAGTTTGAGTGAGTGGGGAAAAAGTTGGTTTAGTGTGGGGAAATGGGAGGTTACCAATTAAGTAGGAAGGATATAAATAAAGGCAGAATGATATTAAATGCAGTGGGATCTGGGGGTCCTTGTACATGAAACACAAACCAATAGTAGCCAGGTTTATAAATATTTAAAAAAGCAAATGAAATTATAGCCCTGATTGTACGGGGTGGCATTTACATCTATTAAAACTTTGCAATTGGACCAAACATTGGTCAGGCAACAGTAATATGTACAGTTGTCCTTTTTTAAAGGAAAAATATACGTGCGTTAGAGGCAATTGAGAGAAAGTTTGTCAGGTTGATACCTGGATGCAGGTTATGTCAATGCTCATTGGAGTCAAGAGAGGTGATCTTGTGGAAGGATAGAAGATTTAGTGATGGGTTCTCCAGGTAAATGCTGAGAAGAAGATGTCCCCTTTGTGAGGGAGTCATTTGTAAATAAGGGAATGCCCATTAACGTGAAGTATTTCTTATCACAGAAATTCTCTTCCCCAGAGAGCTCTGGATCATTGGATATATTCAGGACCAAGCAGGTTAATTTGTAGGAAGAAGGGGCTCGACCGAAACGTCACCCATTCCTTCTCCCCAGAGATGCTGTGTTGCTCCAGCTTTTTCTGTCTATCTTAGGCTAATTTGTATGTTTAGGTTTAGATTTATCATTGTCACATGGTTCAGTGAATCGTGCAAAAGACATAAATACCAGAGTGCAGAATATAGTTAGTTATTCAGCATTATAGCACAACAGATCCAGCAATGAGGTACACCCAGGATTATGGAAGGAGTGTACAGGAGTCTGATAATGAAGGGGAAAAGCTGTTTCTGCATCTGATAGTGTGCGCTATCAAACTTCAGTATATTCTGCCTGATGTGAGTGGGGGAGAAAGCAATGACTGGGATGAGAAAGGCTGTCTAAAGTATACAGCAGGATATAGATCAGCTACAGAAATGGGTGGAGAAATGGCAGATGGAGTTTAACCCGAGCAAGTATGAGGTGCTGCACTTTGGGAGTTCAAATGTAAGGGGAAAATATACAGTTAATTATTGTATTGACCCTTGTTTTATTGATTATTGATCCTTAGTGGCATTGATGCACAGAGGGATCTAGCCGTCCAAGTCCATAACTCACTGAAAGTGACAACACATGTTGTAAGAATGCATATGATATGCTTGCTTTCATTGGTTGGAGCATTGAATATAAGAGTCAGGAAATCATGGTGCAGCTTTATAGGATTGTGGATCGGTGCATTTGAAGTATTCTGTGCAGTTCCAGTTGTCCTCTTACTGGAAGGATTTAGAGACTCTGGAAAAGGTGCAGAGGAGGCTTACCGGAATGATGCCTGGATTAGGAAGAGTGCTTTAGGGAATGCATTAGAGACTAGATGAGGGAGATTTGGTAGCATTTCCTACTACCAAAATGCATGACTCCACACTTTGCTGTGCTGTATTCCATTTGCCACTTCTCAGCTCCCTCTCCCAACCTATCCAAGTCCTTCTCCAGAGTCCTGCTATCTCCACACTACAGTGGCTTGCAAAAGTATTCATACCCCTTGAAATTTTCCACATTTTGTCACGTTACAACCACAAACGTAAATGTATTTTATTGGGATTTTATGTGATAGACCAACACAAAGTGGCGCATAATTGTGAAGTGGAAGGAAAATGATACATGGTTTTCAAATTTTTTTACAAATAAAAAACTGAAAAGTGTCGCGTGCAAAAGTATTCAGCCCCCTTTACTCTGATACCCCTAAATAAAATCCAGTGCAACCAATTGCCTTCAGAAGTCACCTAATTAGTAAATAGAGTCCACTTGTGTGTAATCTAATCTCAGTATAAATACAGCTGTTCTGTGAAGGCCTCAGAGGTTTGTTAGAGAACATTAGTGAACAAACAGCATCATGAAGCCCAAGAAACACACCAGACCGGTCAGGGATAAAGTTGTGAAGTTTAAAGCAGGGTTAGGTTATAAAAAAGTATCCCAAGCTTTGAACATCTCACGGAGCACTGTTCAATCCATCATCCGAAAATGGAAAGAGTATGGCACAACTGCAAACCTACCAAGACATGGCCGTCCACCTAAACTGACAGGCCGGGCAAGGAGAGCATTGATCAGAGAAGCAGCCAAGAGGCCCATGGTAACTCTGGAGGAGCTGCAGAGATCCACAGCTCGGGTGGGAGAATCTGTCCACAGGACAACTATTAGTCGTGCACTCCACAAATCGGGCCTTTATGGAAGAGTGGCAAGAAGAAAGCCATTGTTGAAAAAAAGCCATAAGAAGTCCCGTTTGCAGTTTGCCACAAGCCATGTGGGGGACACAGCAAACATGTGGAGGAAGGTGCTCTGGTCAGATGAGACCAAAATTGAAGTTTTTGGCCTAAATGCAAAACGCTATGTGTGGCGGAAACCTAACACTGCACATCACCATGAACACACCATCCCCACTGTGAAACATGGTGGTGGCAGCATCATGCTGTGGGGATGCTTTTCTTCAGCAGGGACAGGGAAGCTGGTCAGAGTTGATGGGAAGTTGGATGGAGCCAAATACAGGGCAATCTTGGAAGAAAACCTGCAAAAGACTTGAGACTGGGGCGGAGGTTCACCTTCCAGCAGGACAACGACCCTAAACATAAATCCAGAGCTACAATGGAATGGTTTAGATCAAAGCATATTCATGTGTTAGAATGGCCCAGTCAAAGTCCAGACCTAAATCCAATTGAGAATCTCTGGCAAGACTTGAAAATTGCTGTTCACAGACGCTCTCCATCCAAGCTGACTGAGCTTGAGCTATTTTACAAAGAAGAATGGGCAAAAATTTCAGTCTCTAGATGTGCAAAGCTGGTAGAGACATACCCCAAAAGACTTGCAGCTGTAATTGCAGCGAAAGGTGGTTCTACAAAGTATTGACTCAGAGGGGCTGAATACTTTTGCACGCCACACTTTTCAGTTTTTTATTTGTAAAAAAATTTGAAAACCATGTATCATTTTCCTTCCACTTCACAATTATGTGCCACTTTGTGTTGGTCTATCACATAAAATCCCAATAAAATACATTTACGTTTGTGGTCGTAACGTGACAAAATGTGGAAAAGTTCAAGGGGTATGAAAACTTTTGCAAGCCACTGTATGTGCCCCTCCAACTATCTTCATATAATTTGCATATCTGGCTACAAAGTCTTCAATTCCCTCATCCAAATCATTGTTATTCTTCATGAAGAGTAGTGACTCCAGCACACTCAGTCTGAAGAAGGGTCCCAACCCAAAATGTCAATATGTTCTCCAGAGATACCAGCTGATCCACTAAGTTACTTCAGCACTTTGTGTCTCTTTTTGTGGCAATCAGACTTCTGGATAAGCGCATGGTTATGCAGGGAATGGCAGGTAAGATATGGCATCATGTTTGGCATGGACATGTGGGCTGAGGTGCCTGTTCCTATGCTGTACTGTTCTAAGTTGGCTGCTTTCCTGAGACAGAGTGAAGCCATTGGGAAAGAGTCTGGTCTGTGTTGGACTGGGCTACATCCACAACTGTACAACTTATTTTTCCGTTTTGGGCAAACAAGCTGTGATGCAACCTAACAATATGCTTTCTCTGGTACATGTGGAAGTTTATAAAAGCCTCTTGAGACATGCTGAATGTCCTCAGTTTCCTGAGGAAGTAGAGGGGTTGTGTGACGCCTTGGCTGTCAATAGACAATAGACAATAGACACTGTCGCTTCAGTGTGGTTGGTCCATGACAGATTGTTGGTAATATTTACACCAACAAACGAACCTGACACTCTCAGCCATTTGCACTTTGGCACCATTGATGTTGATTGGTGCAATTACTCCACCATGCTTTGCATGTACTACACCATGCTTTGCATGTACTCCACTATGCTTCCTGAAGTTGGTAACTAGCTCCTTCCTCTTGCCGACTCGTTCAATATTCCCTGGATTTTGTTTATTGCTATTTTTATTTCAAATTTCCAGTGCCTTTAATCTTTTATTCCTTTGTTATTTTCCTGATATTTCTTTTGCCACAAGCAACTTGATCTGCTTTTTCTTCTCTATTCTAACTTTGTATTAAAGCCAATTAATATAAAAATGTGAATCCTTGATATCGTTCTGTCATGGAAACGTTTGTTTTATGATGCGGTGAAAAATTATTGTCTGCGGGGAAGATTAAAAAAACTTCTTTGTGGATGTTAACTATAAGAAATAATTTTCCCACTATGGGGTGTGGGCGTCGCTGACAAGGACAGCAATTATTGTCCATGCCCTTGAGCAAGTCTTTGTGAGCCAGTGTCTTCAGATGCTGCTGCTGCTGCCCAGTGCAGATCCTTCCATTAGATTGAGAATTACACGATTCTAATCCTGTGACATTGAAGGAACAACCATGTATTTCCAGAGCTTAGTGTAAAGTGATGGCAAGTGATGCTATTCCCAAATGTCTTACTTTTGAACACACTTCCTCCCCACCCGCAGTGTGCTCAGGACATTGACTCAGAACATAGAACAGTACAAGTCAAGTCAAGTCACTTTTATTTATATAACACATATAAAAATCAACTCTCATTGGCCAAAGTGCTTTACATTGGTGGAGGTACTAACGTTATACAACAGTGGTTCATAGATTAAATACATACAACACTACATACATAAAGCCCTCGCTCAGAGGACGTCAAGAAAGGCTTGGGAGTAGAGATGCGTTTTAAGTCTTGACTTAAAGGAGTCGATGGAGGGGGTAGTTCTGATGTGCCGATGAGCACAAGAACAAGCCCTTTGGCCCATGGTGGTGGGTATTTGTCCATGTCCGGTAGGCGGCACGACCCACGTCGCAGCGGCCTCTGCAGTCCGTCTGTCTTTTTTTTATTTTTTTGTCTCGTTTGAGTGTAGTGTGTAGTGTATAGTGTTCTTGTTTTAAACTGGGTATGTGTGGGGGGTGGGGAAACTTTTAAAATCTTTTCCCTGTGTGGAGGACCCAACCTTTTCCCTGTCAGGTCTCTGTTGTCGTTGGGGCCTAGCACCGTGGAGAGGCCTCCAACCGGGACGACCTGGGGCTCCAGTCGCGGAGCCTGCGGACTACTCAAAATCGTGGAGCTGGCCGAGTTCGGAACGTGGAGAGCTGCGGTGGCGCGCGGCTGCGACCCGACCCCGGAGATTCGGAGGCTCCAGCCGCAGGTCTGGTGGACGGTGACATCGGGAGCTCGCGGGTCCCTGGTGGGAGACCGCTTTTCGGAGCTCCCGCAACGGCGACTTCTCCCACCCGAGTTGCGGGGTTGAAGATGACCTGGAGCGGGGTTTTACATCGCCCGGCGCGGCTTTAATGGCCGCGGGACTTACCATCGCCCGCCGGGGGCTTTGACTTTGACATCGGGAGGAGAATCGGGAGTGCAGGGGAGAGACAAGACTTTGCCTTCCATCACAGTGAGGAGCAGATTCACTGTGATGGATGTTTGTGTAAATTGTGTTGTGTCTTGGTTATTTTCTTGTTGTATGACTGCAGAAACCAAATTTCGTTTGAACTTCATTTGAGGTCCAAATGATAATAAACGGTATTGTATTTGGAACAAACCTCTAGACAAAGTAGTTGAGGCAGCTATTATAACAACATTTAAAAGGCATTTGGACAGCTACATGGAGAGACAAAGTTTGAGGAGATATGGGCCAAATGCAGGCGAATAGAACTAGCTGAAATGGGGCATCTTGATCAGCATGGACGAATTGGGCCGAAGGACCTGTTTCCAGGTGGTATGACTCAATGGCTCAATGAGTAATGGTTGGGTCTAAGGCACTGCCCTTTAGTATTGTGTGGTTGGGCCAGGCATATGCGTCAGGGTAGGCAAGGTAGGCACTGCCCATTACTGATGTGTGGCAGGGCATTAAAACAAAGCTGTGAGGAAGATCGAGATGTAACTGCATTTCTTCATATTCAGCATATAGAGCCACACTGACGCAATCAAAAATATGGTCACCTTTGGTCATCTGTACAACCAATGAAAGACATTTCACATCCAAATTTTTGGTAGTGTGTAAAAGCTCAATAGAAATGTTCACCACCTTAAGTCACCAGTGGATGAACTGCAACACCATTATCACAGGGTAAACTGAAAGAGTAGTGTTCACTGAGGGGGAATATGAACTTCAGTCCCTGCATCTGGTATAATTAAGCTCACCTTGGTCATTAAATCAAGCTGATGAAGCTCTGCTATCCCTTCAAAGGATTCCACTTGATCAAAAATATAATCATGTGCATATAATAGGATGGTATATTCAAAAACATTAAAATAATTAAACCTAGAATCTGTCATTTCCTTTTACATTTCAAAATGGCTTATGTCAGTACAGAAGTAAGCCAGATCTCATAAAGGACATTTTTATTGGAAAAATTCAAATGTACATCAAGGCCTTTGCAGATGTGAGACACAGATAATTATTTGTATTCTGTGCAGTAGGATCCCTTCATGTAAGCTCTTTCATGTGTGTTGATTGCCAGTGTTGTCTTTTGGACTCTGAAGGTGTGAGGAGATCAATCAGATCTCTCTTGGAATTGAATGGAATGGAATACTTCATTGTCACAAGTGACTAGGCACAGTCAGATTCTTTGCTGCGTACGCAATGTATACAAATAGCAGCCACCAACGGCGCTGACAAAGTTACAATAGACAATAGACAATAGTTGCAGGAGTAGGCCATTCAGCCCTTTGAGCCAGCACCGCCATTCAATGTGATCCTGGCTGATCATCCACAATCAGTACCCCGGGATTCAAAGTAATATTAGCAAATTTGTAGATGACACAGAGCTGAGTGGCAGTGTGAACTGTGAGGAGGATGCTATGTGAATGCAGGGTGACTTGGACAGATTGGGGGAGTGGTCAGATGCAGGGCAGATGAAGTTTAATGTGGATAAATGTGAGGTTATCCACTTTGGTACCAAAAACAGGAAGGCAGATTACTATCTAAATGGTGTCAAGTTGGGAAAAGGGGAAGTACAATGGGATCTGGGGGTCCTTGTTCATCAGTCTATGAAAGTAAGCATGCAGGTACAGCAGGCAGTGAAGAAAGCGAATGGCATGTTGGCCTTTATAACAAGAGGGGTCGAGTATAGGAGCAAAGAGGTCATTCTGCAGTTGAACAGGGCCCTAGTGAGACCACACCTGGAGTATTGTGTGCAGTTTTGGTCCCCTAATTTGAGGAAGGACATTCTTGCTATTGAGGGAGTGCAGCGTAGGTTTACAAGGTTAATTCCTGGGATGGCGGGACTGTCATATGCTGAGAGAATGGTGCGGCTGGGCTTGTACACTCTGGAGTTTAGAAGGATGAGAGGGGATCATTGTTAAGGTTGTTTGGACACGCTGGAGGCAGGAAACATGTTCCCGATGTTGGGGGAGTCCAGAACCAGGGGCCACAGTTTAAGAATAAGGGGTAAGCCATTTAGAATGGAGACAAGGAAACACTTTTTTTCACAGAGAGCTGTGAGTCTGTGGAATTCTCTGCCAGAGGACGATGGAGGCAGGTTCTCTGGATACTTTCAAGAGAGAGCTCAATAGGGCTCTTAAAGATAACGGAGTCAGGGGATATGGGGAGAAGGCAGGAACGGGGTACTGATTGGGGATGATCAGCCATGATCACATTGAATGGCGGTGCTGGCTCAAAGGGCCGAATGGCCTACTCCTGCACATATTGTCTATTGTCTATTGTCTATTCCCCTCATGATCTTATACACCTCTCTAAGATCACCCCTTATCCTCCTGCGCTCCATGGAATAGAGACCCAGCCTACTCATCCTTTCCCTACAGCTCACACCCTCTAGTCTGGGAACATCCTCGTAAATATTCTTATTTAAAAATTCCTTCACCACAATTGTCTCCCTTATACTTACCAAGCTCTTCGAATTTCAAGGCAAGCTGCATATTGAAAGAGGAATAAGCATAGAGGGGTGAATACAGATCACACCATTTGCTCTCTATCTGCTTATCTGGATGAATCAGACAGCAAGTGACACAGGTGTTGTTTAAACCTTATCAAGTGAATTTTACCAGCTAAAAAGACAAAATCTCTTGCCTTGTTCAAGTGAATTTACATTTAAGTGCAAGACCTTTGGTGTCTGATGACCATTTCACAATTGCATTATTTGAAGAACAATGAAACGAGCTAGCAAGCAGTTCAAACATGTGGTGGCATTTCACAGCCCACAGTCCAGTGCAACCCTGCACCTCCTGCCTCACTGTGCCACTTCTGAAGTGCCTTGTCTTTCCTGCATTTGTAAGCCGGGTAGTTCAAAAGATATTGGCCATTGAGTCTCTGAGCCCTCAGGGTTATAGTAATCTGCAGTGAAGGACAAGTTGTTAAAGAAGGAACTGCAGATGCTGGAAAATCGAAGGTACACAAAAATGCTGGAGAAACTCAGCGGGTGCAGCAGCATCTATGGAGCGAAGGAAATAGGCAAAGTTTCGGGCCGAAACCCTTCTTCAGACTGATAGGGGATGGGGAGAAGAAAGGAAAAAAGGGAAAAAGGCGGAGGAGGAGCCCGAGGGCTGGGGGATGGGAGGAGACAACCAGAGGGCTGATGAAGGGGAGGGGACAGCAAGGGCTAGCAGAGTTGGGAGAATTCAATGTTCATGCCCCCAGGATGTTGTTTTTGGACCAGCATTCGCCACGTGTATTGAGGATTATTTAAAATTAAACAACAACCCATAATTCGCACCGTAGTAGGCTCTCTGTTGCAGTAACGGCACAGCAACTGGTTAAAAAGCAGGTGCACAAATTGGACAATATTTTAAAAGCTTGCTCCCCATGATTCATTGGTCTGTTACAAGTTTTATTCATGTCATAAGAGCAGAATTAGGCCATTCGACCTATGGCTGATACTCTGCCATTTCACTGATGGCTGATCTATCTTTCCTTCTCAATTACATTCTCCTACCTTCTCCCCACAAGCACTGACACCCTTACTAATCAAAAATCTGTCAATATGTGCTTAAAAAAAATACAACATTTGCTTGGCCTCCGCAGCAGTCTGTGGCAATGAATTCCACAGATTCACCACACTCTGACTAAAGAAATTCTCATCTCCTTTCTAAAGATCCTCCTTTAATTCTGAGGCTGTGCCCTCTGATCCTAGACTCTCCCACTAGTGTAAACATCCTCTCCGCATCCACTCTATCCAGGCCTTTCACTATTTGGTAAGTTTCAATAAGGTCCCCCCCATATCTTTCTAAACTCCAGCGAGTACAGGCCCAGTGCCGTCAAACGCTCATCATATGCTACCCCACTCATTCCTGGGATCAATCTTGTAAACCTCCAAAACCTCTACAAATGCCAGCACATCATTTCCTCAGATATGAGGCCCAAAACTGCTCACAATATTCCAAATGCGGTTTGACCAGCGCCTTATAAAGCCTCACCATTACATCCCTGTTTTTATACTCTAGTCCTGCATCTGCCTTCCTTGCTACTTGCTACTGATTCAACTTGCACCAGCACTCCCACAGTCCCTTTGCACCTCTGACTTCTGATTCTTCTCCCTATTTAGTCTATGCCTTTATTCAAACCACCAAAATGCATGACTCCACACTTTGCTACGTTGTATTCCATCTGCCACTTCTCTGCCCACTCTCTCAAACTGTCCAAGTCTTCCTGCAGAGTCCTTGCTTTCTCTACACTACCTGCCCCTCCACCTATCTTTATTAAACCACCTCACTATATTCCTCAGCAATGCAATGTGACTTCAATGGTATGGCAATTGTATTTGCGAGAGAAAATATGGTAAACTCAGTTTAACCTTTAAACTCAGTTAAAGAAACCGTTTACATTTTAATCCAAGTGTCAGTGTTAATGACTGTACTTCAACCCCTAGCGCTAATTAATCACTTATGTCTTTTCCCCCTCCTTTTTGAAATGTTACCTTTCTTCATCTCATTGAATCTTATTCCTCATCTATTTCAGTTTTGTACATGATTTAAAATGGAATATATCTATATTATCTATCCTTTCATGCTGATCCTTGTACTGTAAATTTCATACCTTCAGTCCCTTTGTTTAAAAAGCCGATGTAATTAATAATAATAATAATTCATTTTATTTACTGGCACCTTTCTAAAACCCAAGGACACCTTACAAGGCATAGAATCACAAAAATACAAAACACATAATCGGAATAAATTAAATATAAAAACACCACAGTACACAAATCAAGGACAGAATTCAATTTCAAAAGCACAAAAAAAGAAAAGAAGAAACACAATTTGAGGAGAGAGCAGCGGCGACCAGCGTCCACTCTCCCCTCCGGATGTAAGTGCCTGAGCTACAGGGAGAGGTTGGGCAGGCTAGGACATTATTCCTTGGAGCACAGGAGACTGAGGGGTGATTTACTTTAGACTTTAGAGTTATAGCATGGAAACAAGTCCGCGCTGACCAACGATCACCCCCGCACACTAACACTATCCTACACACTAGGGACAATTTACAATTTTTACCGAAACCAATTAACCTACAAACCTGCACGTCTTTGGAGGAAACGGGAGCACCTGGAGAAAACCCACACGGTCACAGGGAGAATGTACAAACTCTGTACAGACAGTACCCATGGTCAGGATCGAACCTGGGTCTCTGGCGCTGTGAGGCAGCAACTCTACCGCTGTGTTACTGTGCCAGTGATCTTATTATAGAGGTGTATAAGATCATGAGGGGTGTAGATAGGGTAAAGGCATGGAATATATGACCCAGAGTAGGGTAATCAAGAACCAGAGGAGGAGATTTAAGGTGAGAGGGGAAAGATGAGAGGGAACAGGAACATTTTCACACAGAGGGTGGTGGGTGTATGGAGCGAGCTGCCAGATGAGGTTGTTCAGACAGGTACTATAACTTTTAAAACACATTTGGACAGATACATGGATAGGTAAGAGTTAGATAGAGTTCTAGGAGCTAGCGGAATCAATGGATATGGGGAAAAGGCAGGCATGGGTTACTAATTGTGGATGATCAGCCATGATCACAATGAATGGTGGTGCAGGCTTGAAGGGCCGAATGGCCTCCTCCTGCACCTATTTTCTATGTTCTATGAAAGGTTTAGAGGGATATGGTCCAAACGCGGCCATGTGGGACTAATGTAGATGGAGCATGATGATTGGCACCAAATGTTGTAATAATTTTAACACCTCTTCCCATTCCTATCCTGTCCTGGGCCTCCTCCATTGCCTGAATAATGCCACATGTAATCTGGAGGACAACACCTCATATTCCGCTTGGGTAGCTTACAACCTTATGTTATGAACATTGGATTCTCCAATTTTAGGTAACTAACATAACCCCCCACTTCTCCTCTCCCCTTCGCCCCCCCAACTTCCTTGTGCCCCACCTGGGTGTACACCTATGTCTCTCCTCCCCTTCCCCAGCCCATTCCAACTCTATTAGTTCCTCTGGCTTCGCAGTTCACACCTCTTCTATCCTTATCTTGTATCATTTGTCTTTTCATCTCTGCCCTTTGCCCAATCATCTAAAACTCTCCTCACCTGTATCCACCTGTAACCACCTGTAACCACCTGTATCCACCTGTAACCACCTGTATCCGCCTGTATCCACCTGTAACCACCTGTAACTGCCTGTAACCGCCTGTAACTGCCTGTAACTGCCTGTAACCGCCTGTAACCACCTGTATCCACCTGTAACCACCTGTAACCACCTGTAACCACCTGTATCCACCTGTAACCACCTGTATCCGCCTGTATCCGCCTGTAACCGCCTGTAACTGCCTGTAACAGCCTGTAACCACCTGTAACCACCTGTATCCACTTGTAACCACCTGTATCCACCTGTATCCACCTGTAACCACCTGTAACCACCTGTAACCACCTGTAACCACCTGTATCCACCTGTATCCGCCTGTAACTGTCTGTAACTGCCTGTAACCGCCTGTAACCACCTGTATCCACCTGTAACCACCTGTAACCACCTGTATCCACCTGTAACCACCTGTAACCACCTGTAACCACCTGAATCCACCTGTATCCACCTGTATCCACTTGTAACCACCTGTATCCGCCTGTATCCGCCTGTAACTGCCTGTAACTGCCTGTAACCACCTGTAACCACCTGTATCCACTTGTAACCACCTGTATCCACCTGTATCCACCTGTAACCATATAACCATATAACCATTACAGCACGGAAACAGGCCATCTCGGCCCTTCAAGTCTGTGCCCAACACTTTTTTTTCTTTCTTTTTCCCCCTCCCTTCTTTCTTCTTTATTCCACCTAGTCCCATCTACTTGCACTCAGACCATAACCCTCCATTCCTTTCCCGTCCATATACCCATCCAATCTATTTTTAAAGGATAAAATCGAACCTGCCTCCACCACTCCCACTGGAAGCTCATTCCACACAGCTACCACTCTCTGAGTAAAGAAGTTCCCCCTAATGTTACCCCTAAACTTCTGTCCCTTAATTCTCAAGTCATGTCCCCTTGTTTGAATCTTCCCTACTCTCAATGGGAAAAGTTTATCCACGTCAACTTTGTCTAACCTGCTCATCATTTTAAAGACCTCTATCAAGTCCCCCCTTAACCTTCTGTGCTCCAAAGAATAAAGACCTAACTTGTTCAACCTTTCTCTGTAACTTAGTTGCTGAAACCCAGGCAACATTCTAGTAAATCTCCTCTGTACTCTCTCTATTTTCTTGACACCCTTCCTATAATTAGGCGACCAAAATTGTACTCCATACTCCAGAATTGGCCTCACCAATGCCTTGTACAATTTTAACATTACATCCCAACTTCTATATTCAATGCTCTGATTTATAAAGGCCAGCACACCAAAAGCTTTCTTTACCACCCTATCTACATAAGATTCCACCTTCAGGGAACTATGCACAGTTATTCCTAGATCCCTCTGTTCAACTGCATTCCTCAATTTGCTACCATTTACCATGTACATCCTATTTTGATTTGTCCTGCCAAGATGTAGCACCTCACATTTATCAGCATTAAACTCCATCTGCCATCTTTCAGCCCACTCTTCCAAATGGCCTAAATCTCTCTGTAGACTTTGAAAATCTACTTCATTATCCACAAGTAACCATCTGTAACCACCTGCCACTCGCCAGGCTTTGTCCTGGCCCTCCTCTTTTCCAGCATTCTTCTATCCACCAAAATTAGTCGGAAGAAAGGTCCCGACCCTATGTCAGAGATGCTGCCTGAACTGCTGAGTTACTCCAGTACTTTGTTTTTTTGTAAACCAGCATCTGCATTTCCATGTTTTCCCAAATGCTATTTCAGTCAAGTATATGCCATGCTGTTTGACTGCCGCAGACTGGTTTTATCTTCCTGTCCTCCACTGGTCTGGATAAGTGTGGCTCTTAAACACTCTGGAATCTCAGCATTATCCAGACTGGAGTGATCATGACAGAAGCCTCTTCGTGGCAACCCCTGGAAACGACGACACGATGCTCTCTGTGACGGGTCGGCGACCAATTCTGTTAACATGTTGGACGAGGACAGAAGCCAACAGCGAGCTATACGTTGTCTGACACACGAGCAAACGGTCCAGACTGGACCACAGTTCCCCCCTCCCATTCCCAACGTTCATATCTGTGATGTTCAAGAAGGAACTGCAGATGCTGGAAAATCGAAGGTAGACAAAATTGCTGGAGAAACTCAGCGGGTGCGGCAGCGAAGGAAATAGGCAAAGTTTTGGGCCGAAACCCTTCTTCAGAACCTTCCCTGGCCAAATCCTACTTTGAGATCTTGATGATCCTCTATTTTCTACAACCCCGATACAACTTACTACACCACAGGTGACTGGTTCAGCTGTTTAGACCCCAACCTCTCAAATTGTCTCCCTTCACCTCATCTTCTCTTTATTTTATTTCTGAGCATTTAATGTCTCTTGCAAACTTTTGGTTATCTATCCAGTGCTCATGTTCCCTGTTGATGTCAAACTCTGGACTTCCTTTTTGACTTGAAATAATCCCAGATGGCACATCCATTATCAAGTTACTATACGTTGCATTGAAGTACTTGAAATGTATGCTCCATTTGGGAGCAGTTTAACCTGCCATTGCTCATCAAACAGCGGTGTACAAAAATGTGTCTAAAAGCAATTCTCCACACGCAATTCAAGTCTTTTTGTCCATTTGCCACATTTAATTTCTTCGACATGGAACTGAGTTAGTACAATAACATTACGTGAAGTCAGCTTTCTAAATATTCACAGCTAGAGCAAATCTTTACTTTCAATGGCACATGATGGGAATTCTTCACTTGTGATTTTTATATTCATGGATTTAAATGAATTAACAGTTTGCACAATTTACACAGCTGTCTCATCGGCAGAGTGTGCAAGAAACATCTGCACTGAAACATCCACAGTCAGTTTGTCAGCATCTTCAAATGCTCAACAATACATCATATCTCACCCCCACTTCATGTCTCATCATTGATCCTGTCAACTCCAACTGCTAAAATTCTTATGATTTGGGGGAGCTGGGAAAGGAGGGATAACCATTAAATCCTTGATTTGAGAAGGGAAGTAGAGAGATTCTAGAGAATTACAGGCCACTGAGCCTCAGTGGTAGGGAAGCTATTGGTGAGGATTCTTCATCCTCACTTTGGCAAATCCGACAACCAGGCTCTGCTCCTTCTTCCTGCATTTTTCACACAGAGTGTTGTGAGTCTGTGGAATTCTCTACCTCAGAGGGTGGTGGAGGCCGGTTCTCTGGATACTTTCAAGAGAGAGCTAGATAGGGCTCTTAAAGATAGCGGAGTCAGGGGATATGGGGAGAAGGCAGGAACGGGGTACTGATTATGGATGATCAGCCATAAATGGCTTTTGAATGGCGGTGCTGGCTCGAGGGGCCGAATGGCCTACTCCTGCACCTATTGTCTATTGTCTATATAGGCAGTGACTGAAGAGGGCAGCCCCAGCAGTGAGGACTGCACGCAGCTGGTCAAGGAAACAGGGAAATGACAGGGAGATGGGAGACTGGGTGATCTTCTAGGACTAGGCATTGGACTTAATAAATACACCATGGTTATTACTAACTTCATAGGGAAATATGTGGAAGAGTGTGTTCCCACAAAACCATCCGTGTGTTCCTAACCGGAGGTCTTGAATGAACACAGTGAACAGTAAGTTCAATTCCTTTTATTTTTTAATTACTTCAATCCATTTCAGCTAGTCTTACATGCCTCTGGACATTTGGACAGATCTGTGGATAGGAAGGGTTTAGAGGGATATGGGCCAAATGCAGGTAAATGGGACTAGACCAGTACCCAACTGGGTTGTCATGGATAAGATGGGCTGAAGGGCCTGTTTCTGTGCTGTACAGCTCTATAACGATGACTGCCACCACAATGAGGCTGCTGCTCAGTGGTACTTTGAGGCTTGCAAAAGGTTAGTGTGCAAGACTAATGTACCGGGGACCAGCACATTGTATGTGATTGTTCTGCATGTTTGTGATTTAGACTTGAAATTGCAGATAAGTAGGACACATTGCAAAAGTGTTTTCTTTATACTGTTCACCTGCTTGACTTTTGTGTTTACTCTCCTCTGTGTAAAGGCAGTTCCACCCAATGCCGTACTCAAATGGCATTCAGAGACTTTCGCTTACCAGCAGAGGTCACTGGATGCTAATGAGGAACCCATTATCTTTTTCCCATGGTCTGAAATATATTGAGAGAGCTATCTGTCACCCAATACCTGACTCAGTGCCAGCTGAGGACTGAAACGTTATCTTTCCTGGACAGGTCGCAGGCTAACAGTTGAGTTTAGACACTGTATTAACTAAAATGCCAGGTTTTTAAATATTATTTCTTGCTCACTGAATATGATTGGTACTTAAATCTTGCATTACAGTATCGTCCTTGATTCAACTTTATCGTCACTGAATTACCATTTTGTGATGTTAATTCAGGAGGCAGACTTGAGGAATGATTTATACAATAGATTTACTGGGAATCAATAGGAGAATAAGATTACGGATAAAAGAATGAGACAGTGGAGCAACGGTAGAGCTGCTGCTGCCTTACAGTGCCAGAGACCCAGGTTCAATCCTGACTGTGGGTGCTGTCTGTACGGAGTTTGTATGTTCAGCCTGTGATGGTGTGGATTTTCTCCAGGACCTCCCACACCCAAACACTTGCAGGCTTGGATGTGGCTGCCTCCGCTACAGTGTGTGATCCGGTTTAATAACAATAGACAATAGGTGCAGGAGGAGGCCATTCGGCCCTTCGAGCCAGCACTGCCATTCAATGTGATCATGGCTGATCATCCCCAATCAGTACCCTGTTCCTGCCTTCTCCCCATATCCCCTGACTCCGCTATCTTTAAGAGCCCTATCTAGCTCTCGAAAGCACCCAGAGAACCGGCCTCCACCGCCCTCTGAGGCAGAGAATTCCACAGACTCACCACTCTCTGTGAGAAAAAGTGTTTCCTCGTCTCCGTTCTAAATGGCTTTCCCCTTATTCTTAAACTGTGGCCCCTAGTTCTGGACTCCCCCAACATCGGGAACACGTTTCCTGTCTCCAGCGTGTTCAAACCCTTAACAATTCTGTAAACTGTCTCTAGTGTGTAGGATGGAACTAGTATACAGGGTGATCATTGTTCAGCACGGACTCGGTGGGCCAAAGGACCAGTTGCCACGCTGTATCTCCAAACCTAAAACGTTTCTAAAACTAAAACTGTACGACTTTCCCAAAGAGCTGGTACCAAGAGCTAGTTGTTGTTTTTTATAAAAACATTTTTTGCCTTTTAAGCAGCCCAAATCTTGCCGTGAGTTTGAGCTGTTCTGGTCAATGACGGCACATTTACGATATAGAACAGTGCAGCACAGGAGCAGGCCAAGACCAAATGTCTTTTAGCAGCAGTGCAGCCTGGCATTTTGCCATCCGAAGATCATTGATTGAAGATGCCAACAGTGCAGAGCCAATATTGTCCTTAACCTTGTCCTTAATATTGATGCAGCATTGGGAACACTGTGAAAACTACTCTGCACAAGTCAATGCCAATAGTTCGTGCAGTGGGTGAAAACAGGTGATGTTACCACCCTCTGCACTGGGCACTTCAGCAACATGTTCCATATAGACATTCTCAGATGCTCTCCGACCCGCTGAGTTACTCCAGTTTTTTGTGTCTATTTTCGGTTTAAACCAGCATCTGCGGTTCCTTCCATCACAACTAATAACCGATGGCTATATTCCACATCTTTTGCTGCAATTTTAAATTTCAGTGTTTTGTTATTTTGCTTTTGTACCTGGCACATCATTTCATTTTATAATTATAGTCCTACAGTGTGGAAGCAGGCCCTTTGGCCCAATTTGCCCACACCGACCAACATGTCCCATCTACACTAGTCCCACTTGCCTGCATTTGTCCCATATCCCACTAAACCTATCCTATCCATGTACCTGCCTAATTGAATCTTAAATGTTGCGATAGTCCCAGCCTCAACTATCTCCTCAATCCATATACCCACCACCCTATGTGTGAAAAAGTAACCGGTCTGATTACTATAAAATCTTTCTCTCTTCACCTTAAACCTATGCCCTCTGGTCCACAATTCCCCAACTCTGGGCAAGAGATTCTGTGCGTCTACCCAATTTATTCCTCTCATGATTATATACACCTCTATAAGATCACCCCTCATCTTCATGTGTTCAGGAGAATAGAGTCCCAGTCTGCTCAACCTCTCCCTATAACTCGAGTCCTGGCAACATCTTTGTAAATCTTCTCTGCGCCCATTCCAATCTGACATCTTTCCTAAAACATGGTGCCCAGAACTGAACATAATGTTCTAAATGCGGCTTCACCAACGTCTTATAAAACTGCAACATGACCTCCCAACTTCTATACTCAATGCTCTGACTGATGAAGGCCAATGTGCCAATTTAACCACCCCATATACCTGTGATGCCACTTTCAACAAACTATGCACCTGTACTCCTTGATACCTCAGCTTTACAATACTCCCCAGAGCCCTACCATTCATAGTGTATGTTCTGCCCACGTTAGTGTTCTGCTCATGTTAGTGTGTTCTGCTTATGTTAGTGTGTTCTGCTCATGTTAGTGTGTTCTGCTCATGTTAGTGTGTTCTGCCCACGTTAGTGTGTTCTGCTCATGTTAGTGTGTTCTGCTTATGTTAGTGTGTTCTGCCCATGTTAGTGTGTTCTGCTTATGTTAGTGTGTTCTGCTTATGTTAGTGTGTTCTGCCCATGTTAGTGCTGCCAAAAGGCAACACCTCACACTTCTCTGTATTAAATTCCATCAACCATTCCTCAGCCCACCTGCCCAATCGATCAAATTCCTGCTGCAATTTTGACAATCATCTTCACTATCTACAATCCCATCCACCTTTGTGTCTTCTGCAAACTTGCTAAGCATGCCATGGACGTTCTCATCCAAATCATTGATATAGATGGCAAACAGCAATGGGCCCAGCACTGATCTCTGAGACTCCAACAGTCCTTCCAAGTGAGACTGAGCTTCACATTCACCTCTTCTGTCCTCATCTAGGCTTCGGTGTTCCAGATGTGCTCTCCACTACATTGGCGGGACCAAGTGTAGAATTAGCTACTGCTTTGCCGAGCACTTACATTTGGTCCGCCAAGGCCTGCTGGATCTTCCGGTCGTTAACTATTTTAACTCCCCTTTCCATCCCCACACACTCACCTTTCTGTCATCCATTGCCAGAGTGAGGCCACACACAAAGTGGAAGAACAGCACCTCATATTCTGCTTGGGTAGCTTACAATGCACCAATATGAACATGGAATTCTCCAATTTTAGACAACTAACCCACAAGTAGCCCCATTGCCCCCCAATTTCTCCCCCAGGACCACCCTCCCCCCCACACCCCATCACATCACAGTCCTCCCCTAAACTGTGGCTGACCTTGCACCAGTTTCTCTTCTCCTCCTCCCTCTCCATTCCTTCCACCGGTAACATAATTCACAACTTTCTATCCCCGAGCATAACAATTCTCATCTCTATCCTTTTGGGCTCACACCTGCCTTTTCATCCTTGGCCTTTATCCACAAACTGCCTATCAACCCCCCCCCCCCCCCCCCCGGCCTGTGTTCACTGGTTCACTGAGCCCCGGCCAAGCTCTGTTCCACCCCTCCTATCTCACCTCTTTCTTTCTCGCTGCCCCCCCCACCCCACCCGCCCTTTCATTCCAACTTGAAATGTCACCTATTCATGTTCTCCAGAAATGCTGCGGACCCACTGACTTACTCCAGCATTTTGTATCATTCTGGTAAACCTCCTCTGCACCCTTTCCAAAGCCTCCACATCCTTCCTGTAATGGTGCTGCATGAGATGCAGCTCACATATTGTAACACACTGACTTTCTCCAATGAGACAGCGGTTAAACACCATCACCTGTATTTAACAACATCATCCTCACTGAGACCGCACTGTCAACATCCTGGTAGAGCTAGCTCGTCTCTGTTCTGGTCTTAGAATTCTGTTTCCATTCCATTGAGTATAGAAGTTGGGAGGTCATGTTGCAGTTGTATAAGATGTTGGTGAGACCGCATTTAGAATATTGTGTTCAGTTCTGGGCACCATATTATAGGAAAGATGTTGTCAAGCTGGAAATGGTTCATAGAAGATTTACAAGGATATTGCCAGGATTAGAGGGTCTGAGCTATAGGGAGAGGTTGAGTAGGCTGGGATTCTCTTCCTTGGAGCGCAGGAGGATGAGGGGTGATCTTATGGAGATGTAAAAAATCATGAGAGGAATAGATCGGGTAGATGCACATAGTCTCTTGCCCAGAGTAGGTGAATCAAGGACCAGAGGACATAGGTTTAAGATGAAGGGGAAAAGATTTAATAGGAAGCTGAGGGGTAACTTTTTCACAAAGAGAATTGTGGGTGTATGGAACAAGCTGCCAGAAGAGGTAGTTGAGGCTATTCCAATGTTTAAAAAACAGTTAGACAAGTACATGGATAGGACAGGTTTGGAGGGATATGGATCAAATGTGGGCAGGTGGGACTAGTGTAGATGGGACATGTTGGCCGGTGTGGGCAAGTTGGGCTGAAGGACCTGTTTCCACACTGTATCACCAAATGAGTCTATGGCTATGACATTCCTGATCCAACTTGATATTTGCAAGTTAATGGAGAAAATACTGGCTGCATCCCACATACTTTGCATTCGATCAAGAGCACATGCAGTGATACTTTGGAATTTATCTTGAGCCTCATAAATATTGAGATAAAGCCCTCAACCTGACCATAACTGACCATTCTCTGTCAGAAAATACACCGTTCCGCAGCTGAGGCATTTCTTCATGTTGCATTAGCAGACATCCATCTGGATATGAGGGGGTGGGAAACTTGCTGTAGTTGTATATCTGGCAGCTAGTGACTCGCCTCTTGACTTTCTAAACCCTTTCTCCATTCATAAATCGGAAATACACTTGCCCGAATAAATCTGGCCAAACTTTCTTTCAGAAGATTTATATCCTTTCAGACAAAGAAGCTTGATTGGATGTAATGTTCCACAGCTGGATGGAGGGCAGCACTGTGCAGCCACTTCACAATGTGCTGCATTAACTTGCCAAGGCTATTTTTACAACTCTTTCCAAGCTCCTGCTCTCTATCATCTAGACGGCCAAGGGCATGGGAATGGTAGAACCAGTCATCTCTCCTTCAGGATGCACAGTGTCCTGACAGTAAAAGATATTGCTGCTGCTTCGTCATCATTGAGCCTAAGTCCTGGAACTCCAAACCCACAGCAGTATGATAGCACCTTGACCAGAGGAACCACATCCCAACTAGGGATTGTCAATGCTGACCAGCATGGCGATTCTAACACACAGGAATGTAAGAGGTTGCAGAGAGTGTTGCACAGCCCGGTCCATCACGAGCACAGCCCTCCCCACCATCTAAAGCTTTTCCATGAGGGGCGGCATCTATCATCAAGGATCCGCACCATTCGGGCTGTGCCCTCTTCCCACTGTTCCCGTGGGGCAGGAGGTACAGAAGCCTGAAGTCCCACATCACCAGGTTCAGGAACAGCTACTTTCCTACAACCATCAGGTTCTTGCACCAACCCGCACAACCCTAATCCCACCTTGACCATGGAATACCACGGCCCACTTCTTGCACTGAAATGGACTTGTTTTATTTTCTATGGTATCCAAATACAAGTAATTTCTATCATAATCTTGAATGTACATGGTTCTAAAATAGGGTTTAAGAGTGACTCTGTCTAACATTGGATTTGCCCAAGCGGAGGCTTCTTATCCAACATGATGAACTACAACATCTGACACTATTCAGCAAGGCAGAGCACTAGGATTGACCTTAGATTCTATAACATCTTTTGCAACTCTTTCTTTGATGTCAACATTCAGCAGCTCCAGCAGAATTCTTGTCAAATGCTTGACCAGGCTTCAATCTTGGATCTTGTCATAAAATATTAAAATCTCAGCATATACTTTTGTTCTGCTGTTAGTATAATACAAACCATGTCAGTACATAGGTCTTCTTTATAAATGGAAAACTCAGGAAATGTCACTTCCATTGAATCCTTGAGCAAAGCAGTGATGGTATTGAAGAATCTGTGCCATGGTCATATAGCTCCGAAACAGGCCCTTCAGCCCAACTCGTCCATGCCACCAAAGACGTCCCGTCTAAACTAGTCCCACTTGCCCTTATATAGCCCTGAAACCTCTAAAACCTTCCTATCCATGCGCCAGTCCAAGTGTCTTTTAAATGTTGTTATTGTACCTCAACTACCTCCTTGTTCCATGTACCCACTGCTCAAGGTAAACAAACCATTAGGAGGTAGTGACCATAATATGATAAGTTTTAATCTGCAATTTGAGAGGGAGAAGGTGAAATCAGAAGTGTCAATGTTGCACTTGAACAAAGGGGACTATGGAAGCATGAGGGTGGAGCTGGCCAAAGTTGACTGGAAAGATACACTAGCAGGGATGACAGTGGAACAGCAACAGCAGGAATTTCTGGGAATAATCCAGAAGGATCATTTCATTCCAAAGAGGAGGAAAGATTCTAAGGGGAGTAAGAGGTGACTGTGGCTGACAAGGGAAGTCAAGGACAGTATAAAACTTAAAGAGAAGATGTATAACATAGCAAAGATGAGCGGGAAACCAGAGGATTGGGAAACTTTTAAAGAACAACAGCAGGTAACTAAAAAGGCAATACGGGTAGAAAAGATGAAGTACGAAGGTAAGCTAGCCAAGAATATAAAGGATGATAGTAAAAGCTTCTTTAGGTATGTGAAAAGCAAAAGATTAGTTAAGACAAATGTGGGACCCTTGAATACAGAAACAGGTGAATTTATTATGGGGAACAAGGAAATGGCAGACGAGTTGAACAGGCACTTTGGTTCTGTCTTTACTAAGGATGACACAAACAATCTCCCAGATGTACTAGTGACCAGAGGACCTAGGATGACGGAGGAAATGAAGGAAATCCACGTTAATCAGGAAATGGTGTTGGGTAGACTAATGAGACTGAAGGCTGATAAATCCCCTGGGCCTCATGGTCTGCATCCCAGAGTACTCAAGGAGGTGGCTCTCGAAATCGTGGATGCATTGGTGATCATTTTCCAATGTGCTATAGATACTGGATCAGTTCCTGTGGATTGGAGGGTAGCTAATGTTCTCCCACTTTTTAAGAAAGGCGGGAGAGAGAAAGCAGGGAATTATAGACCAGTTAGCCTGACATCGCAGATGGGGAAGATGCTGGAGTCAATTATTAAAGAAGTAATAGCGGTGCATTTGGATAGCAGTAACAGGATCGGTCCGAGTCAGCATGGATTTACCAAGGGGAAATCTTGCTTGACTAATCTTCTGGAATTTTTTGAGGATGTGACAAGTAAAATGGATAAGGGAGAGCCAGTGGATGTAGTGTGCCTGGACTTTCAGAAAGCCTTTGATAAGGTCCCACATAAGAGATTAGTGGGCAAAATTAGGACACATGGTATTGGGGGTAGTTTATTGACATGGCTAGAAAATTGGTTGGCAGACAGGAAACAAAGAGTAGGGATTAACGGGTCCCTTTCAGAATGGCAGGCAGTGACTAGTGTGGTACCGCAAGGCTCGGTGCTGGGCCCGCAGCTATTTACAATATATATCAATGATTTAGATGAAGGGATTCAAAGTAACTTTAGCAAATTTGCAGATGACACAAAGCTGGGTGGCAGTGTGAACTGCCAGGAGGATGCTATGAGGATGCTGGGTGACTTGGACAGGTTGGGTGAGTGGGCAGATGCAGTATAATGTGGATAAATGTGAGGTTATCCACTTTGGTGGCAAGAACAAGAAGGCAGATTATTATCTGAATGGTGTCAGATTAGGAAAAGGGGAAGTGCAACGAGACCTGGGTGTCCTTGTACATCAGTCACTGAAAGTAAGCTAATGCCATGTTGGCCTTCATAACAAGATGATTTGAGTATCGGAGCAAAGAGGTCCTTCTGCAGTTGTACAGAGCATTGGTGAGAGCACACCTGGAGTATTGTGTGCAGTTTTGGTCTCCTAATTTGAGAAAGAACATTCTTGCTATTGAGGCAGTGAAGTGTAGTTTCACAGGGTTAATCCCCGGGATGACGGGACTGTCATAGGAATGAAAGATTGGAATGACTGGGCTTGTATTCGCTGGAATTTGGAAGGATGAGAAGAGATCTTATAGAAACATATACAATTATTAAGGGATTGGACACGTTAGAAGCAGGAAACATGTTCCCGATGTTGGGGGAGTTCAGAACCAGGGGCCACTGTTTAAGAATAAGGGGTAGGACATTTAGAACTGAGGTGAGGAAAAACGTTTGCACCCAGAGAGTTGTGAATTTGTGGAATTCTCTGCCTCAGAAGGCAGTGGAAGCCGATTCACTGGATGTTTTCAAGAGGGAGTTAGATAGAGCTCTTAAAGATAGTGCTCTCAAGGGATGTGGGGAGAAGGCAGGAACGGAGTACTGATTGGGGATGATCAGCCATGATCACAGTGAATGGCGGTGCTGGATCGAAGGGCCAAATGACGTACTCCTGCACCTATTGTCTGTGTTTCTATGCCCTCTGCGAGTCCTGAAGTAAACAATTTGGGCTTAATAATATATTAACAAAATTGAATTCCATATTCTATTAAGATAAAGAATGATTTTATATTAATGCGTGTAATAATTGGAACTCAGAAATTGTTTCCAAATACAGGTGTAAGAGTAGAAGATGCTCATTACCCCCAGCAAGCCTTGTTTGCAGATAACATTCAGTAAATTACCAGAGGAGAATTGTATCATATCAACCGAAAATGAGAATGACCTGATATGTCCCGTTTCAATGAGTATTTTATTTTCATGGTAAAGTATGAATTGCATAAAAACATGGCACATTTCAATCCAATTTCTAGGAACAGGTGCAATAAATTGTGTTTTGTAAGTAGGTGTCTGCACTTTGCCTAAGGGAACAGCATGACTGACTGAAGGAATGAACAAGAGGATAGGTGCTTGGTGGGATATTTGAGGCTGAACAGGGCTCCACTCCTGATGATAGAATAGGGACTCCAGTGAAGGAGGCACAACAGGGGCTCAACTGCTGGTGATGGAACAAGATTGAGCAAGGTCTCTACTGCTGATGATGGAACAGGTGCTCTACTGAACCATATAGAGCAGAGGCTCCATGGAAGGTAATACTGAGAATGGATGAGTCTTGATTTACAACAGTCTTGATTGACAAAGGTGGCAGAATTAATTTATGGAGAGATCCAGGCGATTCCAGGTTACAGGAGAAGTTTGCGAAGGAAAAATGGGATGCCTTAGTAGGCTTGGCAATGTGTCCACAAAGGGACAGTGTCTGCTCTGGTCAGATCTGATTCTTTAAACAGCTCTCCTTTTCTTTATATGGAAGTATTTAGCTTGCCGTGTTTGTAATTTCATGGGCCCCTCAATGGTACTCTGAGTTATTGCAGAACTTTCACAAGCATTGATTCTAAGTTCACCTCCTTCCATATTTTCTATTAAGTACGCAATCGTTGGCTTTGATTGGATTGGACAAGCTACACTTATCAACATCAGAAAGAACCAACCGATCCATCTATAAATAATTCATTCATATAATTACAATCCCCTAAAATTACCTTAGTGCAGTCATCTTACTGGCTTTTCAGAAATACATGAAACAAGAAGTGGATCTAAAGATGTCGTGTCATTTCTCTTTAGTTTCAGAAGCTCATCCTAAGTGTTTATTCTAACGGAACTGAATGCTTAGTTCCAAAGTTTTGGAGTGAGCTGTATAAGATTCCAATTGAAACCAATTGCCTGGTCAGTTTGTGTATGAGAATCGCCATGTGCAGGATTGCACAGTGCAGTAATTAACCATTGCGTTGTTTACTTTGTATGTATGTGAGTGATGAGAAAGCGGCCACTCCACACCAGCTGGCGTGAGACTCCTTGATTTGGAGACATTAGGCTACGAGGCAGGACTCCAGAGTTGACATCAGCACCAGTGTCTGCTGATTGATGAGACCTCATCAACCATCCTGCAGCCCACTCAATCCATTCAGTGTGATAAAGCTGTTCGTCGTCAGTGGAGGAAGTTTGCTATATATGGCACGTAGAATGAATGATGTCACTAGAATAGATGGTTGAAATCTTCACCGGGATCAAATAAGAACTGAAATTTACCATCATAATTATAACTCAGAAGAATGGATCTTCACAATACTTTCTTAACCTACAATCTGATGCAATAATTGCAGCACTGGCACCAGTTATTGTTGCTGTGATGAGAGGTCCGTTACAGCGAACAGAGATTCCACAATGTCAGGAGCTTCAGATCCAGGTTTTACCTTGTACTGAGCATACACAACATGCATTGCAAGCCTCTGCGAAGCACACTGCTGCAGTCGGGTGTTTTTTTGCAGTCCGAATAGCAGTGTAGTCAAAGTAGAGTGCACGGGCATGGAATAAATATGCCACTTGAGTACTGGTCTGATCTTTTTACAAAAACAGAAATCGCCCTTCTCTGCTGAATATGTTTCCCGTTACTGTGTAACGGCAAGGAAAGCCTAAATATTAGGACTTTACTGGGCTGCACTAAATAGGCTTGGAAGGTAAGTCCGGGGCAACTCTTTCATTTTCTATTCTGCTTATAATAGATTGTGTTTAAACATTTTTTTGTAATTCCTTGGGAAGGAATTGTGACCGTCTTGCAGTTGTGAATTACAATGTTCACGTTACACGTTTCCAGTGGTTTTATGCTTTGAAATGTGGTAGGAGAAGGAAATGTCATTCCAGTGACAGCGACTGTTCTTCAGATGTGTACTTATTCATCATTGCAACGTGCTATAGTTGCTATGAGCAGCTCTGCTTCCCTATCTAAGCACTGGCTAATGGCAGACACGCCGAATATACCCCTTAACTTACAATACATGGCAATCATCAAATGCTTCATTTTTTATTTGATGACATTTCTAATTGAAGTGACTGACATCTTTAATTTCCTCATGAACCATAGATGGTATAACTGTTGGGGGAAAAGGTGATGCTCCTTAGAAAAATAACATAATTCTACATATTCACCATGGAGACCAATTGTAAAAAAAACCTTGCAAACTACAATGAATTAATACAACACTAAACATTAATTAAATCTGTGTACTTCTACAGCATAAAGGACGGTTACAGTACCCCAGATCTGAACTTCAAAATTCACATGTATGTTATAGATTGAAGTGATGATTTCATTAATTTATCATTGAATAAACACTTGTCCACCGTTGGTATCATAGAGTGACCAGGAAGTGATTGGCCTTGCAATTTATGTGTCATCTCAGTCAAAGTATTATCCAGATTGACAAATCATGGTGTATGTCCAAGTATGTGATGAAAATCTGCAGTGTTTTACTAGCAATTTGTTCTTTTTGAGATTTCCATTGAATGCAGTTGAGACCATCTCGCCAGCTGATGTGAGCATTGACATTCAATCATTCAATGATACATTTCCGTTGTCTCCCAGTTTAGTGGGTACATGAAGTGGAAACAGCAGTTTGAAAGTTCACCCCACAGTATGGTGAGAGGAGTAGGTGTAGATTCAAGTGGGAGCAGGGAAGTTAACGCATAACTATCCATGGCTGCACATCAACAGAGGCTTTGATTAATTCTGAGCTCAATATACAGAAAGGGCAATAATGTGCAGATCAGGTAGTGAGGATGCGGTATTTTGTTCAGCTCTGTGTACTGCTAGCAGCATGACATTTACAACATTCAGAAAAGTTCTGTTCAACTGGTTGTATTATAATTTCACTGACGAAGAATATACCTCAGCTTACAAACTTATTATTGTGTTTCTCCAATCAGGAGTTTGAATTTGCTTGCATTAATTTAATAGTTGGACAGAATACATTTGTGTTTCTTAGGATAGGTTGGAAAGCTTAATTTATGTGTTCCCTTGTTTTGAATAATATAACACAAGCATAATTTTAAATTGTTATTCCCATACATGTTTCTGTCATCCAGATTTAAATGGAGATGTATTCTGTGGATGGTCATTATATCCCGCACTTGCAGGTCTTCATTGAAGGTAATGATGAGAATTACTCACTTACCTGGAGTCAGCATCGGTTCAATTACCTTCCCCTGTGTCTTACCAAATCCGTGATTTTACAAAATATTCAATCTTAAATTCTTACCTGTTTATTACAGGTGACCATTGCAAAGAAGTAAGGAATGTAATGCTGAAATTAAAATACTTTATCCAAAAGCTGAGCATTCCTGGAAATAAATGCTGGTAACATGCTAAATTATATAACCAATAGCATGAACCCTGGGAAATTATATTATACCCTGAAACCGTCCATGAATTCACCACTTTGTGAATCAAAATACTTCAGAAATGAGAAGTTGTCCATGATGCGATACATTTGAAGATCACTGACAGTCGCATCTGTAGTAAATGATCCAGCATTGAAGGAGATGACTGATTTGTGACAGGATCCCAGGAACACCAGCCACATACTGTCACCCCCCTTAGTAGTTAGCATGCTTTGTTGCATTGAAACACTTTAGAAAGATACAGCAGGAAAGAGGCTGACTGGTGTGAATGATTTTCTTTCAAATGCTGAGAAACCTTTGCTAATTTATCCCACAATACAGTGTGGAAGTTGTCTAAAGAGCTGGATCATTTAGATAATAGATCATAAAATAAATGTGATTGGACATGGCTATTGAGAAGAAAAAAATAAATTGTTAATCTATTTTTACTCTTGAGGATGATGTCAGGTTGGCATGTGGACAATCGTTTTCAGTATTTGATATATCAGTAAAGATGAGCAAATAGAACAACAAAGGTTGTGTTATGAATCGTGTTAGGCCTACAGTGGATCTGTAGAATAAGAATGAGTAGGATTGGATTGTCGGATCAATATCCCGCAGCATTTAACCCGATTGCTTCTCAAGGAGGCAACAGATTTCCCTTCATGGAGGTGTTGCGTGCAGTTCAGCAACTCCCTAAGGAGATTAAATCAACAGTAAGTCATGATCAGAACAGAATCAATTGTGAAGAGTATCATGGAAAGAAGCGGCCTCTCCTCTGATATTTTTGGATGAGTCCATGGTCATTCATTGGAAAATGGAAGTTCCCTGATGCTGTAGTGTATGGCACACTTCATTACAGGTCACCCATTTGTTTGCCACTGCAGGTGACTGCCTTTCTCACGGTGGGTTGTATGCCTTTACCTGGCAGGGAGAAAGCACGAGAATGAACTAATCAGCTTGTGTGAGGATAGTGCTCGGAATAGCAAGAGTTACATGGATTATAAAATGCAGCTTTTGGAGATTATATTAAATAATGCAAAGGTAATTGCGTAAGGACAAATTTTGTGTTTGCACAGTGTCTTGCAAATGATAAAGCTTCACTTTTGTCACTGCCTCAGTTCCCTCAGCTACATCACATTTTCATGTCCTTTGATTTTCCATCGCACCTTCCAATATGGTTGCCATGGTGAATCCAGGAATTTATGCTTACATTTCTTACTTTCTTTTCCTATTTACACTACAAAGTAAACCTTGGAAAATACAAGAAAAATGCACGCCATTCAGCATTATAATTAGGTATATTTGTTTTGCTGAAGACATAGAATATGTTTGCAAAATAATCTGCATTCAGCATCTCTTTCAACATTCCATTAGGCTCTATTTTATTCTGACAGAGGTTGGCTATCTAATTTAGTGTTTGGTCTTCCAATCAACTGCAGGATGCTAGAGTGCAGAATCAAATCGGGTATAAACTATAGCTAGTAAGCTTCAGAAAGCAAAGCAAGGGGGCTGCTAACTTGCCAATTTGTATGTCCTGCTTCCAAATGAATTGTGTTATTGTGACACTTGATGAAAGTTAAGTGTCTTTTTTATTTCTCTGATAGCCACTTAAAGAATTGGATGGTGTTTTTTTTGTAATATTTAGATAATGGGAAGTTTAACCAGGACATGACTTTCACAGTGAACGCTAGGCCCCAATTGAGTATTGTAGAGCAGAGGGATCTAGGAGAGGGCACTTACTTCCCTGATGGTGGCATGATTGGTAGATAGGGTGGTGAACGCTTTCAGCAGTTGCCTTCATCAGTCAGGGTATTGAGGATAGAAGTTGTATTGTTATGTTACAGTTGTACAAGATATTCTTGAGGCTGCATATAGAGATTAGCCGCTTTATTATGTTCTGTTTTGGTCATTTCACTATGAAGGATGTCATTTAGCTGGAAAGAGTACAGAGAAGATTTACGAGGATGTTGCCAGGACTTGAGGGCCTGAGCTATAAGAAAAGGTTCAGCAGGCTTGGATTTTATTCCTTGGAGCACAGGAGGATGAGGGGTGATCTTATAGAGGTGTATAAAATCATGAGGGGACTAGATAGGATAAATGTACAGTCTTTTACCCAGAGTAGCGAATTCAAGAAGCAGAGGACATGCAGGTAGGTTTAAGGTGAGGGGGGGGGAATGATTTAATAAGAAACTGAGAGGCAACTTTTTCACACAGATGGTGGAGGGTGTATGGAACAAGCTGCCAGAGGAGGTAGTAGAGGCAGGTACTATAACAACATTTAATAGACATTTGGACAGGTACATGATAGGAAAGGTTTAGAGGGATATGGGCCAAACATGGGCATATGGGGCAGATAAGGTTTTTTGGTCGGCACGGGCGAGTTGGGTCGAACGGCCTGTTTCTGGGCTGTATAACTCTATAATTCTATATAATTAATCTGATTAAAGAAAAACATCATATTTTGTTTCCATAGGCATCACAATGTAAATATGTGAGACTATCTCATCAATACATTTTTCATCAACTATTGACAAATGCTTACCTGTAAGGTGTCAATTGGGGGAGTAGGATATTGAGTGCGTTGTTTACCCAAGCTGCATGTGTGCTACATGTGTGCTGCATGCCTTCCGCTTGAATATCACCTTCAATTAGAATAATGCCGCTTTAGCCTCTGCTCCCACCTTGGTCAATCTCATCCAGGGAAGATCTGAACCCTCAGACTTCTCACACCCTCTCTTTACAATTCAACATTGCTCTAGAAACAGCTGCACTCTCCCAACACACGATTTAAAATGTATAAGAAGTTGAAACTGCATTCACTGTAAAATATAATCACTTGTGCACAATCTACTTCACTAATGATTACTTCATACAACTATCAGGCTTCATTTCCCATTGGCCCCTTCAACACAATGTCCTGTTGCTTCTGTTTGACAGCATGTGCACTGAGCTTTGAGGAAAGGCTGAAATAATTATCTTTGAATTCTTAGAAAGCCATGATATGATTTGATGCAGGTGCTGCTTGATAAGTTGATGTGGGGCTGCAGCAATCAGCAGGTGGCTGGGACCTTCATCCAGATTTGCTAGAACATGTCGTATTTACATGGGTCCTGGCTGGCAATGTTAGCCAAGCATTTGAAAAGGAAATTATTGTGAGTTTGAAACAGTGTCATTTACATTTGCTGTCTTTGTGCCTTGAGACTACCAAAACTCAGCAAAATATTTAGCGTTTTACTTAAATTTCCCGTTTGCATTGTGGATATAAGATAACCCAAAATATTACCATTTGCAAGATAATGCATGATTTTCAAGAGCCCTACTGAACATGAGAGGTAATATACAATGTGAGTGATGTTGCCATATTAGTAGGTTTCCTAGATTTAGAAACTAAACCTGCAGCACAGAAGCTGTACTAAACCTGTAGCACAGAAGGCAGATAACCCTTTGGGGTCGTAGTCATTGAAGACTGAGTGGAGTTTTGAATATTTTAAAAGAGAAGAAAGCCAAGTTCACTTTCTGATCACTTCAAGGCCTTGATTCTAACGGCAGAGAGCTGAGGTCACGTTTCACCTCGTTGTTATTGGCAGAAACCAGCTGTTCATGCAGTGCATAGAAAGCAGCCACTATGACCAGGACATGGTGCATTGTGGGCACCTAACTGCATGTGGAATGACACCTGTCCTCGTGGTTCAGTGCTGCTGAGGCATAAGCTGAGAACAGTGCACTGAGGGAAATCCACGATTAGGAATTCACAGAGAAGAGGGCACCTTTCCCAATTGGTCGAAAGGATCGTGAAATACATAGATACATAGATACATAGAAAATAGGTGCAGGAGTAGGCCATTCGGCCCTTCGAGCCTGCACCGCCATTCAGTATGATCATGGCTGATCATCCAACTCAGTATCCCGTACCTGCCTTCTCTCCATACCCCCTGATCCCTTTAGCCACAAGGGCCACATCTAACTCCCTCTTAAATATAGCCAATGAACTGGCCTCAACTACCCTCTGTGGCAGAGAATTCCAGAGATTCACCACTCTCTGTGTGAAAACGTTTTTCCTCATCTCGGTCTTAAAGGATTTCCCCCTTATCCTGGACTTCCCCAACATCGGGAACAATCTTCCTGCATCTAGCCTGTCCAACCCCATAAGAATTTTGTACGTTTCTATAAGATCCCCTCTCAATCTCCTAAATTCTAGCGAGTATAAGCCAAGTCTATCCAGTCTTTCTTCATATGAAAGTCCTGACATCCCAGGAATCAGTCTGGTGAACCTTCTCTGCACTCCCTCTATGGCTATAATGTCCTTCCTCAGATTTGGAGACCAAAACTGTACGCAATACTCCAGGTGTGGTCTCACCAAGACCCTGTACAACTGCAGTAGAACCTCCCTGCACCTATACTCAAATCCTCTTGCTATGAAGGCCAACATACCATTCGCTTTCTTCACTGCCTGCTGCACCTGCATGCCTACTTTCAATGACTGGTGTACCATGACACCCAGGTCTCGCTGCATCTCCCCATTTCCTAATCGGCCACCATTTAGATAATAGTCTGCCTTCCCGTTTTTGCCACCAAAGTGGATAACCTCACATTTATCCACATTATACTGCATCTGCCAAACATGTGCCCACTCACCCAGCCTATCCAAGTCACCTTGCAGTCTCCTAGCATCCTCCTCACAGCTAACACTGCACCCCAGCTTAGTGTCATCCGCAAACTTGGAGATGTTGCTTTCAATTCCCTCATCCAGATCATTAATATATATTGTAAATAGCTGGGGTCCCAGCACTGAGCCTTGTGGTACCCCACTAGTCACTGCCTGCCATTGTGAAAAGGACCCGTTTACTCCTACTCTTTGCTTCCTGTTTGCCAGCCAGTTCTCTATCCACATGAATACTGAAATAAGCAGGACACAGATTGAGAAAAATGTGCAAATTAACACAGATGCGTACAATGTCAAATCATATAGCAAGAGGTGTCAAGAGAAGAGAAGAAATTGAAGTGGAGATGAATGAGGCACCATTAATGCAATACTTATTTTTCTAGGCCATACATGAGTCAGAAAATTAATCTGTGCCATTTTTTTCCAATATTAACAAGGTGCTTACAATCTCCTGATGTAAAGCTCCTCTACATTAGGAACAGTGCAGATTAGGGGTCACATTTCTGGCAGAGGAAGCACTCACTTCTGACAGCTCTGACATCAGGAGATGGCCCTGGGTGCATTGCACTGCAGTATGGGCTTGGCTTTCGCAGCCGCTGTGTTGTCTTGGGAAGAGAGTGCACAATACAATGACAGGAAAAGTGTGTCCGAATCTTCCCAAGAGGGTAGAGAAGCTTGCACAGCATTATAGTCATAGACTATCATAGAGTCGTATAGCGTAGAAACAGGCCCATCGTCCCAACTTGCCCACACCAACCAACCTGTCCCATCTACACTAGTCCCACCTGCCTGCATTTGCCATATATCCCTCTAAACCTATCCTACTCCTGTATCTGTCTAAATGCTTCTTAAACATTGTGATAGTACCTGCTTTATCTTCCTCCTCTGGCAGCTCGTTCCATTTGTCCACCACCCTTTGTGTAAGAAATATTACCCTTCAGGTTCCTATGAAAATATTTCCTCTCACCTTAAACCTATGTCAATAGACAATAGACCAATGTCCTTTGGTTTACAATTCCCCTGCTCTATGTATCTACCCTACTTATTGTTCTCATGATTTTGTCCACTTCTATAAAGTCACCCCTCATCCTCCTGCGCTCCAAGGAATAGAGTCCCAGCCTGATCGACCGCTTCCTATTGCTCAGACCCTCTGGCCTTGGCAACATCCTGGTAAATTTTTTCTGCACCGTTTCCAGCATGACAATATCTTTCCTATAATATGGTGCCCAAACCTGAACACAATACTCTAAATGTGACCCCCCAACTTCTATGCTCAATTCTCAAGACTGATGAAGGCCAAGGTGCCGGAAGCATTTTTGACCACCCTATCTACCTGTGATGTCACCTTCAAGCAACCGTACACCTGTACTCCTAGATCCCTCTGCTCTACAACACTACCCAGAGGCCTGCCATTCACTGTGTAGGTCCTACCCTTGTTAGACATCTCAAAAAGCAACACCTCATATTTCTCTGTATCAACCATTCCTCAGCCCACCTGGCCAATCGATCCAGATCCTGCTGCAATTGTTGACAATCATCTTCACCATCTACAATAGCACCCACTTTGTATCAACTGCTAATCTTGCCATGTACATTCTCATCCAAATCATTGATGTAGATGACAAACAGTAACGGGCCCAGCACCGAACCCTGAGGCACACCACTAGTCACAGGCCTCCAGTCTGAGAAGTAACCTTCCACCATCACCCTCTGCTTCCTTCCATGGAGCCAATTTTCTATCCATTCAGTTATCTCTCCTTGGATCCCATGCAATCTAACCTCCCAGAGCAGCCTACCATGTGGAACCTTGTCGAATGCCATGCTGAAATCCATATATACAATGTCCACAGGTCTACACTCATCAACCTTTTTGGTCAGTTGGGTGGTCATGTTACAGTTATAGAAGACATTGGTAACAAATGGTTCCAGGTGCCCAGAGCGTATGGCCAGGGTGGTCTTGGAAGGAGATGCGATAGTGACTGTCAAGTGACTTTTGGATAGTACATGGATATGTCAGGTGTTCTTGTTCATCAGTCACTGAAAGTAAGCATGCAGGTACAGCAGGCAGTGAAGAATGCTAATGGCACGTTGGCCTTCATAATACGAGGAGTTGAGTATAGGAGCAAAGAGGTCCTTCGACAGTTGTACAGGATCATAGTGAGACCACAACTGGAGTATTGTGTGCAGTTTTGGTCTCCAAATTTGAGGAAGGACATTCTTGCTATTGAGGGAGTGCAGCGTAGGTTTACAAGGTTAATTCCCGAGATGGCGGGACAGTCATATGTTGAAAGAATGGAGCGACTGGGCTTGTATACTCTGGAATTTAGAAGGATGAGAGGGGATCTTATTGAAACGTATAAGATTATTAAGGGATTGGACACGCTGGAGGCAGGAAACATGTTCCCGATGTTGGGGGAGTCCAGAACCAGGGGCCACAGTTTAAGAATAAGGGGTAAGCCATTTAGAACGGAGATGAGGAAAAACTTTTTCACCCAGAGAGTTGTGAATCTGTGGAATTCTCTGTCTCAGAAGGCAGTGGAGTCCAATTCTCTGGATGCTTTCAAGAGAGAGTTAGGTAGAGCTCTTAAAGATAGCAGAGTCAAGGGATATGGGGAGAAGGCAGGAACGAGGTATTGATTGGGGATGATCAGCCATGATCACATTGAATGGCGGTGCTGGCTCGAAGGGCCGAATGGCCTACTCCTGCACCTATTGTCTATTGTCTATTGAATCGATGGACATAGAGTCATAGCAGGCTCTTGGAAACAGGCCCTTTGACCAAACTTGCCCATGCCGACCAAGACGCCCCATCTACACTCGTCCCACCTGGCCACGTTTGACCCATATCACTCTTCACCTTTCCTAGCCATGTATCTGTCCTAATGTCTTTTAAAAGGACATGGATCATAGTTAGCGAGATAAGAACTGGTCTTGGCATTGGGTTTGGCAGAGACATTGTGGGTTGTTCCTGTGCTATTCTGTTCTATGTTCTATGTACCCAATTTCCTTCCTAAGTACGAACAAGCAAGGTTTATTGCTGAAATCTCCACTCCCTTCCCATGGATTAGTCTTTCAGGCCTTTTGATGACTTATCTTTCAATGTAAATAATATAGTGCTGTACCTATGGCATCTCATAAATGCTTTCATGCAGCAGACAGTGTGTGTATATAAGAGCTATAAATATTAAAGAGAGAAGATCTTTAACACATTGACAGTGAAGTTTCTAAATAGGTTTGCAATACTGATGCAAGTAAAGTCTCAGGGACTGTTTTGCAAATTTGACTCCAACACCTTAATTTGATCCAAATCTCAGCCCGTAACATGCAATGATATGTCGACCATTACAGACTCTAAATAACTTTGAGGCAGCAATGTCACAGATCTCCATCAACATACATGGTCAGAGTCATACAGCGTGGAAACAGGTCCTGCAGTCCAACTAGCCCACGCCAATGAACATGCCCCATCTACACTAGTCCCACATGCCTGCATTTGGCCCATATTCTTCTCAACCTTCTAATCTTATCCATGTACCTGTCCAAATGTTTTTAAAATGTTATGATAGTCCCTGTCTCAACGACCTCATCTGGCAGCTCGGTCCATAGACCTCCCTCCTTTTGTGTAAAAATGGTGCCCCTCAGATTCCTATTAAATCTTTCCCCCCTCACCTTGAAAGGCATAGCTATTATCTGCCCCTCGCAGAGCCAATACATACGTTGTGAGATGATGGGAAAATAGCCAAGAATATGGGTATCAGCTACAGTGAGAGGTTGGACAAACTTGAATTGTTCTCTCTGGAATGTCTGAGGTGGCTAGGAGACCTGATAGAAGTATATAAAATTATGAGAGGCATAGATAAGGTGGACAGTCAGAACCTTTTTCCCAGGGTGGAAATATCAAACACTTGCAGGCTAGTTTTAAGGTGAGAGAGGCAAAGTTTAAAGGAGTTGTGTGGGGAGGTTTTTTTTACACAGAGAGTGTTGGGTACCTTGAACACGCTGCTGGGGATAATGGTGAAAGGAGATTCATTGGTGGCATTAGATCAGCGTGGATATGCAGGGAACAGAGGGGTATGGATTATGTGCTGGCAGAGGAGATTAGTTTAATGTGGCATCATGTTTGGCATAGACATTGTGGGCTGAAGGGCCTGTTCCTACGCTGTACCTTTTTATGCTCCACATTTTGTAAAGCGTGAATTTATTAGAATTGGTTTATTATTATCACGTGTACCGAGATATAGTGAGAAACTTTTGTTTGCGTGCTATTCTCTCAAATCAGATCATACTATACATGAATACAATCACTCCATACACATGTGTATGTGCAAAGAGAAAGCTGCCAGACTGCAGAATATAGTGTTACAGTTACAGGGAAAAAGTCCAAGGTCTGCAATGAGGTAGGCTGGAAGATGAGGACTCCACCCTTGCTGATGTAAGGAGTATTCAATAGTTTGATAACAGAGGGGAAGAAGCTGTTACTGACTTTGGTGTGAAGAACATTATTCATTTAAATTATCCCATGCATGTCACAGAGCAAGATGTATCGGAGGACCAAGGCTCTGAGGCTGAATGAGTTTATAAAAGCAAGTTTTATAAAGGAAGAAAATATGCTGATGCTGGAAGATGTAAATAAATATGAAGAAAGAGAAGAAAGCAATTATACCAATTTTAAATTTGGGCGGAAATGTGCATGAACGGAAGGAGTCTAGACAATAACCGTGCAGCAATATGTTTTTCTACGGGATTTAAAACTCCTTTAATACTTCTTTATCGGCATGCCATCTGCTATGTGTTTAAGATGTACAGCACAGAAACAGGCCCTTCGGCCCACCACGTCCATGCTGACCTTTTTGCCGCTTTGTCTGTCTAAACATTTCTTAAGCACAGTGAACCCACCACCTCGTCCAGCACAGTTAACGGACCAAAAACCCACAGATTACGAGTACAGATTCCATCGTGGAGGTTAAGAATTTGAACTCTGTGAGAGGGAAAAATATGTACACTGTGACTTAAAAAATAGACTGGCTCAGCGCTCAAAAAGATAGCATAGAAACATAGAAAATAGGTGCAGGAGGCCATTTGGCCCTTCGAGCCAGCACACGGCTGATCATCCACAATCAGTAACCCATGCCTGCTTTCTCCCCATATCCCTTGATTCCGCCCCTAGAGCTTTATCTAACTCTCTTTTAAATTCACAAAGTGAATCGGCCTCCACTGCCTTCTGTGGCAGAGAATTCCACAAATTCACAACTCTCTGGGTGGAAAAGCATTTGATCCTTTAGCTCAGTCCACTCTCCCACATCATTACAATGCCCTTTGATGGCTGAAGTGTTCATAAATCAGAGAATCGTACGCCAGGCACTGTGGAAAAGTGGCTTTTCAGCACACCGTGAATTCCATTTTATTCTCGCCGCATTTCTATCAACATTCAGCACTTGTTCCCAAGTGGCAATTTACAGCGGCCAGTTAATCTATAACCCGAGGGCCTGAGGAATTCCACCTGGTCTCAGGGAAACTGCAGGCTGGTGACAGTTTACCACCTTCACAGATATCTTTTATCTCATAACAGCCTTTTCTTGTGCTAGGGCTGGGTGGGATTTTGATGAAAGTGCATTGTGGAAAAGGAGGACTTGGATTTTGGGGAAAGGACATGAGATAAGATGGGATGGAACAGCTATCAACATGAGTTGCTCCAGAAAACGAGTGTCAAAGGCCATGGACAGGAAGAATGTTGGAGAGACTGAGACATCCACAGGACCGGGTAAACAGGAGCTTGGAGTGGTCGGCATTCCTGGTAGGGTCCAGGAAGCACTGGTGCAGGAGAGGGAAGGCCAGAGTTTGAACAGAAGGGAAACAGATCGATTGCAGGTTAAGAGACGGGAGTAATATCATGAATTGTGAAACTCGGATGATGAAAGTTTGAGGAACCAAAACACAGAGAAACCATTTTCATCCTTTCTCACTTTTCCATGAAAAAGATAACAGAGGGTCCACCATTGCTATTCACTACTTGAATTCAATTCACACCAATGTTGGTGTCACATGAATACAACTAAAAGGCAGAGTAAGGAAGAGAAAAATGATTCCATTTGGTCTGTTGAAAGCAGGGAAACAAATTCAGTGTGTTTGTTTCAACTGTAGATGAAATAGACCATTGAAGAGTGCAGCACAGAAACAGGCTCCTCAGCCCGTGATGTCTGTGCTGACTGGTGCACATGGTCCATTTCCCCCCATTACCTGTCTTCTTCATTGTCTATATGCTTCTTCAATGCCACTATCATATCTGCTTCCACCATCTCCAGTGGCAGTGTGTTCCAGACACCCACCACTCTGCAAAAAAAATGCCTAGCAAATCTACATAAAACTTTCCCCCCCTCTCGCCTTAAATCTCCGCCCTCTATTATTTGATATTTACATTGAAAAAGCAGGCACTGGAGGGTAGTAATCTCTTCCATGTGTGATTGAGGGATGGAATGGGATAGGGAAATGAATGCATGGCTGAGGAGCTGATGTAGGTGGGAGGGATTCAGCTTCCCTTCTGGGATAGAGAGGAGTGGGTTGTAGGGGACTGATATCCTGGGAGGGAGATTTGCCAGGAATGTTCAAACAGTCTTGCAGGGATGTGGCACCAGAAGCAGGTTTAGGTTTACTACACATAAATACAATCGCGTCAAGCACAAGGACAATAGATAGAGCAAAGGGGAAGAGGTCATAAGTGATAGGAGTGGAATTAGGCCATTCGGCCCTTCATCTACTCCACCATTCAATCATGGCTGATCTATCTTCCCCTCTTAACTCTATTCTCCTGCCTTCTCCACCTAACCACTGACACCTGTACTAATCAAGAATCTATCTCTGCCTTAAAAATATCCATTGATTTGGCCTCCACAACCTAGTGGAAACATCCTCTCCACATGCACTCTATCCAAGCCTTTCACTATTCTATATGTTTCAATGTGGTCCCCCCTCATTCTTCTAAACTCCAGTGAGTACAGGCCCAGTATGACAAATGCTCATCATAGGTTAACCTACCCATTCCTGGGATCATTCTTGTAAATCTCATCTGGACCCTCTCCAGAGCCAGCACATCCTTCCTCAGATATGGGGCCCAAAACAGCTCACAATATTCCAAATGTGGCCTTACCAGCGCCTTATAGAGCCTCAGCATTACATCCCTGTTTTTGTATACAAGCCCTCTTGAAATAAATGCTAGCATTGAGTTTGCTTTCTTTACTACCGATTCGACTTGCAGATTAACTTTTTGGGAATCCTGCACCAGCACTCCCAGGTCCCTTTGCTCCTCCGATTTCTGGATTTTCTCCCCATTTAGGAAATAGAAGCATCTTAGAATAGATGCAGAGTGCGGAATGTAGTTCTAGATTTACTGGTAGAATAGAGATTTAAAAGAGTAGAGCGATTGTATCTGATGATAGCAGATCCTCTCAGGGGCCAGTGCAGGATGGGAAGAGATTCTCTCAGGGGCCAGCGCAGGATGGGCAGAGATCCTCTCAGGGGTCAGCGCAGGATGGGCAGAGATTCTCTCAGGGGTCAGCACTCGAAGAGTCGCTGGGTTCCGGCGCCATCTTGTTCCATTACAGTGAGGCAGATGAGAAGGTTGAGGCAAATGTAAATGTTGCAGTGAGTAAATTCAGTCGGCAGGGTAGGCAGGTACAGAAAGGTGTAAAAGACAAAGCTGCATTTATTTTAATGTAAGAAGCCTGACAATTAAAGCAGGTAAACTCAGGGCTGGGGCTGAAACAGTACAGCACAGTTCAGTTCAGTTTAGTTTATTGTCATGTGTACCGAGATACAGTGAAAGGCTTTTGTTGCATGCTAACCAGTCAGCAGAAAGACAATACATGATTACAATCAAACCATTAGACAGCATGGTTTTGTACATGGGAGGTCGTGCATCACGAATCTGATTGAATTTTTTGATGATGTGACCAAAAAGGTTGATAAGGGCAGAGCTGTAGATGTGTACATGGATTTCAACATGGCATTCAACAAGGTTCTGCATGGTAGGCTGCTCTGCAAAGTTAGATCACGTGGGATCCAAGGAGAGATAGCTGAATGGATAGAAAATTGGCTTCAATGAAGGAAGCAAAGGGTTATGGTGGAAGGTTGCTTTTTGGACTGGGCGCTGTGACTAGTGGTGTGCCTCAGGGTTTGGTGCTGTTCGTCATCGATATCAATGATTTGGATGAGAAAGTACATGGCGTGACTAGCAAATTTGCAGATGACACAAAAGTGGGTGGTAATATCGATAGTGAAGATGGTTGTCAAAAATTGTAAATAGACACAAAAAGCTGGAGTAACCCAGCGGGACAGGCAGCATCTCTGGAGAGAAGGAATGGATGACGTTTCGGGTCGAGACCCTTCATCGGACTGCAAAAATTGCAGCTGAGTTAATTCTTCATGTGTTGCTGAATGCCAACCAAAGCGCATTTAACTCTGATTGGTGGTGAAACACAAAACTCAGCTGCAAGCTCCATGAGGTGCTCTGGAGATGTGCAGTTAGAAAATTAATTTGCTGATTGGTGATGGTGATAGTGAGCAGGACAGCAGACGCTGCCCTGGGTTTAAAGGCTGCCTCCAGGATTGAAGCTGCTGAATAGTTTCAGCACCGTTCTCCGCCTGCCTTCTGCAAGCATTGAGCAATTGCTCCTCATTGCATTACTAATGACGGAGAAACATTCCAGCTGAAGTGTGAGGAGAGGCTTTGTGCTTGAACTTTATTCAAAGTTGTGGTTTTATTGATGTCAGGGAATGTTTTTTCTCTCTTATCTTGCCTTGGAAACAATATTCCGGTCCCCTCAGCTGCATGAAGCTTGGCAACATCTAGAGCCATTGACCAGTTGTGAGTCACTTCGAGCCACTGCCTGGACAGGGAAAGGATAGGATATTTGGAAATTGAAAGCTCTTCTTGTCAAGATCTGGTTGCCTCCTGCTGACTCATAGAAACATAGGAAATAGGATGCAGCCATTCAATATGATCATGGCTGATCATCCAAAGTCAGTACCCTGTTCCTGCTTTTCCTTGATTCTTTTAGCCCTAAGAGCTACATCTAACTCTCTCTTGAATACATCGATGATACTTCATAAAAAGCTTCAGTTAAAATGCAACAACTCGACCGTGGCACAACATCCCAAAGCACATCACACAACTTGGAGCAAATAAATATTATATTTGACAAAAAGCCACGGAGCAGGTGGTCAGAACAATAGACAATAGGTGCAGGAGTAGGCCATTCGGCCCTTCGAGCCAGCATCGCCATTCAATGTGATCATGGCTGATCATCCCCATTCAGTACCCCGTTCCTGCCTTCTCCCCATATCCCCTGACTCCGCTATTTTTAAGAGCCCTATCTAGCTCTCTCTTGAAAGCATCCAGAGAACCTGCCTCCACAATGACCAATGTCTTGGTCAGAAGGAAGTTTCACTGAGAGCAGGTGGGAGTTACTGGGACAGGGAGGTCAGGGTGGAATTGCAGAGCTGAGATCCAAGACCGTGAGAGATGAATATCAACACGAGGAATTAAATTCAGGAGAGGAGACAAGGAGCAAAGAGAATGAAGCCTTTTTATCAAGGGTGGAGGTTATTGAATGGAGCAAAGGATCAGCCATGATCACATTGAATGGCGGTGCTGGCTTGAAGGGCCGAATGGCCTACTCCTGCACCTATTGTCTATTGTCTATAGGGGGTGGGGAGGAGATGGTGACCAGCCAATGAAGGATAGAACGAGTTATAAGGCACAAGTGTGGGTGAAGATCTTTATGTGGGATTGTGCAGGAGACTGCTGGAGTAACTTATTCTATCCGTGTACCTGTCCAAGTGTTTAAATGGTGTTATTGTAACCACCTCAGCTATCTCATTGCATAAACTCACTACCCTCTGTGTGAAATGTTGTTCCTCCGGCTCCTATTAAATCTTTCCCCTCTCACCTTAAACCTATGCCCTCTGCTTCTTGATTCACCCACCCAGGGTAAAAGCATCTGTGCATTCACCATATCCATTTCCCACATAAGATCAGCCTCCTGCGCTCCAAGAATTAAGCGTTAACCTGCCTCACCTCTCCCTGTAGCTCAGCCCTTGAGTCCTGGCATGACCACTGTTGTGGGCCAAAACCTGGACAACGGCAAGATGGAATACATGCACGAAACAGAGAATTAGTAACATGTTGTCAGAACAACAAACTCTCTGTAAATGTCAGCAAGCCAAAGAAGCTAGTTATTGACTTCAGGAAGCATGGTGGAGTACATGTCCCAATGAACATCAAGGGTACCGGTGGAAAGGTTTTAGAGCTTCAAGTTTCATGGCATTAATATTATCAACTATCTGACACGGACCAACCATATTGATGCAACAGCCAAGAAGGCAAACCAATACCTTTACTTCCTGAAGAATCTGAATCACTCTTAAAAACTTCTACAAATGAACCATAGAAAGGAAACTGTTGGGTTGCAGCACAGCTTGGTTTGGGAACCGCTCTGCCTAAGACCACAGAAAAATTCCAGTGTTGTCAATGTAGCCCAGTCCATCAGACAGACCACACTCCCCACCATTGTAGTTGTAGCCCAGTCCATCACACACACACACACCGCACTCCCCACCATTGTAGATGGAGCCCAGTCCATCACACAGACCACACTCCCCACCATTGTAGATGTAGCCCAGTCCATCACACACACCACACTCCCCACCATTGTAGATGTAGCCCAGTCCATCACACACACACACCACACTCCCCACCATTGGCTCCATCTACACTTCACGCTGCCTTGGAAAAGCAGCCAACATAATCAAAGACTTGTCCCACCCCGGTCATTCCTTCTTCTCCCTGCTCCCGTCCGGCAGAAGGTACAGAAGCTTGAAAGCGCGCACCACCAGACTCAGGAACAGCTACTTCCCCTCTGTTATCAGGCTTCTGAACGGTCCTTCCCTAAGCTAGGGTACTGTCCGGTTCACCTCTACCCCATTGCGGACATTGGACTTTGTCTGTGGAACTGATGCGCTACAATGCTGAGAACTATATTCTGCACTCTGTATCTTCCCCTTTGCTCCACCTATTGTACTTGAGTTTGACATGATTGACATGTTATCCGTGGATAACAAGGGAAATCAGGGATAGTATCAAAACAAAAGATGAAGCATAGAAATTAGCCAGAAAAAGCAGCCTACCAGAGGACTGGGAGAAATTCAGAGTCCAGCAGAGAAGGATAAAGGGCTTAATTAGGAAATGGAAAATAGATTATGAAAGAAAACTGGCAGGGAACATAAAAACTGACTGCAAAAGTTTTTATAGATATGTGAAGAGAAAAAGATTAGTTAAAACAAATGTAGGTCCCTTGCAACCAGAAACAGGTGAATTGATCATGGGGAACAAGGACATGGCAGACCAATTGAATAACTACTTTGGTTCTGTCTTCACTGAGTAAGACATAAATAATCTGCCGGAAATAGCAGGGGACCGGGGATCAAATGAGATGGAGGAACTGAGTGAAATCCAGGTTAGCCAGGAAGTGGTGTTAGGTAAATTGAATGGATTAAAGGCCGATAAATCCCCAGGGCCAGATAGGCTGCATTCCAGAGTACTTAAGGCAGTAGCCCCAGAAATAGTGGATGCATTAGTGATAATTTTTCAAAACTCTTTAGATTCTGGAGTAGTTCCTGAGGATTGGAGGGTAGCTAAGGTAACCCCACTTTTTAAAAAGGGAGGGAGAGAGAAAACGGGGAATTACAGACCAGTTAGTCTAACATCGGTTGTGAGGAAACTGCTAGAGTCAGTTATTAAAGATGGGATAGCAGCACATTTGGAAAGTGGTGAAATCATTGAACAAAGTCAGCATGGATTTATGAAAGGTAAATCATGTCTGACGAATCTTATAGAATTTTTCGAGGATGTAACTAGTAGAGTGGATAAGGGAGAACCAGTGGATGTGTTATATCTGGACTTTCAGAAGGCTTTCGACAAGGTACCACATAAGAGATTAGTATACAAACTTAAAGCACACGGTATTGGGGGTTCAGTATTGATGTGGATAGAGAACTGGCTGGCAGACAGGAAGCAAAGAGTAGGAGTAAATGGGTCCTTTTCAGAATGGCAGGCAGTGACTAGTGGGGTACCGCAAGGCTCTGTGCTGGGACCCTAGCTATTTACAATATATATTAATGATTTGGACGAGGGAATTGAATGTAACATCTCCACGTTTGCGGATGACACGAAGCTGGGGGGCAGTGTTAGCTGTGAGGAGATGCTAGGAGGCTGCAAGGTGGCTAGTCTAGGTGTGTGGGCAAATGCAGTACAACGTGGATAAATGTGAGGTTATCCACTTTGGTGGCAAAAACAGGAAAGTAGACTATTATCTGAATGGTGGCCGATTAGGCAAAGGGGAGATGCAACGAGACCTGGGTGTCATGGTACACCAGTCATTGAAAGTAGGCATGCAGGTGCAGCAGGCAGTGAAGAAAGCGAATGGGATTTTAGCATTCATGGCAAAAGGATTTGAGTATAGGAGCAGGGAGGTTCTACTGCAGTTGTACAGGGTCTTGGTGAGACCACACCTGGAGTATTGCGTACAATTTTGGTCTCCTAATCTGAGGAAAGACATTCTTGCCATACAGAGAAGCTTCACCAGACTGATTCCTGGGATGTCAGGACTTGCATATGAAGAAAGACTGGATAGACGTGGCTTGTACTCGCTAGAATTTAGAAGATTGAGGGGGGATCTTATAGAAACTTACAAAATTCTTAAGGGGTTGGACAGGCTAGATGCAGGAAGATTGTTCCTGATGTTGGGAAAGTCCAGAACAAGGGGTCACAGTTTAAGGATAAGGGGGAAATCTTTTAGGACCGAGATGAGAAAAACATTTTTCACACAGAGAATGGTGAATCTCTGGAATTGTCTGCCACAGAAGGTAGTTGAGGCCAGTTCATTGGCTATATTTAAGAGGGAGTTAGATGTGGCCCTTGTGGCTAAAGGTATCAGGGGGTATGGAGAGAAGGCAGGTACGGGATACTGAGTTGGATGATCAGCCATGATCATATTGAATGGCGGTGCAGGCTCGAAAGGCCGAATGGCCTACTCCAGCACCTATTTTCTATGTTTCTATGATAGTATTTATGTATGGTATTATCTTAACTGATTGGAATGCAAGCAACACAGATATTTCAGTGTGCTTCGGTACACGTAACAATAATAAACCTAAACATAAGCCTAAACCTAAATAACCTCATAAATCTGGATAGGAAACATTTTGCATTGAAACACGTCTTCAGAATGCTTGTTGTAGAGGGGAGAAATTTAGAAAAGAGTTGGGGATCGGTCTAAAGAAGGGTTCCGACCCGAGATGTCGCCTATTCCTTTTCTCCAGAGATGCTGCCTGACCTGCTGAGTTACTCCAGCACTCTGTGAAACGTCACCTATCCATGTTCTCCACAGAAGCTGCCTGACCCGCTGAGTTACTCTGGCATTTTGTGAAAAGTCACCTATCCATGTTCTCCACAGATGCTGCTTGACCCGCTGAGTTGCTCTGGCACTCTGTGAAACGTCACATATCCATGTTCTCCACAGATGCTGCCAGACCCGCTGAGTTGCTCTGGCACTTTGTGAAACGTCACCTATCCATGTTCTCCACAGATGCTGCCTGACCCGCTGAGTTACTCCAGCACTCTGTGAAACGTCACCTATCCATGTTCTCCACAGATGCTGCCTGACCCGCTGAGTTACTCCAGCACTCTGTGAAACGTCACCTATCCATGTTCTCCACAGATGCTGCCTGACCTGCTGAGTTACTCCAGCACTCTGTGAAACGTCACCTATCCATGTTTTCCACAGATGCTGCCTGACCCGCTGAGTTACTCCAGCACTCTGTGAAACATCACCTATCCATGTTCTCCACAGATGCTGCTTGACCCGCTGAGTTGCTCTGGCATTTTGTGTCTATCTTTGGGGATTGGTCAGGACCTGGCAAGTGATAGATGGATACAGGTTGGTGTGGAGGGAGTGATTATAAGATAGTTGGAGTAAGTAAATGATGGCAAGATGCAGTGGAAGGAGTGTAGATACCATTGAGGTAGATGTAAGGAACTGCAGATACTGGTTTTTAAACTAAGACAAAAATTGCTGGAGTAACTCAGCGGATCAGGCAGCATCTGGGGACAACATGGATAGGTAATGTTTTGGGACCTATAGCTGCTGTCTGACTCCAGCACATTGTGTGTTCGGGCCAAATACCCTCAATACGCATGTTTCCAGCAGGATCCACATGTAGGTACAGACATCAGAGGTGGGCATGTTTGCCCATTGTGCCCTTGAGAGTTTGAAGGCCTGGCCTAGTTGGATCCACACATTGATCTTACCCCAGAACACCGCATATTTGTCCTTTTCAAGTTGATACCTAGTTTCCTTTATAGAATGATATTACACTGGTCGCCATCTCCCTTGTACCTAATTGTAGTTGTGTGGGAGCTTGGGTTAATGTTGACATCTGGCAACTTAGAATATTAACGATAATAGAAATAGTCATGATACTGCTTGGCAATAATTAGTGAATGAAGGAAGCTCAGTTTTTAATATGGACACACTGACACAATGCAGTGTGTGCCTCCATGGACCACTGGCATAAAACCTGCCAACTTCCCCCCAGCAAGTCCAGTCCTTCTTCAACTGTCGCTGGTGGCAATCTTTCAGAAAACATAAACTACAAATCTTATTTTAAAATGAGCCGATGTTCCACATTAGCTGTGTTCTGTTGCCAAGATGTTATTAGATTCCTGAACCTTGCCGTTGGGTGTAATTATATTTCTTTCACTGTTACTTGTTGTAGACTGTGCAATCCGTCACTTACCTGCGAGATGATATCACTGAGTCAGTCTTGTCAGCTGGGCTGTAAAAATGATATATTGTTTCCAATTTGAGTCAAGTCAATAACAGGTACAATTAAAATCTTGCATGCGGCAGCATCTCACACAAACAGACACAGGAAACATACAGGTAATTGTACATAAACTAGAAATTAATCACACAAAAATTCTACAAAACTGTGAAATTAAAAAGAGAAATGACTAGGAGTACATAGAAACATAGACAATAGGTGTAGGAGTAGGAGTAGGCCTTTCGGCCCTTCCAGCCTGCACCGCCATTCAATATGATCATGGCTGATCATCCAACTCAGTATCCTGTACCTGCCTTCTCCCCATATCCCCTGATCCCTTTAGCCACAAGGGCCACATCTAACTCCCTCTTAAATATAGCCAATGAACTGGCCTCAACCACCTTCTGTGGCAGAAAATTCCAGAGATTCACCACTCTCTGTGTTAAAAAATGATTTTCTCATCTCAGTCCTAAAAGATTTCCCCTTTATCCTTAAACTGTGACCCCTTGTTCTGGACTTGTTCCAACATCGGGAACAATCTTCCTGCATCTAGCCTGTCCAACCCCTTAAGAATTTTAGGCACACAAAAATGCTGGAGAAACTCAGCGGGTGCAGCAGCATCTATGGAGCGAAGGAAATAGGCAACGTTTCGGGCCGAAACCCCTTAGGAATTTTGTAAGTTTCTATAAGATCCCCCCTCAATCTTCTAAATTCTAGCGAGTACAAGCCAAGTCTATCCAGTCTTTCTTCATATGAAAGTCCTGACATCCCAGGAATCAGTTTTGTGAACCTTCTCTGTATTCCCTTTATGGCAAGAATGTCCTTCATCAGATTAGGAGACCAAAACTGTACGCAATACTCCAGGTGTGGTCTCACCAAGACCCTGTACAACTGCAGTAGAACCTCCCTACTCCTATACTCAAATCCTTTGCTATGAATGCTAACATACCATTCGCTTTCTTCACTGCCTGCTGCACCTGCATGCTTACTTTCAATGACTGGTGTACCAAGACACCCAGGTCTCATTGCATTGTTGTAGTTCATCCATGCAGTCTTTAAATGCCTTCCATTGCCTATCCACCGTCAACCCTTTAAGAATCAATTGCCGGTCTATCTTGGCCAATTCACTTCTCATACCCTCAAAGTTACCTTTCTTTAAGTTCAGAACCATTGTTTCTGAATTAATTATGTCACTCTCCATCCTAATGAAGAACTCAACCATATTATGGTCACTCTTGCCCAAGGGGCCATGCACAACAAGACTGCTAACTAACCCTTCCTCATTACTCAATACCCAGTCTAGAATAGCCTGCTCTCTCGTTGGTTCCTCTACATGTTGGTTTAGAAAACTATCCCGCATACATTCCAAGAAATCCTCTTCCACAGCACCCCAGCCAATTTGATTCACCCAATCTATATGTAGATTGACGTCACCCATTATAACTGTTTTACCTTTGTTGCACGCATTTCTAATTTCCGTTTGATGCCATCCCCAACTCGACTACTACTGTTAGGTGGCCTGTACACAACTCCCACTAGCGTTTTCTGCCCCTTAGTGTTTCGTAGCTCTACCCATATCGATTCCACATCCTCCAAGCTAATGTCCTTCCTTTCTATTGCGTTAATCTCCTCTCTAACCAGCAATGCTACCCCACCTCCTTTTCCTTTCTGTCTATTCCTCCTGAATATTGAATATCCCTGGATGTTCAGCTCCCAGCCTTGGTCACCCTGGAGCCATGTCTCCGTGATCCCAACTATATCATAGTAATTAATAGCTATCTGCACATTCAACTCATCCACCTTATTATGAATGCTCCTTGCATTGAGACACAAAGCCTTCAGGCTTGTTTTTACAACACTCTTACCCCTTATACAATTATGTTGAAAAATGGCCCTTTTTGATTTTTGCCCTGGATTTGTCTGCCTACCACTTTTACTTTTCACCTTGCTACCTATTGCTTCTCCCCTCATTTTACACCCCTCTGTCTCTCAGCTCACACATTTAAGAAACCCACCACCTCTTATTCTCTGTTTATTATCTTTTTCTTCTTTCCCCCCTACATGTTGGGTCTGAGTGCTTCCCTTCTCTGCCTCCTGCCTCACACACTGTCTACTAGCTTTCTCTATTTGAGTCCCATAGACTAGAGCAGCGTAGGAATAGGCTAATCGGCTCACAATGTCTGTGCCGAACATGATACTTATACACCTGCACATAACTCCTATCCTTCCATTCTCTGCATATCCATGTGCCTATCCCATATCCCTATTCCCTACATATCCATGTGCCTATCCAAAAGTCTACAAATGCCACAAATGTACCTGCTTGAACCACTATTCCTGGCAGCGCGTTCCAGGCACTCATCACCCACTGTGTAAAAATACTTCATCACACATCTCCTTTAAACTTTGCTACTCTACAGTGTTCCAATAGACAATAGGTGCAGGAGTAGGCCATTTGGCCCATCGAGCCAGCACTGCCATTCACTGTGATCATGGCTGATCATCCACAATCAGTACCCATTCCTCCCTTCTCCCCATATCCCCTGACTACTATATTTAAGAGCTCTATCCAACTCCCTCTTGAAAGTATCCAGAAAATTGGCCTCCACCGCCTTCTGAGGCAGAGAATTCCACACTCACAAATTTGGGTGGAAATGTTTTTCCTCATCTCCGTTCTAAATGGCTTACCTCTTATTCTTAAACTGTGGCGCCTGGTTCTGGGATATATCTGATCTCGATCAGTCATAGTCATATAGCATGGAAACAGGCTCTTTGCCCTTAAATGACTTAGGATCTTTGGCATGTCCCCAACATCCCTCACCAACTTTTACAGATGCACTGTAGAAAGCATTTTATCAGGATGAATTACAGCTTGGTTTGGCAACAGCTCCATCCAAAACCATAAGAAATTGCAGTGAATTGTGGATGCAGCCCAGACCATCACACAAACCAACCTCCCTTCCATTGACTCCATTTATCCCTCACTCTGCCTCGGCAAGGCCAGCAGCATAATCAAGGACCAGTCGCACCCTGGCCACTCCCTCTTCTCCCCTCTCCCATCAGGCAAAAGGTATAGAAGTGTGAAAACGCACACCTCCAGAATCAGGGACAGTTTCTTCCCAGCTTTTATCAGGCAACTGAACCATCCTACCACAACCAGAGAGCAATGCTGAACTGCTATCTACAGTACCTCTTTGGTGACCCTCAGACTATCTTTGAATGGACTTTACAGGTTTTAACTTGCACTAAATGTTCTCATGTATCTGTACACTTTTTAAAGATTTAGTTTAGTTAATTGTCCCATGTACAGTAAAAACCTTGATCACAATCAAACCACCCACAGTATACAGACAGGATAATGGGCATGGTGTTTAGTGCAAGATAATGTCCAGATAAGTCTGATTAAAGATAGTCTGAGGGTCTCCAATGAAGTAGATTGTAGCTCAGGACCACTCTCTAGTTTCACGCTTCTGTACTTCTTTACCCCATAGGAGGGACAATAGGTGCAGGAGTAGGCCATTCGGCCCTTCGAGCCAGCACCGCCATTCAATGTGATCATGGCTGATCATCCCCAATCAGTACCCCGTTCCTGCCTTCTCCCCATATCCCCTGACTGCACTATGCTTAAGAGCCCTATCTAGTTCTCTCGTGAAAGCATCCAGAGAACCTGCCTCCACCGCCCTCTGAGGCAGAGAATTCCACAGACTCCCAACTGTGTGAAAAAGTGTTTCCTCATCTCCGTTCTAAATGCCTTACCCCTTATTATTAAACTGTGGCCCCTGGTTCTGGACTCCCAACATCGGAAACATGTTTCCTGCTTCTAGCGTGTCCAAACCCTTAATAATCTTATATGTTTCAATAAGACAGCCTCTCATCCTTCTAAACTCCAGAGTATACAAGCCCAGCCGCTCCATTCTCTCAGCATATGACAGTCCCGCCATCCCGGGAATTAACCTTGCGAACCTACGCTGCACTCCCTCAATAGCATGAATGTCCTTCCTCAAATTAGGGAACCAAAACTGCACACAATACTCCAGGTGTGGTCTCACTAGGGCCCTGTACAACTGCAGAAGGACCTCTTCAGAAGAAGAGGAAGTGTCCAGGGTGAGATTCATCCATGATTATGCTGGTGGCCTTGCTGAGTGAAGTGTAAATGGAGTCAACGGAAGGGAGGTTGGTTTGTTTGATGGTGTGAGCTATGTCCAGATATTGAGAGCTATGGGCCTTCCAAGAAAATCGAGGTTTGGTGTGTCTTCTTGGCCATTGCTTTGATATGGCTCGTCCAGAATATTTACTCCTAGGAACTTGAAGTTGGTGGGGAGTGGGTGTATGGAACGAGTTGCCAGAGGTGGTAGTTGGGCCAGGTACTATAACAACATTTAAAAATACATTTGGACAGGTACCTGGATAGGACAGGTTTAGGGGGAACGTTTGCAGAGGCAACTGAAATCGATTGCGATCTCTTGCCCATCTTGGTGTCAAACCCTTGTGTTCTTTAGTGAATGGCATTGTGGGAATGCCTTAAGCACAAAGAATGGAACGGGCCTAAAAGCATTGTGTAAAGTATGAAAGAAACATTTTCAGTGTCTGCTCCGGTAAATCTCAGTTTTGCTTCAGGCCTAACAGCTTTGGGCAGGAATAGGAACCCGTCGCTCAACACCCCCACGCCTGCCTCATAAAACACCCAGCGTCATCACTATCAACAGGAGAAATTGTGAGATTTAACCGTTTTCATGGGGGAATGGACCCTAAAATGTTTTGCCTGAGGGGCCTGCTGTGAGATGCAATTGGCAATCTGGTTTAAAATTAGCTGCTGCATCTTGGGCTTCCCAAAGAGATATAACTTTCATAGCGTATCATCTGTCATTCGTTACGTTGGTCAGCAGTCCTGGGTTGTCGAAGAATTAGAATTCCTCTTATCCTCTCGAAAGTCTTCTCCATCCCGCTAGCCCCATTTATCAGGTTTCTGTTCTAGAATGTAAATTATCCCAGAGCTTTTCTGCTCTCGGGGGCCTCTAGCTCCACGCCAGAATGCCCAAATCTACCTCCCCGATGTCTTGATCTGGTTGTAGTGTTCATCCATGTTCAGTTTCCAAAGCACATTCCCTGCTTTCCAAAAGAAGCAAATTTCGGAATGGGTGTGCACTGTACAGCCTGCGATGTGGGATACATGATCATTAGCCTCTGAGGACTAACATGGTGATGATCTGATAGGTGGTCCTGTGGAGTATTGGGGGAGTGTTGTGTGTGTGTGTGGTGGATAAATGGATGAGGAGGGCAGCGTACAGTCTGATTCAAAAAATGGTCCGATGGTTAATCATATTCCCTCATGGTGAATAAGAATATGTTTTTATCATTTTACAAGGAGCATCTGAAAAAATTCCAGATCCTTCATGAATAATTTATGAGAGAAAACAGAATATTTGGAGGGAGGAAGTTTACATCTAAGATCTGGTCTTCTAATTATTATCATATAATTATACACAATTTGGAAACCATCCAGCTGAATTTAATACCAGATGTGTTACGAATGGTGCCACCAAAAGCTACATTCTGCATCAACACTGCACAGATTTGATGCAATAGGAAAATAGGTGCAGGAGGAGGCCATTCGGCCCTTCGAGCCAGCACCGCCATTCAATGTGATCATGGCTGATCGTCCCCAATCAGTACCCCGTGCCTGCCTTCTCCCCATATCCCTTGTCTCCACTAGCCCCTAGAGCTCTATCTAGCTCTCTCTTAAATCCATCTAGTGACTTGGCCTCCACTGCCCTCTGTGGCAGGGAATTCCACAAATGGTGTCCCATCATTTTCATCTTCAAAATCGAAGTAAACATAAAGGCTTTGAATGAATCCTGCAATCATTCGTAGACCAACATTGTCACAGTCCCAACCCGAAATGACACCCATGTTCTCCAGGGATGCTGCCTGACCTGCTGAGTTACTCCAGCACATTGCGTCTTAAAAAAAAAAAAAATCAGCACCTGCAATTCCTAATGTCTACATTGTGACATTATGTACACTTGGTTACTCACAGCAGAATATTAATGGCTACTGTGCTCGATTTAAACCATAGATTTACTTTCTGTGAGAAACCCACATTCTGGAACTCTTGTGATTGCCAGAAGTGCCTATTTTGTATGTCATACTTTTTCAAAGGAGCTGCGATATGTCAACATGTCACAATGGAAAGGCCCCAATGGGAAACGTTGTTAGCACAACTCTAACATTGCACTGTCACAACTTATTGATGCATCACACAAAATGTGCACAACGACATGTGCTTCCATTACCCCCAGTAAATGAATGGACAGGTAAATGAAATGGACAGGTAAATGAAATGGACAGGTAAATGAAATGGACAGGTAAATGAATGGACAGGTAAATGAATGGACAGGTAAATGAATGGACAGGTAAATGAATGGACAGGTAAATGAAATGGACAGGTAAATGAATGGACAGGTAAATGAAATGGACAGGTAAATGAATGGACAGGTAAATGAATGGACAGGTAAATGAATGGACAGGTAAATGAATGGACAGGTAAATGAAATGGACAGGTAAATGAATGGACAGGTAAATGAAATGGACAGGTAAATGAATGGACAGGTAAATGAAATGGACAGGTAAATGAATGAACAGGTAACTGAATGGACAGGTAAATGAAATGGACAGGTAAATGAATGGACAGGTAAATGAATGGACAGGTAAATGAATGGACAGGTAAATGAATGGACAGGTAAATGAAATGGACAGGTAAATGAATGGACAGGTTAAAATGTTTAATAGTTCAGCGCCTGATTGATTCATTAAACTGCACGTTTCATAACTCATATTTGTAATTGAAGAGCTCGACGTCCCCAGAGCTGAAGATTTGATTTTTTGTGAATTGGGGACAGATATACAGCTGACCTTCCTAATCTGCAGCACCAACAACGGAAGCCAATTTTTCTATAGCTCTTGGAAACACAAACAATTCCAGATGCAGGAATCTTGAGCAAAAAGATTGAGCAAAAAAACACTGGTGGAACTCAGCAGGTCAGGCAGCATCTATGGAGGGACCTTCATCAAACTGATCGTCCGCCCGTTCCCTCCCCAGATCAGGAAAGTGGCGGCGCCTAACGGCAGCGGCTCGACTGCAGTCCGTCTGTCTTTTTTTATTTTTGTCTAGTTAAATGTAGTTGTTTGTGTTTTTTTAAAATATTGTTTTTAACTGTGTATATGTGGCGGGGGGGGGGGGGGGGAGGGGGAAACTTAAAAAAATCTCTTCCCTGCACGGGAGACCCGACCTTTTCCCTGTCGGGTCTCCGTTGTCGTTGGGGCCTAGCTCCGTGGAGCGGCCTCCGACCGGGACGACCTGGGGGCTCCAGTCGTGGAGCCTGTGGAGCTGCGGACTTACCATCGTGGGGCTGGCCGTCCTCGGAGCGTGAGGAGCGGTGGTGGCTCGCTGCTGCGGCCCGACTCCGGAGCTCCAGCTGCAGACCTGTGGACTGTGATATCGGGAGCTCGCGGGTCCGGTTGAGAGACCGCTTTCCGGAGCTCCCGCAACGCAACTTCTCCCGCCCGTGTCGCGGGGTTGGAACGACCCGGAGCGGGGCCATAAATCGCCCGGCGCGGCTTAATGGCCGCGGGACATTCCAGCGCCCGCCGGGGCCTCCAACTTTGTGACGTTTGGGCCCGGAGCGAGGCCGTACACCGCCCGGCGCGGCCTCAACGGCCGTGGGACTTAACATTGCCCGCCTGGGGCTTCAACATCGGGAGAAAAATGGTGCAGGGGAGAGAAAAGACTTTGCCTTCCATCACAGTGAGGAGGAGATTCACTGTGATGGATATTTTTCTGTGGATTGAATTGTTTGTGTGTCGTGTAGGAATTGTTTTGTTTGTATGGCTGTGGAAACGGAATTTTGTTTGAGCCTCTTTGAGGTTCAAATGACAATAAAATCTAATCAATCAATCAATAGAAACATAGAAACAGAAAATAGGTCCAGGAGTAGGCCATTCGGCCCTTCGAGCCTGCACCGCCATTCAATATGATCATGGCTGATCATCCAACTCAGTATCCTGTACCTGCTTTCACTCCATACCCACTGATCCCTTTAGCCACAAGGGCTCCCTCTTAAATATTGCCAATGAACTGGCCTCAACTACATTTTATGGCAGAGAATTCCAGAGATTCACCACTCTCTGTGTAAAAAATGTTTTTCTAATCTCACTCCTAAAAGATTTCCCCTTTATCCTTAAACTGTGACCCCTTGTTCTGGACTTCCCCAACATCGGGAACAATCTTCCTGCATCTAGCCTGTCCAACCCCTTAAGAATTTTGTAAGTTTCTATAAGATCCCCCCCTCAATCTTCTAAATTCTAGCGAGTACAAGCCGAGTCTATCCAGTCTTTCTTCATATGAAAGTCCTGACATCCCAGGAATCAGTCTGCTGAACCTTCTCTGTACTCCCTCTGTGGCAAGAATGTCCTTCCTCAGATTAGGAGACCAACACTGTACGCAATACTCCAGGTGTGGTCTCACCAAGACCCTGTACAACTGCAGTAGAACCTCCCTGCTCCTATACTCAAATCCTTTTGCTATGAATGCTAACATACCATTCGCTTTCTTCACTGCCTGCTGCACCTGCATGGCTACTTTCAATGACTGGTGTACCATGACACCCATCTCCCCTTTTCCTAATTGGCCACCATTCAGTTAATAGTCCACTTTCCTGTTTTTGCCACCAAAGTGGATAACCTCACATTTATCCACATTATACTGCATCTGCCATGCATTTGCCCACTCACCCAGCCTATCCAAGTCATCTTACAGCCTCCTAGCACCCTCCTCACAGCTAACACTGCCCCCCAGCTTCGTGTCATCCGCAAACTTGGAGATGTTGCATTCAATTCCCTCGTCCAAATCATGAATATATATTGTAAATAGCTGGGGTCCCAGCACTGAGCCTTGCGGTACCCCACTAGTCACTGCCTGCCATTCTGAAAAGGACCCGTTAACTCCTACTCTTTGCTTCCTGCCTGCCAGCCAGTTCTCTATCCACATCAATACTGAACCCCCAATACCGTGTACCCCCATACTGCCTGGCCGGCTGCGTTCCTCCAGCAGATAATGGTTGTCGTGTGGCTTTTCAACACAATTATTTTACAAAAAGTATTGGGATTAAAAACCTGAAAAGTTTACAAGCTCTGCCCTTGTAAAATATATCTTCTGGTAACTTTAATTTATGCAAGAGAAGAGTAAAACAAATGGAACAGCCTGCACATGACATCATGTTACAGTTTTTGATGGTCTCCTCATTCATCTAAAAGAATCAAATGTAAATTATTTTCTACTTGATGTGATCGAGGCATAGAGTAACGCAGCACGTTTAGTGGTTCTCTGGCCCAACTTACCGATAACAAGCAAGCTACTCCATCTACCACAATCCCATTTGCCCACATTTGGCCCATATCTGTCTCAACCATTCCAATCTATGTGCCTGTCCAAATGTCTTTTTAATATTGTTATAGAACCTGCTTCAACTACCTCCTCTAGCAGCTTGTTCCATATAACCACCATTCTCTGTGTGAAAAAGATGTCCCTCAGGTTCCTCTTAAATCTTTCCGCTCTCTCCCTAAACCTATGACCACTGGATCATGATTCCACTACTCTGGGTAAAAGACTCTGTGCATCTACCCTATCTATTCCTCTCTTGATCTTATGCACCTCTATAAGATCACTCCTCAGCCTCCTGCACTCCAAAGAATAAAGTGCTAGCCTGATCAACCTCTCCCTATCGCCCAGACCCTCAATTCCTGGCAACATTTTCTCAGCACTCATTCCAGCTTAAGAACACCATTCCTGAAGCAGGGTGACCAAAACGCAACCTGTTTTTATATTGATTTTTTTGTTAATTTAAATTTTTAAACTAAGTAAAAGCTATAATGATCACCTGAGTTTTGTGGATAACACTTAAATATTTTCAGTTTTAAACAACTATTAGACAGGAAGAAGCAGAGGAATAGAGTATAGTAGTTGGGAGGTCATGTTGCAGTTGCATAAGACGTTGGTGAGACTGCATTTAGAGTATTGTGTTCAGTTCTGGGCACCATGTTATAGGAAAGATATTGTCAAGCTAGAAAGGGTTCAGAAAAGATTTACGAGGATGTTGCCAGGACTAGAGGGTGTGAGCTATAGGGAGAGGTTGAGTAGTCTGGGTCTCTATTCCATGGAGCGCAGGAGAATGAGGGGAGATCTTATAGAGGTGTATAAAATCATGAGAGGAATAGATCGGGTAGATGCACAGAGTCTCTTGCCCAGAGGAGGTGAATCGAGGACCAGAGGACATAGGTTCAAGGTGAAGGGGAAAAAATTTAATAGGAATCCAAGGGGTAACTTTTTCAGACAAAGGGTGGTGGGTGTATGGAACAAGCTGCCAAAGGAGGTAGTTGAGGCTGGGACTATCCCATCCTTTAAGAAACAGTTAGACAGGTACATGGATAGGACAGGTTTGGTGGAATAAGGACCAAGCGCAGGCAGGTGGGGCTAGTGTAGATGGGACATGTTGGCCGGTATGGGCAAGTTGGGCTGAAGGGCCTGATTCCACACTGTATCACTCTATGACTAGTGTAGCTGGGACGTTGGCTAGTGTGGGCAAGTTGGGCTGAAGGGCCTGATTCCACACTGTATTACTATGACTCTATGACTAGTGTAGCTGGGACATGTTGGCCGGTGTGGGCAAGTTGGGCTGAACGGCCTGTTTCCACACTGTATCACTCTATGACTAGTGTAGATGGGACATGTTGGCCGGTGTGGGCAAGTTGGGCTGAAGGGCCTGTTTCCACACTGTATCACTCTATGACTAGTGTAGATGGGACATGTTGGCCGGTGTGGGCAAGTTGGGCTGAAGGGCCTGTTTCCACACTGTATCAGTCTATGACTAGTGTAGCTGGGACATGTTGGGCCAGTATGGGCAAGTTGGGCTGAAGGGCCTGTTTCCACACTGTATTACTCTGACTCTATGACTATGACTTTAAGAAGCGGACAAGTGATGTCTGATCAATCGAGATGCAATAATTCTGATCAGTTTACTCAGTTACAGATGTATAATACTTTGCTTTACTGTGGTGCTGTTAAATCTTGCCATACATCAATGTAACTTTGCAAAAAGGTTAAGGAATTTAACATAGAAAAATAGAAATAGGTGCAGGAGTAGACCATTCAGCCCTTCGTGCCAGCATCGCCATTCAATATGATCATGGTTGATCATCTAAAATCAGTATCCCATTCCTGTTTTTTCCCCATATCCCTTGATTCCTTTGCCCTAAGAGCGAAATCTAACTCTCTCTTGAAAACATCCAGTGAATTGGCCTCCACTGCCAATTTGAGGCAGAGAATTCCACAGATTCACAACTCTCTGGGTGAAAACGTTTTTCTTCGTCTCAGTCCTAAATGGCCTACCCCTTATTCTTAAACTGTAACCCCTTGTTCTGGACTCCCCCAACATCGGGAACATTTTTCCTGCATCTAGCCTGTCCAAACCTTTAACAATTGTATATGTTTCTATAAGATCCAAGAGTCAAGAGAGTTTTATTGTCATGTGTCCCAGATAGGACAATGAAATTCTTGCTTGCTGCAGCACAACAGAATATGTAAACATAATACAGCACAGGAGATAAAAGTTCAGTGTGTTTATATACCATAGACCATATATATACACAATAGATAAACAGATAAAGTGCAATAGGTCTTTGAGTCCTTGAGTCCTTGAAAAGCGCTTTATAAATAAAATGTATGATTATTATTATAATAATAGGCTGCTATTGTTCAGAGTTTGTTTAATGTCGTGTTTAATAGCCTGATGGCTGTGGGGAAGTGGCTGTTCCTGAACCTGCATGTTACAGATTTCAAGCTTCTGTACCTTCTACCCAATGGCAATGGAGAGATGAGTGTGTAGCCAGGATGGTGTGGGATCCCATCTCATCCTTCTAAATTCCAGTGAATACAAGCCCAGTCGACCCATTCTTTTCTCATATATCAATCCCGCCATCCCGGGAATTAACCCGGTGAACCTACGCTGCACTCCCTCAATAGCAAGAATGTCCTTCCTCAAATTAGGAGACCAAAACTGCACACAATACTCCAGGTGCGGTCTCACCAGGACCCTGTACAACTGCAGTAGGACCTCCTTGCTCCTAAACTCAAATCCTCTCAATATAAGGCCCATTCCAAGAAACAATAGAATTATTCAAAACTAAAAAAACACTTATTTTACTTCTGTTTAAGGAAGAACTGCAATGCTGGAAAAAAATCGAAGGTAGACAAAAATGCTGAAGAAACTCAGCGGGTGAGGCAGCATCTATGTCTGAAGAAGGGTCTCGACCTGAAACGTCACCCATTTCCTTCGCTCCATAGATGCTGCCTCACCCGCTGAGTTTCTCCAGCATTTCTGTCCACCTTATTTTACTTCTTATCCTACAAAAATCCCCAAGCAATAAAAATTAACCTCAACATACTTCAGGATTTACACCAATTACACTTGAATAGACGATGGCACAAATAATGTTAAATATACCTGCACGTGCTATAATTCACAATGTGCTCTGTGGTGCCATGCTGGTTCTTATAAAACAGTCTATAATTCAATTCACCATGAGCACTAACATGAGAGATTTCTTAGACTTATGGTAATATAAAATCCACACAGCTTGCATCTATCCTAAAATACAGGACTTCTGAAACCCCCCTCCAAAATGGGTTAGTGGTAGTACATTGTTAATGGGACCAGAATGAGTGCTGAATATGGTACATCCTTACAAGGCAACAATGGTTCTTTACAGGTGAAATCTAGGGGCAGCCCAATTCATAAGATCACAAGGAATAGGAGTAGAATTAGGCCATTTGGTCCATCAAGTCTACTCCACCATTCAATCATGGCTGATCTATCTCTCCCTCATAGCTCCATTCTTCTGCCTTCTCCCCATAATCTCTGACATCTGTATAGTCAAGGATCAATCTCTGCCTTAAAAATGTCCACTGAATTGTCCTCCACAGTCTTCTGTGGCAAAGAATTCCACAGATTCACCACCCTCTGACTAATGACATTTCTCCTCATCTCCTTCCTAAAAGAATGTTCTTTAATTCTATGACCACTAGTCCTAGACACTGCCACTAGTGGAAACATCCTCTTCACGTCCAATTTCTGTCATGTCCCTGGATGGAAGGATAAAAATTAGTTCTGTTTTTACACTCTGATATACTACAGTGAGAACAACAAAAATGGTTTAGAGGAACTCAATGGGGCGAGCAGTATTTGTGTGGAAATATAATGATCGATGTTTCAGGTTGGAACCTTGCACTGGACAGTCCTGGTACAGGATCTCACCCTGAAACACTGGGAGCAATACTCCCACCACCCTTCCCCCCCTGCAGGATCTCACCCTGAAACACTGGGGAGGCAATACTCCTCCCCCCTCCCCCTCCCCCCCCTCTCCCCCCCCATCGCAGGATCTCACCCTGAAACACTGGGGGGCAATACTTCCTCCCCCCCCTGCAGGATCTCGCCCTGAAACACTGGGGAGCAATACTCCTCCCCTCTCCCCCTCCCCCCCCTCCCCCTCCCCCCCTCCCCCCGCAGGATCTCACCCTGAAACACTGGGGGGCAATACTTCCTCCCCCCCCTGCAGGATCTCGCCCTGAAACACTGGGGAGCAATACTCCTCCCCCCCTCCCCCCTCCCCTCCCCCCTCCCCCCTCCCCCCCTGCAGGATCTCACCCTGAAACACTGGGGGCAATACTCCCACCCCTCCCCTTCCCTCCCCTCCCGCCCTCCCCAACCCCCCCACCCTCCCCCCCTCCCCCCCCCACCCCTGCAGGATCTCACCCTGAAACACTGGGGGCAATACTCCCCCCCCCCCCACCCGCCGCCCACAGATGGTGCCCGACCCGCTGAGTTCTGCACGGATCATTTATTGCAGTGTCAGCAGTCTCCATGACATGGTGGGGCAGTAAGAGTCCAGGCAATGCGGAATGAAGCTTTGTAACCACCAGCTCTCCCCTACCTCTCCCAGCTCCAGGACAATTCTACAATTTGGAAGTTGCCAGATGGTTGCTGTGCTGTGTTTTCTTTCAGAGTCATACAGCACGGAAACAGGCCCTTTGGCCCAACTCATCAATGCCGGCAAAGATATCCCATTTGCCTACGTTTGGTCCATATCCCTCTAAACCTTCCCTATCCATGTACCTGTCCAAATATATTTTAACTGTTGTTATAGTACCTGCCTCATGTCCAAAAAGAAAATTACTGTTTTGTTATTTTCTAATTATCAAACCCCTGATGTTTTACTGAATTCAAATATATTTTAAATGTTTAAACTGTATTGCGTGAGAAGCACAAACACTGGGATAATTTTATTTCAGGAATTTATTATTGGCTTCTGTTAAAATCCATACAATATGATATCTAACAGATATCTGTGTTGAAAGTGTAGATAATATTAATGATGACAGAAGATCACTGTAATATATCATGAAAAGTAGGTTCTGGTAATCACAAATGGTGTTTCTGAAGCAAAGGAAGGCAACTGGAGAGAAGACTTGGATGAATACATTGTGTTTCTTAGTTAAGGGCCTGTCCCACTTAGGCAATTTTTTCGGTGACTGATGGCGATTGTCACAGTCGTAGCAAGTCGCCGAAAAAAACGGCGACTGGATCCCCCCTACGATATTGTCTACGACAATGTCTACAACAACCTACCACCTAGTCGACTTCAAGCTACAGCAAGCTACCGACAACCGGCGACCCATTAGGACATCCACCTACGACCACACCTATGTCAATCTACGTCTACCCATGACTGCACATCTCGTATGCGTATGTGACGAGTAAACTTGACTTGACTTGACAAGCTACGACCCTGTCGGTGACAACTGAAGATAATTCAGTCGCCGGTCCCTGTCGCTGGTTGACGTAGGTAATTGCCAATGGAATTCACCGAAGTCAGCACCCGGCGACAACCTACGTTAACCTGGCGACAACCTACGACAGCACCTACGTCAGGAGAAGTCAAGCTACGCTCATTGGCGTCAAGCCCACTGTCGCCGACATGTTGGAAATCCAGCTGGCGACCAGAAAAGATGCTTTGGGCGATTGAGGAGACTATACAGGCGACTCTCCGCGACCATGTGGAGGCAGCCTAGTCACTTGTCGCCTAAGTGGGACGGGCCCTTATGAGTGAATAAACGTCACTTGTCCATTGAACTTTGTGTTCATCACACACGTATGACTGCCAACTGGCACTAGAAACAGCAGTAACATATAATCCGCTCTCTGCAGTTTAATGATTTTGTATAATAACGTAGTTCTATAAAATATGCATGTAAATGCTGCAATATGATCTGGCAGTTGTGCTCATGTTCATTTGTGCACCTGGAAACTTGAATCCTATCATTCCTTCACACTCAAGCAGTCAAATCTCTTTGCTAACCTTTCACACTACCTGATGGGCTTTATGGAACCATGGTGCAAAGTGATTTCATAGTCAAATAGTGGAAACAGACCTCAACACCGTAAATTGGAGGAAATGCACCTCATATTACGCTTGGGCAGTCCACATCCTGGGGGCTTGAACATTGAATTCTCCCAATTCTGCTAGCCCTTGCTGTCCCCTCCCCTTCATCAGCCCTCTGGTTGTCTCCTCCCCTCCCCTAGCCCTCAGGCTCCTCCTCCGCCTTTTTCCTTTTTTCCTTTCTTCTCCCCACCCCCTATCAGTCTGAAGAAGGGTTTCGGCCCGAAACGTTGCCTATTTCCTTTGCTCCATAGATGCTGCTGCACCCGCTGAGTTTCTCCAGCATTTTTGTGTACAGTGGAAACAGACCCTTTGGCCCAACTTGCCCTCGCCGACCAACATGCCCCATCTACACTAGTCCCACCTGCCCGCTTTTGGCCTAGATCCCTCTAAACCTTTCCTGTCCAATAGACAATAGGTGCAGGAGGAGGCCATTCAGCCCTTCGAGCCAGCACCGCCATTCAATGTGAACATGGTTGATCATCCCCAATCAGTACCCCGTTCCTGCCTTCTCCCCATAGCCCCTGACTCCGCTATTTTTAAGAGCCCTATCTAGCTCTCTCTTGAAAGCATCCAGAGAACCTGCCTCCACCGCCCTCTGAGGCAGAGAATTCCACAGACTCACCACTCTTTGTGAGAAAAAATGTTTCCTCGTCTCCGTTCTAAATGGCTTACTCCTTATTCTTAAACTGTGGCCCCTGGTTCTGGACTCCCCCAACATGTTTCCTGCCTCTAGTGTGTCCAAGCCCTTAACAATCTTATATGTTTCAATGAGATCTCCTCTCATCCTTCTAAACTCCAGAGTGTACAAGCCCAGCCGCTCCATTCTCTCAGCATATGACAGTCCCGCCATCCCGGGAATTATCCTTGTAAACCTACGCTGCACTCCCTCAATAGGAAGAATGTCCTTCCTCAAATTAGGGGACGAAAACTGCACACAATACTCCAGGTGTGGTCTCACTAGGGCTCTGCACAACTGCAGAAGGACCTCTTTGCTCCGATATTCGATTCCTCTTGTTATAAAGGCCAACGTGCCATTCGCTTTCTTCACTGCCTGCTGTACCTGCATGCTTATGCACCGGTCCAAATGAATCTTAAAAGTTGTGATAGTACCTGCCTCAAGTCAAGTGATAGTACAGTACCTTCACTGGCAGCTTATTCCATATATCCACCACCATTTATGTAAAGAAAATTGCCCCTCAGGTTCCAATGAAGTCTCCCAACCCCCCCTCCCACCTTAAACTGTCCTCTGGTTCTTGATTCCCCTACTCTGGGTAAAAGACTCTGCACATTTACCCTGTCTAATCGCCTCATGATTTCATACACCTCTATAACATTATCTGGCATACTTGTGTACTCCAAGCAATAAGGTCCTGGCCTGCTCAACCTCTCCCAATAGCACAACATTCTCGTAAATCTTCTCTGCATCTTTCCAGCTTAACAACTTATTTCTTACAACAGGGTGACCAAAGCTGAACACAACACTCCAAATGTGGCCGCACCTATGACTTGTACAACTGTAACACGACATCGCAACTTCGAGACTCAGTACTCTGACCGATGAAGGCCAATGTGCCGAAAGCCGCTTCTTGATCCCGCGGCTCTACAACTCCCCCAGAGCCGTGCCATTCACTGTGAAGGCTCTGGTTAGACTTCCCAAATGCAACACCACTTACTCTAAGCATAATACGGATCACGCTTCTCTGTCTTAAACTCCATGAACAATTCCTCAGTCCACCTGCCCAGCTGATCAAGAACCTGTTCCAATTTCTGATGATCATCTTTTCTATCCTCAGTGCCACCCACTTTCGTGGCATTTGCAAACTTGCTAATCATGCCTTGCACATTCTCATCCAAATTATTGATATAAACTAGATCCCACACCGATACCTGAGGCCCACCTCGCGTCACAGGCCTCCAGTCTGAACAACATCCTGAGGCGCTGCACTTTGGAGAAAATGGTGAAAATATACAACAAACAGTTGACATTCAGAGAGATATTTGTGTCTAACGGGTGGCATGGTGGCATCCCAGTAGAGCTACTGCCTCACAGCGCCAGAGCCCCGGGTTCCATCCTGACTACTGGTGCTGTCTGTACAGAGTTTGTACCTTCTCCCCGTGACCTGCTTGTGTTTTCTCTGAGATGTTCGGTTTTCTTCCACACTCCAAAGACGTACAGGTTTGTAGGTTAATTGGCTTTGTATAAATGTAAAACTGTTCCTCGTGTGTAGGGGAGTGTGAAGGCGAGAAGGCCATACTTTAAGAGAGATGAGTGGGGCCCGTTTTTTTACACAGAGGTGGGCGGGCACCTGGAACACACTGGAGGTGGTGGAGGAAGATACGATAGTGGTGTTTAAGATACTTTTGGATAGGCACATGGATATGCAGGGAATGGAGGGGTATGGATAGGGGGCGCAGTTGAGTATGGCTGCATCGCCTGCATCTGTTCGTCCTTTCATCCATTTTTTATTTTTAGTCTGTCAAAAAGTTTTGTTTTGGAGGTCTTTTAGTCTTTTTTATGTGAGGGGGGAGAGGGGGAAACTGTTTTTCTCAGTCACTACCTGGTCGAGGATGTGTCTTTTCTCCGAGCCGCATCCTCGCCCCCTCCTCACGGCTTACCACCTGGATTGGCGCGGCCTTTCCTGCCGGAGACCGGCCTGAGCTTCAGCAGTGGCGCAGCGCTGGATTCCATCGCGGAGCTGGCGATGCCTTACTGGGGTCGCCGTGTGGAGATCCGGAGTGCTGGGACTGCCGACTTTAACACCATGGAGCTGTGGCTGCAGAGCTTCCAGCCGCTGGCTTTGACATCGCGGAGTCCTGGGATCCCTTTGCCGAGGGCCGCCAGTGTTGAATCTCCGCCCAGCTTGGCCTGTGGGCTTCGGGAGCCGTGGTCTCCGGTAATAATTGGCCGATTTGGAAACTCCAAGCCGCTGAAGCCGCTGAGAATGTTCTACCATTCCGACGTGGGAGTTTCGATCATCCCGGCGAGAGGGCCTGAACATCGGGTGAACAAAGAGGAAGATGACTGAACTTTATCGCCTTCCCTCACAGTGGGAAACGTTGATTCCGCTGTGTGGGGATGTTCATGTTAAACTCTATCGTGTGTTGTGTTATTTTTATTCGTGTGGCTGTATGGTGACTCACATCTCACTGTACCAAATGGTGCACGTGACAATACATGTAACTGGAACTTGGATCATGTGCCGCAGATAACAGTTGCCTTTGGCACCATGTTGGGCAGATATTATGGGCTGAATGGCCTGTGCTATACTATTCTATGTGTTACATTCTCACTCTGACTGCCAGCATCACCATGGATCGCAGGGTGCAGTGTGGTTTGCAGTGGGTATTAGCAGTTGTTCAACACTCCTTTCTCCAACAAACTCCAGGTCCTGCTCTTCATAAACAGAACAGTGCCACTGTTGCACCATGCCTCTCCTCCAGTGCCCTTGCTGTTGTCGAGTAGCTGGTAAAACACTGGCTCTTCACTTGAAGTCGCGGGTCAGAGAGATATGGCACAAATAAAGGCCCTTGTGCCCAACAAGTCCATATCGACCATCAAGTATCCACTAGCATGCACCCTACACTAATCACACTTTATTCTTCCCTCATTCTCATCAACTGGCCCAAAACTAATATTCAGGCAACACTCTGGCAATTTACAGAGACCAATTAACCTACCAACCTGTGTAGGAAAGAACTGCAGATGCTGGTTTTAATCAAAGGTAGACACAAAATACTGGAGTAACTCAGCGGGACAGGCAGCAGAAGGGTCTCGACTCGAAACGTCACCCATTCCTTCTCTCCAGAGATGCTGCCTGTCCCACTGAGTTACTCCAGCATTTTGTGTCTACCTTTAACCTATCAACCTGCATGGTTGGGATGTGGGACGAAACGAGAACACCCTCTGTCACAGGGAGAACGTGCAAACTCCTCTCAGAGAGCACCCGGGGTCAGGATGAATCCAAGGAGTATGGACTTGTGTGGCAGCAGTTCCACCTGCTGCTTTAGTGTACCACCCCATGTTAGGACCACAAAAGATATTAGTGCCTGTCTCCTGTGAGTTATCACAGTTCTAAACGTATCTATGGTCACAGTTCCAACTCCTTAGATATCCATTTGATCAATATTATTATTCACCACCACGAAGGGTTGTCCTTCAAATTTGAAATGCTAATAATTTGGGTCTTTTCTTTTGATAATTCATTTTAAGAAGTTAGAAATTGTTTCAAATTTAATACACATGAAACATCTCGACTGTTGTCCTTTAAACACGAAGAGCATTAGGTTTAGACACTACTGACATTATACTGTTTGTGTCGTGGAAGGTCACATTAAATTTCCCAATCTCCATATCGTGGACTGACCAGGACTGTAGATCTAGCCCCAATCTCCATATAGTGACCAGGACTGTAGATCTAGCCCCAATCTCTATATTGGACTGACCAGGACTGTAGATCTAGCCCCAATCTCCATATAGTGACCAGGACTGTAGATCTAGCCCCAATCTCCATATAGTGACCAGGACTGTAGATCTAGCCCCAATCTCTATATTGGACTGACCAGGACTGGAGATTTAGCACCAATCTCCCTATAGTGACCAGGACTGTAGATCTAGCCCCAATCTCCATATAGTGACCAGGACTGTAGATCTAGCCCCAATCTCCATATAGTGACCAGGACTGTAGATCTAGCCCCAATCTCTATATTGGACTGACCAGGACTGTAGATCTAGCCCCAATCTCCATATAGTGACCAGGACTGTAGATCTAGCCCCAATCTCTATATTGGACTGACCAGGACTGTAGATCTAGCCCCAATCTCTATATTGGACTGACCAGGACTGTAGATCTAGCCCCAATCTCTATATTGGACTGACCAGGACTGTAGATCTAGCCCCAATCTCCATATAGTGACCAGGACTGTAGATCTAGCCCCAATCTCCATATAGTGACCAGGTCTGTAGATCTAGCCCCAATCTCTATATTGGACTCACCAGGACAGTCACTCTGTGGGACGACATTGATTGATGATTCCAACTTCCATAGATGACCTCTCTGGCACGGCATGCTGGGTGATTTAGAGTGTTATGAACTGAGTCTCTTTACAAGGCAATAAAATTGGTGGCTTGTTGTGAAAGTACATTGTCTGCTAGTGGCCATTCACTCTTATAGTTTCTGCAATGCCTTTGTTTGAAATACTCAAGGAATTCTGGTTTCATTTTCAATACTTTGTACTTGCTTTGTGCATTGAGGAAATGGAAAGATGTTTTGGTGCAGACTAGAATTTACATAGAACATAGAACATAGCCCTTTGGCCCACAATATGCCTGCCAAATATGATGCCAGGTTGAACTAATCTCTGCCTGCACGTGACCCATATCCCTCCATTCCCTGCATATCCATGTGCCTGTCTAAAAGCCTCTTAAACACCACTATCGTATCTGCCTCCACCACCACCCCTGGCAGCGCATTCCAGGCACCCACCACCCTCTGTGTAAAAACATGTACCACTCATCTCCTTTAAACTTTGCCCCTAACACCTTAAAGCTATGCACTCTAGTCTTTGACATTTCCACCTGGGGAAAAGGTTCTGATTGTCTACCCTGTCTATAATCTCTCTAAATTTTATATACTTCCCTCAACCTCCGGCTTTCAAGAGAAAACATCCAAGTCTGAAGAAGGTCCTCAACCCGAAACGTCACTTATTCCTTTTCACCAGAGGTACTGCCTGACCCGCTGAGTTACTCCAGCTTTTTGTATCTATTATCAAGTTTGTCCAACCTTTCCCTGCAGCCTCTCCAAAGCCTTCACTCCATGTAAATGATGTATCACAAGGCTGCTCCTTGCACCAAATAGAGGTGGCTATGAAGCTAGAGAAAGCCTTGACTGAAATGGTAAACAAACATTGGGCAAAGTCTTCTCAAAATCTCAAAGTCTCCGTGAAGTGAATGACCACTCCAGATAATTGTGAACTCTTTAAACCTGTTGCTTTATGTGATATAAATGCAACAGTTTTGTTTATACCTTACCATTAAATTAATAGTTGTGGAATCACAGAACAAATCCATTTATCTCATCATGCTGCAGTATTTGTCTGTAAAGACAAGGGTTATATATTCGAACTGTGAGCAACATTGGGGCATAAAGTGGAGTTACCACTTTGTCCAAATGTAGAATGAGCAGGTTTGCTGTTTGTAATAAACCTTAACTGCAACTGTCTTTGTATCAGAAGGCACAAGTGGAGAATGTAACTACCATTTTATAAACAATGTTTTAGTATTTGATGTCACTTTCTAAATAATGGCAGGTAATGTAGTTAAAACCGTGCCGAATAAAGCCTGCTCTGAATAACGACAGGCTTAGGGATTAAATCAAGTGGCCCATGTTCCTGCTGCAGCATTGGATGATCAGAATGAAACGGTCAGGAAACTTAGCCAATGGAAAGTCTGTGGAGAGGTGTAAACAAAAGGGTGTAAAATACAAAGTTAATGATTTGTTTGTTTGGTAACAATGTGAATGCTAGATCATTGCATGGCTGCGTGCTGGGTTGTGATGAAGGGAGACTGCTGAGATTTTAAATGTACTTTGTGTGACTGCAGGAAGAATGGGAAGACAAATGGCTACTGCAGCTGTACTAGAGTGCCTTCTCAAAGGGGATTGGAAGAAACTCCAGAAAAAAGTCACTCATCTAAAGGAGGCCGAGGTGCAACTGCCGTGCTCATGTTGACCAGGCTGTTGGTGAAGATGCAATCTGTCATCAGTTGGCAGAATATTGTAAAACTACTTAAGGGTGTTCCAAAGAACAAGTACAAAGAAAATCCATGTGAGTCCAGTAGTAATTGGTTTTATGATCTATCTACCAGCCATGTTGCAATGATTAAAGCTCCTGCCTTTCTGTCTATGAACTGGTAATAATCTGGAAGGAATGACAAAGTAAAGATTTTAATTTTTTTATGTGATCTGTCATCATGAGGGGTGGGCTGCAGGGAGGGGGGGGGGTGGATAAAGAGAAACCAGTTTCATTTTGCCACCAACTTATAATATCACACAAAGCTGAACCGGGAGTAGGACTTTCTTGATTTGTTCCTCAACTGTGCATTTCTTGTTGACTTTCGCCCACCTTCCCCACCCCAGCAGAATTCCTTCACAACTATGCTTACATTCCACATTCCACCCAATTTGTGCTTCTCTCTGGTCAATGGTTCAGACCTGGGTGCCCGGACATTGACCCCGAACACTCCAAGTTGGGATATCTTGCCAATATTTGGGACATCTTGTGTTTATGTCATATTGTAGACCGTTCTGTTTGACCGCACCTTCCCATCAACATGGAAAACAGATTCTGGTTGACAAACAAATTACAATGTCTTCATAAATGCACGCTTTTATTGACTTCTTTAAACCTGATATTATCAGCGTGACATTTATGGATCTTTGTACAGTTTCCATTATCATATTTGTCAAAACTGAATATTTATCAAAAGAGCAAAAATTGCGCTGCTGGTCATTAGTTTTATTTAGTTTTGATCAGAAACTTATCTCTTCTTGGGACTTTATGCAATGGAAAGATCGTGGAATGGAAATGTTTCGAGTGGTATGGACCAAATGCAGGTTAACTGGAGCAGCTTACATGGGGTATGTTAATCAGTTGGACAAAGGGCCTGTTTCCATGCTGTATGACACCGTGACTTTCAGAGTCAGCCATGATGTCCCACCTTGTAGACACAAAATGCTGGAGTAACTCAGCAGGACAGGCAGTATCTCTGAGGAGAAGGGACAGTTGACGTTTCGGGCCAAGACCCTTCTTCAGACCTTGTCCCACCTTGTTGCAACCTTCTGTTTTTGAAGGACAAGCTGACCCTCTGTTCTGGAGGCTGTGAAATATTTGAGGTCACAGATCTACATGTGTGTATGGCAGCTCCCAGTAGATCAGCCACTCTTTCTGTTTACAAGTTGACATCATTCTTGCCTTTGCCATCATGTCTTGCATCTTTGCATGGTTTGCAAGTTTGATTCTTCTGTTTTTTCCATCAGCAGTCATAAAACCCCAATCATGACTCAACCCAGATATCCCTTCCATGTTCTCCAATTGAATATTGCTACCTGGCATTGGGGCCACCTCCTGCACCCATGCAGAACTCATGGACTTCATTAACTTCTCTACGTTAATTTGACATGGCGCCAAACATGGTGGTGTGGCATTATATGCAAAACGAGTCTCCCTATGTAATGTTTAATTGTATATGTTACAATAAATATCCACTGAACCAATTTCCATCCTGCTCTCAAATTCAGTTGGACCGCCTCCGGCACCTCCCTCCCCTTTCTTGATCACACCGTCTCCATCACAGGAGATAGACGATCGACTGACGTTGATTGTAAACCTACTGACTCCCACAACTATCTGGACTACACTTCTTCCCACTCTACCTCCTGCAAACACTCTATCCTTTACTCCCGCTTCCTCCGTCTACACCGCATCTGCGCCCAAGATGAGGTGTTCTATACCACGACATCCGAGATGTCCTCATTCTTTAGGGAACTGGGGTTCTCCTCTTCCATCATAGATGAGGCCTCACACATGTCTCTCGGTACCCCACATCTCAGCTCTTGCTCTCCCTCCTGCTAGACACAACAGGGAGAGAGTCGCCCTCATCCTTACCTTTCACCCCATCTGACCACCATACAGCATATAATCCTCTGACATTTACATTACCTCCAACAGGACCCCACCACTAATCACATCTTCCCATCTCTACCCCTTTCCGCAGAGACTGTTCGCTCCGCAACTCTCTGGTTCACTCATTCCTTCCCACCCAAACCACCCCCTCCCCAGGTACCTTCCCCTGCAACACCAGTCCCTATACCTCCACCCTTGACTCCATCTAGGGACCTAAACAGTCCTTTCAGGTGAGACAGAGGTTACTTGCACCTCCTCCAACCTCATCTACTCTATCCATTGCTCTTGGTGTGGACTCCTGTATATCAGCGAGACCAAGCGCAGACTGGGCGATCGTTTTGCTGAACACCTTCGCTCAGTCAGCCTGGACCTACTCAGTTTCCCGGTTGCTGGACACTTTAACTCCCCCTCCCTTTCCCACACTGACATTTCTGTCCTGGGCCTCCTCCACTGTCAGAGTGAGGCCCAGCACAAATTGGGGGAACAGCACCTCGTATTTCGCTTCGGTAGCTTACACCCAACGGTATGAACATTGACCTCTAATTTTAAGTAGCCCCTGCGTTCCCTCTCTCTCTCTGTTCCTACCCCACGCTAGTCGTTCTGGTAGTTTCACAGTTTGTATCCCTTCATTATCGCTCTTTCTCAGCCAACAATGGACCATTGTGGGCTCCACCCTTCTTGAGTCATCGATGCCGGCTGTGATTTGTTCGGTACCTTTTCATGCCACTAATTTCCCTTTCACCTGACTCTCAATCTGAAGAAGGGACCCGAAATGCAGAACCAGGGGCCACTGTTTAAGAATAAGGGTAAGCCAATTAGAATGGAGACGAGGAAAAACGTTTTCACACAGAGTGTTGTGAATCTGTGGAATTCTCTGCCTTAGAAGGCAGTGGAGGCCAATTTTCTGGATGCTTTCAAGAGAGAGCTAGATAGGGTTCTTAAAGAGAGCAGAGTCAGGGGATATGGGGAGAGGCAGGAACGGGGTACTGATTGTGGATGATCAGCCACGATCACATTGAATGGCGGTGCTGGCTCGAAGGTCCGAATGGCCTACTCCTGCACCTATTGTCTTTTGTCCATTGTCTATTGAAATGTCACCTATTCCTATTCTCCAGAGATGCTGCCTGACCCGCCGAGTTACGCTAGCATTTTGTGTCGATCTGCGGTTTAAACCAACATCTTCAGTTCCTTCCTACACATGAATGGTGATCCTCTCTTTGCACAGACATGTCCCTGCAGCCACCTCTGTATCTCCAGACATGCCTGTGTCTCATGTCCAGGAATTAGCTGGTGACATCTTAATTAGATCAAGGTTCATTAGACATCCTAATTAGATCAAGGCTGGTGGGTGTATGGAACAAGCTGCCAGAGGAGGTAGCTGAGGCTGGGACTATCCCATTGGTTAAGAAACAGTTAGACAGGTACATGGATAGGACAGGTTTGGAGGGATATGGACCAAGTGCAGGCAAGTGGGACTAGTGGAGCTGGGACATTGTTGGTCGGTGTGGGCAAGTTGGGCTGAAGGGCCTGTTTCCATGCTGTATCACTCTATGACTCTAGGAGATGTCATGGTGCACTGGTGGGCCTGATTGTATTTACAGCTGTGGTGCAGGGGTAGCTGTGCCCAGGAAACTAACAGCACAATGGAGAAAAGAACTGCTGGATAAACACAGTGTGAGCACCAGTTTCTCCCAACTTGGTGAGCGGCCTCCTTGCACTCACAGTTCCCCCTTGCTCTCATGCTCCTCACCTCTAAGCAACTGTTCCCCACTATTGCTGCCAGGACTGCTCGTGTTTACTGGTGGTTTCCTCCTGAGATGCCTGGCTGTGCCTCTCTGTTCTATCTTTGTTGCAGTTCTCTCAGTTGTACAATGTCCTTGATATCCTCTGACTATATTCTCAAAAAAAGACACAGAGTGCTGGAGTAACTCAGCGGGTCAGGCAGCATCTGTGGAGAACATGGATAAGTGATGTTTTGGGTCGGGACTCTTCTTCAGTTCCTTGTGTCCACATATTATGTTCTCATACTTCCTTCTGATGTAGAAGTCGGCATTTGTCTAATTGAGTCCGTGCTGGCTAATTGTCGTCCATTCTCCAGCACATCCCTCTCCCACACCCATCCACTTCCCCTGGTTCTCCCACCAACCTCCTAAACCAAGGGGCCATTGACAGGAGGCAATCAGCTGCCTGCACTTGTTGGTGATGTGGACAGACTCCAGACCACTGGGGGAAACATGAAAAGTGTGTGAGCCCCACATAGACAGCACTAGACGTCAGAATAAAACCCTGGTCAACATCCACGCAGACAGCAGCCGAGATTAGTCTGGGACCTGGGTCCGTGGAGCCATGAGCACTGACCATGCTTTGTTTTCCGACCTCAGCTTTAGTTGAACCTTGATGGGTGCCCAGCCGTTCCATTCCCAGTACTACCTCCCATGTAAACTTCTCCTTTAGTTTCAAGTTTAGTTTAGGTTTTTGAAGGTTACGTTTGCCAACTTACATGCTGTCCAACCAGATCACATAATACCATACATAAAAGCAATCAGGCCGAAGTCAAGTACAATAGGTGGAGCAAAGATACAAAGTACAGAATGTCATTGTCAGCACTGTAACGCAGTTCCAGAGGAACATGGCTAATGAGGTGGAGGTGAATCGGACAGTACCCGTGATTATGGCAGGACTGTTCAGAAGTTGATAACAGAGAGAGAGAAGGTGTTTGTGAGTCTGGTGATGTGCATGTTCAAGCCTCTGTGCCCTTGCCCTTGACCATGACACGTCCTGTGTTACGTTGACAAAAGTACATCCTCTTGAGTGAAATGAAAATACTGGACCTCATCTACTGCCTCCATCACATGTAATAGACCTCGTGCTTTATTTTGATTTTTTAATGGGAAAGTTGAGCCTCAGAGGAAACTCATTCACTCTCTCGACTCAATGCCCTCCAGTCTATGTGGACAAAAGGAACTGGTATATAGAAAAAGACACAAAGTGCCTCTCCCTGGATCACTACAATCTCTGGATAACGTGGATAGGTGACGTTTGGTGGAAAGAAAGCTGGAAGAGAGGTGGGGTAGGACAATGCCTAGTGAGTGAGTCATAGAAACATAGAAACATAGAAAATAGGTGCAGGAATGGGCCATTCGTCCCTTCGAGCCTGCACCGCCATTCAATATGATCATGGCTGATCATCCAACTCAGTATCCTGTACCTGCCTTCTCTCCATACCCCCTGATCCCTTTAGCCACAAGGGCCACATCTAACTCCCTCTTAAATATAGCCAATGAACTGGCCTCAACTACATTCTGTGGCAGAGAATTCCAGAGATTCACCACTCTCTGTGTGAATTTTTTTTTTCTCATCTCGGTCCTAAAAGATTTCCCCTTTATCCTTAAACTGTGACCCCTTGTTCTGGACTTCCCCAACATCGGGAACAATCTTCCTGCATCTAGCCTGTCCAACCCCTTAAGAATTTTGTAAGTTTCTATAAGATCCCCCTTCAATCTTCTAAATTCTAGCGAGTATAAGCCGAGTCTATCCAGTCTTTCTTCATATGAAAGTCCTGACATCCCAGGAATCAGTCTGGTGAACCTTCTCTGTACTCCCTCTATGGCAAGAATGTCCTTCTTCAGATTAGGAGACCTAAACTGTACGCAATACTCCAGGTGTGGTCTCACCAAGACCCTGTACAACTGCAGTAGAACCTCCCTGCTCCTATACTCATATCCTTTTGCTATGAATGCTAACATACCATTCGCTTTCTTCACTGCCTGCTGCACCTGCATGCCTACTTTCAATGACTGGTGTACCATGACACCCAGGTCTCGTTGCATCTCCCCTTTTCCTAATCAGCCACCATTCAGATAATAGTCTACTTTCCTGTTTTTGCCACCAAAGTGGATAACCTCACATTTATCCACATTATACTGCATCTGCCATGCATTTGCCCACTCACCCAGCCTATCCAAGTCACCTTGCAGCCTCCTAGCATCCTCCTCACAGCTAACACTGCCCCCCAGCTTCGTGTCATCCGCAAACTTGGAGATGTTGCATTCAATTCCCTCGTCCAAATCATTAATATGACCCCACTAGTCACTGCCTGCCATTCTGAAAAGGACCCGTTTACTCCTACTCTTTGCTTCCTGTTTGCTAGCCAGTTCTCTATCCACAACAACACTGAACCCCCAATACCGTGTGCTTTAAGTTTGTATACTAATCTCTTATGTGGGACCTTGTTGAAAGCCTTCTGAAAGTCCAGGTATAACACATCTACTGGTTCTCCCTTATCCACTCTACTAGTTACATCCTCTATAAGATTTGTCAGACATGATTTACCTTTCAAAAATCCATGCTGACTTTGTCCAATGATTTCACCACTTTCCAAATGTGCTGCTATCCCATCTTTAATAACTGACTAGCAGTTTCCCCACTACCGATGTTAGACTAACTGGTCATAGTCAGAGAGTCTTACAGCATTGGAACAGGCCCTTTGGCCCAACATACCCTCACCAGCTAACATGTCCCATCTACACTAGCCCACCCGCCTGCATTTGGCCCATATCCCCTAAACCTATCCTATCCATGTACCTGTCTAAATGTTTCTTAAACTTTGTGATCGTACCTGACTCTACTACCTCCTCTGGCACCTCATTCCATATACCCACCACCCTTTGTGTGAAAATATTACCCCTCATGTTCCTATTAAATCTTTCCCCCTTCACATTAAACCCATGTCCTCTGGTCCGCGATTCCCCTACTCTGGACAAGAGTCTCTGTGCATCTACCCGATCTATTCCTCTCATGATTTTGTATACCTCTATAAAATCACCCCTCATCCTCTGACGCTCCAAGGAATAGAGTCCGAGCTTACTCAACCTCTCCCTATAACTCACACCATCTAGTCCTGGCAACATCCTCGTAAATCTTCTCTGCTCCCTTTCCAGCTTGACAACATCTTTCCTATAACACGGTGCCCAGAACTGAACACAATATTCTAAATGCGGCCTCACCAACATCTTATACAACTGCAACATGACCTCCCAACTTCTATACAATATTCTGACTAATGAAGCAAATGTTCCAAAACTTTTTTGATCAGCCTATCTACATGATCCCACTTTCAATGAACTATGTACCTGTACTGAACAGGTCTGGAGAAGGGTGTCGACCTGAAACGTCACACATTCCTTCTCTCCAGAGATGCTGCTGTCCTGCTGAGTTACTCCAGCATTTTGTGTCTACCTGCACTCCTGGATCCCTCTGCTCTACAACACTCCCCAGAATCCTACCATCCACCGTGTCGGTCCTTAGCAATGTCTTCTCTTCCCTTGTCCAAGTTTGCACTCAGTTAATTCTTAGAAGCCAACTATGCACTGAAAGTAAGCATGCAGGTACAGCAGGCAGTGAAGAAAGCGAATGGCATGTTGGCCTTCATAACAAGAGGAATTGAGTATAGGAGCAAAGAGGTCCTTCTGTAGTTGTACAGGGCCCTGGTGAGACCACACCTGGAGTATTATGTGCAGTTTTGGTCTCCTAATTTGAGAAAGGACATTCTTACTATTGAGGGAGTGAAGCATAGGTTTACAAAGTTAATTCCCAGGATGGTTGGACTGTCATATGTTGATAAAATGGAGCGGCTGAGCTTGTATACTCTGGAGTTTAGAAGGATGAGAGGGGAACCTCATTGAAACATGTAAGATTATTAAGGGTTTGGACACGCTAGATGCAGGAAACATGTTCCCAATGTTGGGGGAGTCAAGAACTAGGGGCCACAATTTAAGAATAAGGGGTAAGCCATTTAGAATGGCGATGAGGAAACACTTTTTCACACAGATAGTTGTGAGTCTGTGGAATCCTCTGCCTCTGATGGCGGGGGGGCCGGTTCTCTGGATACTTTCAAGAGAGAGCTAGATAGGGCTCTTAAAGATAGCGGAGTCAGGGGATATGGGGAGAAGGCAGGAACGGGGTACTGATTGGGGATGATCAGCCATGATCACATTGAATGACGGTGCTGGCTCGAAGGGCCGAATGGCCTACTCCTGCACCTATTGTCTATTGTCTATTGACATTGTAAACATCCCGTGTTTGAATCTCCACCACATATACTCTGATAAACTCATTCACCACTTTCTCTTTTTGATTCCTTGGACCACAGATATCTGCTACACTTCCAATTCCATTTCCCAGTCTTGTCCCCAGAATTGTTTACATTGAAAGTCAAAGGAAATCTGTGCACATCTGGATTCAAATTGAGGTCGTCCTGATGCCCCTGCACCACAGCCAGGCATCTCAGGAGGAAACCACCAGTAAAAACGAGCAGTCCTGGCAGCAATAGTGGGGAACAGTTGCTTAGAGGTGAGGAGCATGAGAGCAAAGGGGAACTGTGAGTGCAAGGAGGCCGCTCACCGAGTTGGGAGAAACTGGTGCTCACACTGTGTTTATCCAGCAGTTCTTTTCTCCATTGTGCTGCTAGTTTCCTAGGCACAGCTACCCCTGCACCACAGCTGTAAATACAATCAGGCCCACCAGTGCACCATGACATCTCCTAGAGTCATAGAGTGATACAGCGTGGAAACAGGCCCTTCAGCCCAACTTGCCCACACCGACCAACATGTCCCAGCTACACTAGTCATAGAGTGATACAGTGTGGAAACAGGCCCTTCAGCCCAACTTGCCCACACCGCCCAACATGTCCCAGCTACACTAGTCATAGAGTGATACAGTGTGGGAACAGGCCCATCAGCCCAACTTGCCGACACCGACCAACATGTCCCAGCTACATTAGTGCTTGGCAGCCCATCACTACTGCAGCTGCAGATACAAATCAGCCCGCCACCACTGCAGCAGTGAGTGCATGGCAGCCAGCACCTCACCTGTCACCTCCAGTCTCCACACCACTTCACCTCTCCTATCCTTGCTCTCCACAAATTTCAGCTCCTGGTTCCAATCACACAGGACGACCCTGACTTCCCACGTACCAGCCCTTGCTGCCTAACAATGGCACCCATCCCCCCCAACACCGCTCCCTCCCCTTGTGTGGCCTTGCTGTTCAAGCTCCGGGCCTTGCACCTTGAAACACTCAGCAAGTTTGTCCTACAAACAAGCTCTGGACAAATTGTTGACCATCTCCTCTTCATAATTCATGTTCATAAGTCATAGGAGCAGATTTAGGCCATTCGGCCCATCGAGTCTACTCTGCCAATCAATCATATCTGATCAATCTTTCCCGCTCAAACCCATTCTCCTGCCTTCTCCACATAACCCGCACACTCGTACTAATCAAGAATCTATCTATCTCTGCTTTAAAAATATCCATTGGCCTCCACCGCCATCTGTTGCAATGAATTCCACAGATTCACCACCCTCTGACTAAAGAAATTCCTCCTCATCTCCTTTCTAAAGGTACATCCTTTAATACTGAGGCTGTGACCTCTGGTGCTAGACTCTCCCACTAGTGGGAACATCCTCTCAACATCCACTCTATTCAAGCCTCGATGCACCTTCAATGGCTTGGCTCCTTTCATACAATAATGGCAATATATAAACAAAATATGTTGTGATTGTTGCTTCTATTTACATTTTACATCTGCAAATGTGTATGATTGCTTTCCCACTGTCTCTGCCTGCCATGCATTCAATGTCTCATTACACATATATGTTATCAGGGTAGACACAACGCTGGAGTAACTCGGCGGGTCAGGCAGCATCTCTGGAGAAAAGGAATAGGTGACGTTTTGGGTTGAGACCCTTCTTCAGACTGAGAGTCAGGGGAGAGGGTTATCGGGTTTTTTTTGTTGTATTGTCTTTCAGGTCCACAACTGGAGTATTTAATTGCTAATTAGTTATTCCACAAGCATTGTTATTTTTGGAGAAAAGTACATTTAAGACCCCATATAGTGAGAATATTGTGAATAACAGCATGATGCTTGAATTTGATAATTATCAACTAACTGCATGTATTTTAATGCAATGGGCCTGATGGGTAAGGCAGATGAGCTTAGGGTACGAGCGACTGGGACATTGTAGCAAAGACTGAAACCTGGGTTAAGGGAGGGGCAGGACTGGCAGCTCAATGTTCAGGGGTACCAGGAGCTTCAGGAGAGACAGGGGTGAGGAAAAGAGGAGGGGGGTTGCATTGTTGGTTGAGGAGGATGTCATGGCTGTGTTCAGAGGTGACATCACGGACGGTTCGTCTAGTGAGGCTATATGGGTGGAGCTGAGGAACAAGAAAGGGATGATCACCTTGTTGGGGGTGTACTATGGACCCCCGAATAGTCAACGGGAATTAGAAGAACAAATGTGCCGGGAGATTGCAGACAGCTGCAGATCAAATAAGGTTGTTGTAGTAGGGGATTTCAACTTTTACGAGGATGTTGCCAGGACTAGAGGGTCTGAGCTATAGGGAGAGGTTGAGTAGGCTGGGTCTCTATTCCTTTGAGTGTAGGACGATGAGGAGTGATCTTATTGAGGTGTACAAAATCATGAGAGGAATAGATCGGGTAGATGCACAGAGTCTCTTGCCCAGAGTAGGTGAATCGAGGACCAGAGGACATGGGTTTAAGGTGGACAAGATTTAATAGGAATCTGAGGGGTAACTTTTTCACACAAAGGGTGGTGGGTGTATGGAACAAGCTGCCAGATGAGGTAGTTGAGGCTGGGACTATCCCAACGTTTAAGAAACAGTTAGACTGGTACATGGATAGGACTGGTTTGGAAAGAGATGAACCAAACGCAGGCAGGTGGGACTAGTGTAGATGGGACATGTTGGGCGGTGTGGGCAAGTTGGGCTGAAGGGCCTGTTTCCACATTGTATCACTCTGTGACTAGTGTAGATGGGACATGTTGGGCGGTGTGGGCAAGTTGGGCTGAAGGGGGCTGTTCCAACACTGTATCACTCTGTGACTCTATGGCTCAACACATGCAGGAACTATTTTTGATGCTTGGGCTATAATTGACTGCGTCTTTTAATCATTATGCCCAGGTGGAATAATCTATGCAGCCCTACAGGAGTTCACAATCGATGAGGATTTTACACAAGCATAATTGAATGATGTACTCAGGGAGGAGGATTTATGAATATATGTTGCTTCATTTGGAGTTCTATGTGCCAGTAATCCTACTTCATCCCGTGAATCTTTTGATCATCTTAATGCAGATCACTCTTTTCCTTCTTGTGTTACTCTTACGCTCTGGCCTCACTCCATCTCAAGTCCTCACTTTTCATTTGTATATTTGTTTCAATCTTCTATCATCCACTCATTCCAGCCCCATTCCTCCAATTGGATCTGCATTTCACACTCATTTCTTGGAAGCTTTGGTGAAGGAGCTTTCATCATTGTTTTCACTACATCCTCCATCTGTGAGAGCTGATGATGGGGTTTGGAGAGGGGAATGTTTCACCTGTGGTTGCATCTCCTGCTGTGGGTGAATAGGCCTGACAATGCCAGGCAGAGCCTCCCACAGGTGAGGTTGTCTCTGGTGTTGGATTGGGGAGTGTGTAGCTGTTGACCATTTTGTGGCGTAGGCACTGTCCTCCAGGGTCTTGGATCCCATGCTGACCTGGTGCTTCCAACCTGCATGGAGGTCCTTTCTCCAGCTCTCCCGGTCCTGAGCCGCCGCTTCCCAGTTGTCAGTGCCAATGTATTTCATTTAATCATAACCTTGTAGCCGAGCTGTGATCGTCCTCTTGCCCTCTGTGCATTGGCTATCTCCCGTGCAACATCCCTTTCCCATCCTGTGTACGTGTCCAAACCAAGGAGATGCAACTTCTGCTTGAGGACCACAGGGATGCTGGGAATGTTGGTCAGGGAGAGGACAGATTCATTGGTGATTCTGTCCTCGGGATACGACGAAGACAGTGGAAATGAAAATTATTCAGTTTCCGTTTTTAATGTCGGTAAGTTTCCGTTCCCTGCTGTACAGTAACGTGCTCAAGAGCACGATTACTAGACAGTTCTCTTTTTCTCAATGTAAGTTTCCTGTTCTTCCTTGCCCACTTGTTATACTACAAGAAGTAAAATATGAGGTCCTTGTTTATTGTGACAAGTTGGCAGCTGGATTTGGAATTATACAGGTGATAGGACTATGGACTGTTCATGTAGAAGGAAACTCCATCACTGGTGATAAACAATGTGCTCAGTGTTGGTGCCTACACGGTGCAGATTACTAGACAGTTATCTTTTTATCGAGGTCAGTTTCCTGTTCTTCCTTGCCTGCTCAGATACAATGGCGTGTTTAAACACGGGGAACTGTAGATGCTGGAATCTTGAACAAAATACACAAAGTGCTGGAGTAGCTCAGCGGCCAGGCAGCATCTGTGGAAGACACAGATTGGCGATTTCAACCTGTCTTGTTTTAACCTGAAACGTCACCTATCCATGTTCTCCACAGATGCTGCCTGACCCGCTGAGTTACTCCAGCACTCTGTGAAACGTCACCTATCCATGTTCCGGCAGCATCTATGGAGCGAAGGAAATAGGCAACGTTTCGGCCCGAAACCCTTCCGGGTTTCGGCCCGAAACGTTGCCTATTTCCTTCAGGGTTTCGGCCCGAAAGATTGCCCATTTCCTTCGCTCCACAGATGCTGCCTGACCCGCTGAGTTACTCCAGCACTCTGTGAAACGTCACCTATCCATGTTCTCCACAGATGCTGCCTGACCCGCTGAGTTACTCCAGTACTCTGTGAAACGTCACCTATCCATGTTCTCCACAGATGCTGCCTGACCCGCTGAGTTACTCCAGCACTCTGTGAAACGTCACCTATCCATGTTCTCCACAGATGCTGCCTGACCCGCTGAGTTACTCCAGCACTCTGTGAAACGTCACCTATCCATGTTCTCCACAGATGCTGCCTGACCCGCTGAGTTACTCCAGCACGTTGTGATTTTTCTGATTGGCATATTTCACATTTCGGACACTTCATGTGTGTGGAATTAGAATCATACAATATAATAATTTTATATTGCACTATTTTATTCCAGGGCGGCCCAGTGATGTAGCAGGTAGAGCCACTGCCTCACAAAACCAAAGACCCGGGTTTGATCCTGACCTCAGGCACTGTCTGTGCAGAGTTTGCACGTTGTCCATGTGACCTTGTGGGTTTCCTCTGGGTGCTCCAGTTTCCTCCCACATCCCAAAGCCGTGTGTGTTTGTAGGTTAATTGCTTTCCATAAATTGCCCCTAGTTTGTAGGGAGTGGATGAGAATTGGGATTACATGGAATGAACGAGTAACCGATCATAGTCGTGGACTCGGTGGGATGATGGGTGTGTTTGTCTGCTGTATCTCAAAGCTCTAAACTCTATTTAAAGTCATAGTCATACAGCATGCAAACAGGCCCTTCGGCCCAACCTGCCCATGCCGACCAATGTGCCCAGTCTACACAAGACCCACCTGCCCTTGTTTGGCCCATGGTAGACAAAAGTGCTGGAGAAACTCAGCGGGTGCAGCAGCATCTATGGAGTGAAGGAAATAGGCAACGTTTCGGCCTGAAACCCTTCTTCAGACGTTGCCTATTTCCTTCGCTCCATAGATGCTACTGCACCCGCTGAGTTTCTCCAGCACTTTTGTCTACCTTTGATTTCCAGCATCTGCAGTTTCTTCTTAAACAACATGTTTGACCCATATCCCTCTAAACCTTTCTTATCCAGATACATGTTCAAATGTATTTTAAATGTATGTTATAGTACCTGCCTCAACTACCTCCTTTGGCATCTCATATCATATACCCCTTGTGTGAAAAAGTTGCTCCTCGGGTTCCCATTAAATCTTTCCCCTTTCACCTCAACCAATGTCCCCTGGATCTTGATTTCTCTAGCCTGATTAAAGACTCTGGTGCATTCACCCACCCTATCTATACCCCTCATGATCTTATATACATCATTAAGATCACCCTTGATGGGAATGGGAAGAGGAGTTAAAATGGGTCTTCTGGTCACTAAGTATTTTGTCTCCCTGCCCATTCCCGTGCTGAACTCTCTGTCCTGCGCCTCCTCCTTTGCCAGAGTGAGGCCCCAATGGAGGAACAATGTCTCATATTCTGTCTGGGTAGCTTATAGCCCAACGGTATCAACATTGAATTCTCCAATTTTGGTCCCCTAATTTGTGGAAGGACATTCTTGCTATTGAGGGAGTGCAGCGTAGGTTTACAAGGTTTATTCCCGGGATGGCGGGACTGTCATATGCTGAGAGAATGGAGCGGCTGGGCTTGTACACTCTGGAGTTTACAACGATGAGAGGGGATCTTATTGAAACATGTAAGATTAATAAGGGTTTGGACACACTAGAGGCAGGAAACATGTTCCCGATGTTGGGGGAGTCCAGAACCAAGGGTCACAGTTTAAGAAGAAGGGGTAAGCCATTTAGAACGGAGACAAAGAAACAATTTTCACCCAGAGAGTTGTGAGTCTATGGAATTCTCTGCCTCAGAGGGCAGTGGAGGCAGGTTCTCTGGATACTTTCAAGAGAGAGCTGGATAGGGCTCTTAAAGATAGCGGAGTCAGGGGATATGGGGAGAAGGCAGGAACGGGGTACTGATTAGGGATGATCAGCCTTGATCACATTGAATGGCGGTGCTGGCTCGAAGGGCCGAATGGCCTACTCCTGCACCTATTGTCTATTCACCACAACCCACCTCCTTTTATCTCACCCACCATCTATTCCATGTCCCCACCAAAGTTTGCACCAATTTCACTCCCCCTCCAATTACCTTTGTGTTCATAATTCACAACTCTTCTATCCTTCAGTCTCTTCATCTCCTAGTCCTGCCCCTCCCCTTTTCCAGCTTTCGTCCCCCCACCAATCAGTCTGAACAAGGGTCACAATGCAAAATGTCATCGTCCATGTTCTCCACAGATGCTGCCTGACCCGCTGAGTTACTCCAGCACTCTGTGAAACGTCACCTATCCATGTTCTCCACAGATGCTGCCTGACCCGCTGAGTTACTCCAGCACTCTGTGAAACGTCACCTATCCATGTTCTCCACAGATGCTGCCTGACCCGCTGAGTTACTCCAGCACTCTGTGAAACGTCACCTATCCATGTTCCGGCAGCATCTATGGAGCGAAGGAAATAGGCAACGTTTCGGCCCGAAACCCTTCCGGGTTTCACCCCGAAACGTTGCCTATTTCCTTCAGGGTTTCGGCCCGAAAGGTTGCCCATTTCCTTCGCTCCACAGATGCTGCCTGACCCGCTGAGTTACTCCAGCACTCTGTGAAACGTCACCTATCCATGTTCTCCACAGATGCTGCCTGACCCGCTGAGTTACTCCAGCACTCTGTGAAACGTCACCTATCCATGTTCTCCACAGATGCTGCCTGACCCACTGAGTTACTCCAGCACTCTGTGAAACGTCACCTATCCATGTTCTCCACAGATGCTGCCTGACCCACTGAGTTACTCCAGCACTCTGGGAAACGTCACCTATCCATGTTCCGGCAGCATCTGTGGAGCGAAGGAAATAGGCAACGTTTCGGCCCGAAACCCTTCCGGGTTTCGGCCCGAAACGTTGCCTATTTCCTTCAGGGTTTCGGCCCGAAAGGTTGCCCATTCCTTCGCTCCACAGATGCTGCCTGACCCGCTGAGTTACTCCAGCACTCTGCTCTCTAGTCTTTGATATTACCATCCTGGGAAAAAGATCCTGACTGTCTACCCAATCTATGCCTCTTATAATTGCATCTACTTTTGTCAGGTCTCCCCTGAATCAGCGCTGCTGTAACTTTAGTTCTCTCTCCACACATTCCATGGAACATTACCAACATCTTCTGTTATTCTTTCACATTTGTGGGATTTGTAGTATTCTGCTGTTGTAGGCGTCATAAACCCATGACACTTTATTTCTCTTCTCTTCAACAATGTTATCCAATGTTTTCTGTTTGTTCTTCAGTCTTCTTTGTAACGTTGAGGCTTTAGCCTTACTGCTCTTGACGCACTTGCTTGTGGCAGGGTAGCCAACAGAACATCATTGACTGAAGGCAGAAACCTCTTCCATCACAGCACGGCCACTACAGTGAAGTGGCTTGGGCAGTCTAATCAATGCCTGGAAAGTCATCAGTGTTCTTCAAGAGCATTTGAGCAATCAGTTCTCTGTGGATAGTGCAGTTTTGCTCAAGGACTGGCTGCTGGGAAGTTCAGTAACTCACTGAAGGATGAAGCTTTGTGTGTGTAGAATGAGGCCAGGGTGCTTTAAACATTCCTTCACAATATTCACAATCGCAGGGTACCCAGAGAATTAGACAAGGGCGGGTTCAGGATCAGGTCACGGGGCAATGGGAATGAGGGGACAGACTGGGCAACTAGGTGGGGGCTGGAGAGCGGGGGGTCGGGGTAACGGTGGAAAGGAGAGTCGGGGCTCATTGACGGGGGTGGGGGGGGGGAGATGAATGCATTGGTAGTTCACGGAACCTGACTGAAAATCATGGATGTGCAGCCTAAGTGTAGTCATCGATGTTTCTCTGTTCAACATGATGTATATTTGGAGTTGGACAGTGCAACCAACAGAAGTTTGATATGATAAGAGTCTAATTTCTTGGTAGAGTTCCTCTTGCTCTATGACAAAAATGTCTTACATTTAATCTTGAATCTATATGTTCTTCTAAAACTGTTAGTCACTGAAAACGTCTATCTGTTATCTCCCAGATCTGCATAACTGCACACTTTCAACCAATATCTCTTTAATCTCAGCAGATCTAATCACATTGACCCTTGCTTGGCTTAGTGTGGTTTATTATTGTCGCGTGTACTGAGGAGCGGTGAAAAGCTTTTTGTCGTGTGCTAACCAGTGAATGAAAAGACGATACATGTATACGAACAAGCTGTTGACCAAGTACAGATAAAGGATGAAGCATACAGCATTTAGTACAAGATACTGTAAACTGAAGCCGATCAAGTCCCATTAAAGATAACTCAAAGGGCTCCAGTGTGGTCGACAGGAGGTCAGGACCGCATTCTAGCTGATGAGAGGACGGTTCAGTTTTCCATTTTTGTTTTTTTTGTTTAGAAATACAGTGCGGAAACAGGCCCTTCGGCCCACCGAGTCCGCACTGACCAGCGATCCCCGCACATTAGGGACGACACACACTAGGGACAATTGTTTAAAACATTTATACCAAGCCAATTAACCTATAAACCTGTATGTCTTTGGAATGTGGGAAGAAACCAGAGATCTTGGAGAAAACCCACGTGGACACGGGGAGAACGTACAAACTCTGTACAGACAGCACCAGTAGTCGGGATTGGTCTTTCAAACAAGCGGGGAGAAGAGGGAGTGACCAGGGTGAGACTGCTCCATGATTATACTGGTGGCCTTACTGAGGTAGTGTGAATGAGAGATGGAGTCAGTGGAAGGGAGGTTGGTTTGTGTGATGGTCTGGGCTGCTGCGTCCACAACTTTCTACAAATTCTTGCACTTGGATGGAGCTGTTCCCAAACCGAGTTGTGATTAATCCTGATGAAAAGTTTTCTATGGCGCATCTGTAGAAGTGAGTGAGGGTTGTTGGTGACATGCCAAACTTTCTAAGCCTTCTAAGGAAGAAGAGGCCATAGCTTTAACGTGGCTGGTCCAGGACAAATTGCTGATGATATTCTTCTTTTGTTTGAGGCAGCAGAGGTTATGTAACAGCCTCATGGCTCTGTAACCAGTTCAACGTGCTGTTGTCGAGGGCCGTGAGGTCTATCCCTCCACCAGGGGGGCGGAGGACAGCACAGTGGAAAATGCCGTGCTGCTGCTGCGCTGGTCTGCTCCACACACGCAGGCTGATGATGAACGCAGCCCCCAGCGATGCATGTTGGCGTTGAACCGGCCAACCCCTGTACGGAGCCGGTTCAGGGCGACCCACTCCTTGCAGGGCAGGTCCGAGTTGGGTGGGGCTGTGGTGTTCAGTGCAACAGTGAATTGCGGAGGTCGCTAAGTCTGTTTCCAGCTGGTTCTCCATGCTCCTAGTGTGATGTTTAATCCTTGGAACTTGAAGCTTTTGACCATTTCTACTTCGGCGTCATCAATGTAAACTAGGCTGTGTGGACCGTTTCACTTCCTGAAGTCAATCACTATCTCCTTTGTCTTGTTGACATTGAGAGAAAGGTTGTTGTCTCAACACCAGGACACGAGGTTCTCAATCTCCTTCCTGTACTCTGTCTCATCATTATTTGATAGCTGGCCCACAATGGTGGTGTCGTCTGTGAACTTGTCGATTGAATTGGATTGGCCATTGACTGCATTGTCGTGGGTGTATGGAGTAAAGAAGGGTGCTGAGAAAGCATCTTTGCAGAGCACCAGTGTCAGGGATTATCGTAGAGGATGATTTGTTCCCTATCCTCACTGATTGGGATCTGTTGGTCAGGAAGTCGAGGAGTCCGTGGCAGAGGGGAGGGAATGCTGACTCCAAATTCCACGAGTTTAGAGATGAGCTTCTTTGGGATCTTCTTCTTGCGTACGGCGTGCACAGCCTAAAGTTGTAGGACAACTCATTCTATTTGATTGTGCACGCTGGGTTGATTGCATTCGTCGAAACAGGGTGGACCACGTGAAGGTTGCAATCTCCCACCCCTTCTTTGGGATAATGGTATTGAATTCAGGGGTGTATTCTATGAATAGGATTCTGATGTAGATGTCCTTCTTATCCAGATGTTCCAGGGATGAGTGTAGGGAGATGGCATCAGCTGTGGGCCTGTTGTGGTGCTGGGTGAACTGCAGAGGGTCAAGGCTACTTGGAAGGCTGGAGTTAATGTGTGCCATGAACAGCCTCTTGAAGCACTTCCTGACAGTGGATGTGAGTCAGAGTGTCCATTCCCACAACTGTTTGTTTTAATGTTCCTCGCATCACACGGTTTGCCAGTGGGCCGGCATTGTAGCGCCCGTGTTACACGCAGAACAAAACAAGACACAGCAATGCGGTAGGCTTGACAAGAAACAGGTTGAAGAGCAAGATCAGAAATATCCTGACACTAAGTCAAATGGATAAAGAATAAGAATAAAGAATCACGAGTGTTTAATTGTCATGTGTACCAATATTGGAACAATGACATTACGCTGCCACTTAACAGGCCCATAAATGCAATAACACAGAGAGTGAGTTTCATTGATTTTTATTATTACATATTATGTTAATAACTGTAATACTAGGTAATCATAATAGCATCAAAACATGAGAGGAAGAAGAAGATTTTTGGAGTGAGTAGAGGAGAGAGCGGTGAGGAATGTCCTGGAAGGAGACGGCTGCCAGCTCAGTTGCTAATCCACATGTACCTGGTGTGTCCGGTTATAAATGCCATCGTATGCCCACTGAACAAGCCCTGCTGTACAAAGGCTGTGCTCGCGGGCTCAGCCCTGCCCCAGGTCAAAGGTGTCAAACAGTCTACATTGCTTAGAGTCACCAACTTCAGGACGGTTAGAAACCAGTTGTGCCATTAAACAATAGAATTACTCCAATTAGTAATAATGAAAAGAATGGAATCACTTTAAAGCAATATAAAACCATTCGAGTAGACATGAGTCTGGAGTAGATCTTCATTTCCAGGATCGTGTTCATTCCTTGCAGCTATTCCTCTCCGCTGAGATCAGAGGAGCCATTGAACTTGTGCCAAGTCCAACACCTGGCCATAGTTGGGAGAACTCCAGTCGGCATCTCACAGACACAGACCTAAGCTCCCAGCGAAGTGTGAGGGGAGAGTGTGGGCGATTTGTCCAAGGGATATCAAGACTGTTATGGTGTCATATAGTCAGACAACACAGCCCATTGAGCCCAGCTTGTTCCTGCTGATCAAGATGCCCCATCTACACTAGTCCATCCTGCCCGTGTTTGGCCAATATCCCATCTACCTGTCCAAATGCCTTTTAAATGTTGATACAGTCATTGTCTCAACTACCTCCTCTGAGAACTCGTTCCATCACCCTCTGTGTGAAAAGTTGCCCCTCATGTTCCTATTAATCAGTTGCCTCTCACCTGAAACCTATACCCTCTGGTTCTTGATTTCCTTACTCAGGGTAAAAGACTATTCATCTACCCTATCCATTCCCCTCATGAACCATCCGCAGTTGGGGCGGTCGAAGCTCCCGCGATCGGTGTGGTTCAAACTCCTGTGATCGGGGCGGTCGAAGCTCCTGTGATCGGGGCGGTTGAAGCTCCCGCGATCGGTGTGGTTAAAGCTCCTGTGATCGGGGCGGTTGAAGCTCCCGTGATCGGGGCGGTTAAAGCATCCGTGATCGGGGCGGTCGAAGCTCCTGTGATCGGGGCGGTTAAAGCATCTGTGATCGGGGCGGTCGAAGCTCCTGTGATCGGGGTGGTCGAAGCTCTCGTGATCGGGGCGGTCGAAGCTCTCGTGATCGGGGCGGTCGAAGCTCCTGTGATCGGTGCGGTTAAAGCTCTCGTGATCGGGGCGGTCGAAGCTCCCGTGATCGGGGCGGTCGAAGCTCCTGTGATCGGGGCGGTTAAAGCTCCCGCGATCGGGCCGGTCGAAGCACCCGCGATCGGTGTGGTTCAAACTCCCGCGATCGGGCCGGTCGAAGCTCCTGTGATCGGGGCGGTTAAAGCTCCTGTGATCGGGGCGGTTAAAGCTCCTGTGATCGGGGCGGTCGAAGCACCCGCGATCGGTGTGGTTCAAACTCCCGTGATCGGGGCGGTTAAAGCTCCTGTGATTGGGGCGGTCGAAGCTCCCGTGATCGGGGCGGTCGAAGCTCCCGTGATCGGTGTGGTTCAAACTCCCGTGATCGGGGCGGTTAAAGCTCCTGCGATCGGGGCGGTCAAAGCTCCTGTGATCGGGGCGGTCGAAGCTCCCGTGATCGGTGTGGTTCAAACTCCCGTGATCGGGGCGGTTAAAGCTCCTGTGATCGGGGCGGTCGAAGCTCCTGTGATCGGGGCGGTCGAAGCTCCCGTGATCGGTGTGGTCGAAGCTCCTGTGATCGGGGCGGTCGAAGCTCCCGTGATCGGGCGGTCGAAGCTCCCGTGATCGGTGTGGTCGAAGCTCCTGTGATCGGGGCGGTCGAAGCTCCCGTGATCGGTGTGGTCGAAGCTCCTGTGATCGGGGCGGTCGAAGCTCCCGTGATCGGGGCGGTCGAAGCTCCTGTGATCGGGGCGGTCGAAGCTCCCGTGATCGGTGTGGTTCAAACTCCCGTGATCGGGGCGGTTAAAGCTCCTGTGATCGGGGCGGTCGAAGCTCCCGTGATCGGGGCGGTCAAAGCTCCCGTGATCGGTGTGGTTCAAACTCCCGTGATCGGGGCGGTTAAAGCTCCTGTGATCGGGGCGGTCGAAGCTCCCGTGATCGGGGCGGTCGAAGCTCCTGTGATCGGGGCGGTCGAAGCTCCTGTGATCCGGGCGGTCGAAGCTCTCGTGATCGGGGCGGTTAAAGCTCCCGTGATCGGGGCGGTTAAAGCTCCTGTGATCGGTGTGGTTCAAACTCTCGTGATCGGGGCGGTCGAAGCTCCTGTGATCGGGGCGGTCGAAGCTCCTGTGATCCGGGCGGTCGAAGCTCTCGTGATCGGGGCGGTTAAAGCTCCTGTGATCGGGGCGGTCGAAGCTCCTATGATCGGTGTGGTTCAAACTCTCGTGATCGGGGCGGTTAAAGCTCCTGTGATCGGTGTGGTTCAAACTCTCGTGATCGGGGCGGTCGAAGCTCCTGTGATCCGGGTGGTCGAAGCTCCTATGATCGGTGCGGTTAAAGCTCCCGTGATCGGGGCGGTCGAAGCTCCTGTGATCGGGGCGGTCGAAGCTCCTGTGATCGGGGCGGTTAAAGCTCCTGTGATCGGGGCGGTCGAAGCTCCTGTGATCGGGGCGGTTAAAGCTCTCGTGATCGGGGCGGTTGAAGCTCCTGTGATCGGGGCGGTCGAAGCTCCTGTGATCGGGGCGGTCGAAGCTCCTGTGATCGGTGTGGTTCAAACTCCTGTGATCGGGGCGGTTAAAGCTCTCGTGATCGGGGCGTTGAAGCTCCTGTGATCGGGGCGGTCGAAGCTCCCGTGATCCGGGCGGTCGAAGCTCCCGTGATCGGGGCGGTTGAAGCTCTCGTGATCGGGGCGGTTAAAGCTCCTGTGATCGGGGCGGTTAAAGCTCCTGTGATCGGGGCGGTTAAAGCTCCTGTGATCAGGGCGGTCGAAGCTCTCGTGATCGGGGCGGTTAAAGCTCCTGTGATCGGGGCGGTCGAAGCTCTCGTGATCGGGGCGGTCGAAGCTCCTGTGATCGGGGCGGTCGAAGCTCCCGAACGCGGTCCCCATCAAGAGGCCGCCAGCTCCACAGTGCGGACGATAAAAAGTTGCATCTCCATCGAGGAAAGAGATAAAGAACGTTTCCCCACCACCCCCCACTTAATACAAAACACAAAGTACACTAAAACATATATTTTACAACAAACTAAAAACACAACGAAGGAAAAAGATGAGACAGACCGTTGGCGAGGCAGCCATCGTCGGCGCCACCTGCTGGTCTCCAGTAGGTTTTCCTGATGTGTAAATCATTGTTTGTGCTCTCATTAATTATGCTGTCTCCGAGTATGATGCACCTTTAGTTTTCTACATTTGTCACACCATGGTAGAAAGTCACATTTGGTTACATGATAGCGTACAGCTGAATTATGAAACCTCTACTGTCATTGATGCCTTATTCTGCACTTTGTATCTTTCCCTTTGCTCCATCTATTGTACCTAAATGTGGCTTGATGTATTTATTAGTTTAGTTTACAGCTTGCAAAACAAAGCTTTTCACTGTACCTCAGTACATGCGACAGTAATAAAAGAGAGAAAGTGGGTTGTTTGTCATTGTGAATGTAGGTAAATGTACAATACGCCATCATGTTTACTGCCTTCTATTTATTGAATGCTGTATTATCTTCTGTCATCCTTTAGGTCTTTAAATTATTTCCTACTCTAAAACAAAACTAATTTGCAAATACATCAGGTCTTATTGCTACAAGGATATTGTTACTTTATAATCATATCAACTAGTTATCGTAATAACTGTTTGAGCACAGTTTGTTACATAGAAACATAGAAACATAGAAAATAGGTGCAGGAGTAGGCCATTCGGCCCTTCAAGCCTGCACCGCCATTCAATATGATCATGGCTGATCATCCAACTCAGTATCCCGTACCTGCCTTCTCTCCATACCCCCTGATCCCCTTAGCCACAAGGGCCACATCTAACTCCCTCTTAAATATAGCCAATGAACTGGCCTCAACTACATTCTGTGGCAGAGAATTCCAGAGATTCACCACTCTGTGTGAAAAATGTTTTTCTAATCTCGGTCCTAAAAGACTTTCCCCTTATCCTTAAACTGTGACCCCTTATTCTGGGCTTCCCCAACATCGGGAACAATCTTCCTGCATCTAGCCTGTCCAACCCCTTAAGAATTTTGTAAGTTTCTATAAGATCCCCTCTCAATCTTCTAAATTCTAGCGAGTACAAGCCAAGTCTATCCAGTCTTTCTTCATATGAAAGTCCTGACATCCAGGAATCAGTCTGGTGAACCTTCTCTGTACTCCCTCTATGGCAAGAATGTATTTCCTCAGATTAGGAGACCAAAAGTGTACGCAATACTCCAGGTGTGGTCTCACCAAGACCCTGTACAACTGCAGTAGAACCTCCCTGCTCCTATACTCAAATCCTTTTGCTATGAATGCTAACATACCATTCACTTTCTTCACTGCCTGCTGCACCTGCATGCCTACTTTCAATGACTGGTGTACCATGACACCATGTCTCGTTGTATCTCCCCTTTTCCTAATCAGCCACCATTCAGATAATAGTCTACTTTCCTGTTTTTGCCACCAAAGTGGATAACCTCACATTTATCCACATTATACTGCATCTGCCATGCATTTGCCCACTCACCCAACCTATCCAAGTCGCCTTGCAGTCTCCTAGCATCCTCCTCACAGCTAACACTGCCCCCCAGCTTCGTGTCACCCGCAAACTTGGAGATGTTGCATTCAATTCCCTCGTCCAAATCATTAATATATATATTGTAAATAGCTGGGGTCCCAGCACTGAGCCTTGCGGTACCCCACTAGTCACTGCCTGCCATTGTGAATAGGACCCGTTTACTCCTAATCTTTGCTTCCTGTCTGCCAGCCAGTTCTCTATCCACATCAATACTGAACCCCCAATACCATGTGCTTTAAGTTTGTATACTAATCTCTTATGTGGGACCTTGTCGAAAGCCTTCTGAAAGTCCAGATACAACACATCCACTGGTTCTCCCTTATCCACTCTACTAGTTACATCCTCGAAAAATTCTATAAGATTCGTCAGACATGATTTACCTTTCATAAATCCATGCTGACTTTGTCCAATGATTTCACCACTTTCCAAATGTGCTGCTATCCCATCTTTAATAACTGACTCTAGCAGTTTCCCCACTACCGATGTTAGACTAACTGGTCTGTAATTCCCCGTTTTCTCTCTCCCTCCCTTTTTAAAAAGTGGGGTTACATTAGCTACCCTCCAATCCTCAGGAACTACTCCAGAATTTAAAGAGTTTTGACAAATTATCACTAATGCCTCCACTATTTCTGGGGCTACTTCCTTAAGTGCTCTGGGATGCAGTCTATCTGGCCCTGGGGATTTATCGGCCTTTAATCCATTCAATTTACCTAACACCACTTCCCGGCTAACCTGGATTTCACTCAGTTCCTCCATCTCATTTGACCCCCGGTCCCCTGCTATTTCCAGCAGATTAGTTATGTCTTCCTCAGTGAAGGCAGAACCAAAGTTGTTATTCAATTGGTCTGCCATGTCCTTGTTCCCCATGATCAATTCACCTGTTTCTGACTGCAAGGACCTACATTTGTTTTAACTAATCTTTTTCTCTTCACATATCTATAAAAACTTTTGCAGTCAGTTTTTATGTTCCCTGCCAGTTTTCTTTCATAATATATTTTCCCTTTCCTAATTAAGCCCTTTGTCCTCTACTGGACTCTGAATTTCTGTCAGTCCTCTGGTAGGCTGCTTTTTCTGGCTAATTTGTATGCTTCATCTTTTGTTTTGATACTATCCCTGATTTCCCTTGTTATCCACGGATGCACTACCTTCCCTGATTTATTCTTTTGCCAAACTGGGATGAACAATTGTTGTAGTTCATCCATGCAGTCTTTAAATGCCTTCCATTGCCTATCCACCGTCAACCCTTTAAAAATCAATTGCCAGTCTATCTTGGCCAATTCACGTCTCATACCCTCAAAGTTACCTTTCTTTAAGTTCAGAACCCTTGTTTCTGAATTAATTATGTCACTCTCCATCCTAATGAAGAACTCAACCATATTATGGTCACTCTTGCCCAAGGGGCCACGCACAACAAGACTGCTAACTAACCCTTCCTCATTACTCAATACCCAGTCTAGAATAGCCTGCTCTCTCATTGGTTCCTCTACATGTTGGTTTAGAAAACTATCCCGCATATATTCCAAGAAATCCTCTTCCTCAGCACCCCTGCCAATTTGATTCACCCAATCTATATGTAGATTGAAGTCACTCATTATAACTATTTTACCTTTGTTGCACGCATTTCTAATTTCCTGTTTGATGCCATCCCCAACTCCACTACTACTGTTAGGTGGCCTGTACACAACACCCACTAGCGTTTTCTGCCCCTTAGTGTTTCGCAGCTCTACCCATACCGATTCCACATCCTCCAAGCTAATGTCCTTCCTTTCCACTGCGTTAATCTCCTCTCTAACCAGCAACGCGACCACACATCCTTTTCCTTTCTGTCTATCCCTCCTGAATATTGAATAACCCTGGATGTTCAACTCCCAGCCTTGGTCACCCTGGAGCCATGTCTCTGTGATCCCAACTATATCATAATCATTAATAACTATCTGCATATTCAACTCATCCACCTTATTACGAATGCTCCTTGCATTGAGACATAAAGCCTTCAGGCTTGTTTTTACAACACTCTTACCCCTTATACAATTATGTTGAAAAGTGGAAAGTTACTTTGTGTTGTAACATCGATAAAAAATAATATTAATTTAAAGTAAACCTTTGGGATAATTGTTTGTCTAATATATTGGATGACAAGTTGCTCTATGTATTCAGTGGAGGCCTGTGATGATTGGTGTGTCACAGGCATCAATGCTGACCTCTCTTGTTTGGATGTGAGTGTAGTGTAGGTGACATGGTTAATGAGTCCGTGGATGACAGTACGTTGAGTGGTCTAACATCTCTGATTACATTGAGATCTCGATCAAATGGGCAATTGACAGAGGAATGGTAAATGCAGTTTCAATCAGATAAATGTGAGGTGAGGCGTTTGGTCGGACTCGCCAGGGCAGGACTTTACAGAATAGAGAGACTATGGGTTGCAGGTACAGTGCCATCAACGTGCAACACTGGCGGACAGGGTCGTGCAGAATGTGTTTGCCTTCGTCTGTCTGGGTATTGAGTACAGTTGTGACATCATGTTACAATTGGTGAGAATGAGGGGGGTGAGAATGGGGGTGTGGGGGTGAGTGTGGGGGTGAGGGTGTGGGGGTGAGAGTGCGGGGTGAGAGTGGGGGGTGAGAGTGGGGGGTGAGAGTGGGGGGTGAGAGTGGGGGGTGGAGAGTGGGGGGTGAGGGTGGGGGGTGAGAGGGGGGGGTGAGGGTGTGGGGGTGAGGGTGTGGGGGTGAGGGTGTGGGGGGGTGAGAGTGTGGGGGTGAGGGTGGGGGGGTGAGTGAGAGTGTGGGTGTGGGGGTGTGAGAGTGGGGGGGTGAGAGTGGGGGGGTGAGAGTGGGGGGTGAGAGTGGGGGGGTGAGGGTGGGGGGTGAGAGTGGGGGGGTGAGGGTGTGGGGGTGAGGGTGTGGGGGTGAGGGTGTGGGGGGGGGGAGTGTGAGGTGGGGTGAGGGTGGGGGGTGAGGGTGTGGGGTGAGGGTGTGGGGGGGTGGAGTGTGGGGGTGAGGGTGGGGGGGTGAGGGTGTGGGGGTGAGGGTGTGGGGGGGTGAGAGTGGGGGGTGAGAGTGGGGGGGTGAGGGTGGGGGGTGAGAGTGGGGGGTGAGGGTGTGGGGGTGAGGGTGTGGGGGGGTGAGAGTGGGGGGGTGAGAGTGGGGGGGTGAGAGTGGGGGTGAGGGTGTGGGGGTGAGGGTGTGGGGGGTGAGGGGGTGGGGGTGAGGGTGTGGGGGTGAGGGTGTGGGGGTGTGAGTGTGGGGGTGAGGGTGTGGGGGTGAGGGTGTGGGGTGAGGGTGGGGGGTGAGAGTGTGGGGGTGGGTGTGGGGGGTGGGGGTGGGGGGTGAGGGTGGGGGGTGAGGGTGTGGGGGGGGTGAGAGTGGGGGGGTGAGAGTGGGGGGTGAGAGTGGGGGGGTGAGGGTGTGGGGGTGAGGGTGTGGGGGTGAGGGTGTGGGGGTGAGGGTGTGGGGGTGGGGTGTGGGGGTGAGAGTGTGGGGGTGAGGGTGTGGGGGTGAGGGTGTGGGGGTGAGGGTGGGGGGGTGAGGGTGTGGGGGTGAGGGTGTGGGGGGGTGAGAGTGGGGGGTGGAGTGGGGGGTGAGGGTGGGGGTGGAGTGGGGGGTGTGGGGGTGGGGTGTGGGGTGGGTGTGGGGGGGGGGGTGGTGGGGGGGTGAGAGTGGGGGGTGAGAGTGGGGGGGTGAGAGTGGGGGGTGAGAGTGGGGGGGTGAGGGTGGGGGGTGTGAGTGGGGGGGTGAGGGTGTGGGGGTGAGGGTGTGGGGGTGAGGGTGTGGGGGGGGGTGAGAGTGTGGGTGGGTGAGAGTGGGGGGGGTGAGAGTGGGAGGTGTGAGAGAGTGTGAGAGTGTGGGGGTGGGGGGTGAGTGAGAGTGTGAGGGTGTGGTAGGTGAGGGTGTGGGGGTGAGTGGAGGGTGAGTGTGGGGGTGAGAGTGGGGGGTGAGGGTGTGGGAGAGTGGGGGGGTGAGGGTGTGGGGGGTGAGAGTGGGGGGTGAGGGTGTGGGGGTGGGGTGTGTGGGTGAGGGTGTGGGGGGGTGAGGGTGTGTGGGTGAGGGTGTGGGGTGTGGGTGGGTGAGGGTGTGGGGGGGTGAGGGTGTGGGGGGGTGAGGGTGTGGGGGGTGAGAGTGGGTGGGTGAGGGTGGGGGTGGGGTGGGGGGTTTGGGTGTGGGGGGTGAGGGTGTGGGGTGTAGGGGTGAGGGTGTGGGGGTGAGGGTGTGTGGGTGAGGGTGTGGGGGGTGAGGGTGTGGGGGGTGAGAGTGGGGGGTGAGGGTGTGGGGGTGTGGGGGTGTAGGGGTGAGAGTGGGGGGTGAGAGTGAGGGGGTGAGAATGGGGTGAGAATGTAAGGGTGAGAGTGTGGGTTGAACATTGTCATAATGGGATTGTTTTGCCAGTGACTCCTGACTAACGTCTTGCATAATGTAGGCCCGTTCTCCAGGGACCACCTGTACGGTGAACAAAGCAGGTCTCTGAGACCACTTTACATATGTTTGCTGTTTGAATCTTTTATAATTCAGAGTTTCTCCACAATCAGTGCAGATATGCGTCAAAATATCCTTCAGGATAATTCTCAACGCGGGTGCCCACTCGGATGTGTTCTCAATGTCATACTTCCTATACGTCCACATCTGCGGCCACACTCTGCTCTACCTCCATTCACTAGTTTCACATGACACCACTGTGGTGGGCCAGGTCTCAAACAAGACAGGGTACTGGACAGAAACAGAGAATGTAGTAACAAAGAATGTAGAATGTAGACAAGCCGATATCCCTCAATATCTACAAGATGAACAAGCAGGTGATTGATCAGGAAGTGGGTGGAGTACATTGGTACTGAAGAGTAGATGGTGAAGAGCTTCAAGTGCCTGGGTATCAATATCACCAACAACCTGGTCCAACCACAGCCATGTGAAGGGCAACACCTCGACTTCCTGAAGAGTAAGGGAATTTGGCAAAGACTCCAAAGACTCTTACAAACTTCTACCGATAAACTATAGAAAGCATTCTATTGGGATGCATTACAGCTTGGCTATTGCTCTGCCCAAGATCGCAGGAAATTGCAGAGAGTTGTGGATGTAGCACAGTCCATCACACACACCCACACTCCCCACCATTGTAGATGTAGCCCAGTCCTTCACACAGACCACACTCCCCACCATTGTAGATGTAGCCCAGTCCATCACACACACCACACTCCCCACCATTGTAGATGTAGCACTGTCCATCACACACACCACACTCCCCACCATTGTGGATATAGCCCAGTCCATCACACACACCACACTCCCCACCATTGTAGATGGAGCCCAGTCCATCACACACACCACACTCCCCACCATTGTAGATGTAGCCCAGTCCATCACACACACCACACTCTCCACCATTGACTCCATCTACACTTCACGCAACATTATCAAGAATCGCCTACACCTGGCTTTTCTCTCTCCCGCCTGCTCCCATCAGGGTACAAGATTTAAAAGCTTGAAAGTAGAGACCACCAGATTGAAGAACAACTTCTTCCCACAGTTACCTTACTACTGAACAAAGCTCTTCAATGTAAATGTAGTTCTGATCTCCCAACTTAACACATTGCAGCCCTTGGACTTTTTCTTTATCTGCACTTTGATATGTAACATTTATTCCCATGATATATTTTCCAGAATAGACCACACCAGGAGTTGTACGTCTAAAGAGAGGCAAGGTGGCACAGCAGTAGAGTTGCTGCCTTGCAGCGCCAGGGATCCAGATTTGATCCTGACTACGGGTGCTATCTGTATGGAGTTTGTACGTTCCCCTGTGACCGCGTGGGTTTTCTCCGGGTGCTC
>JAXLNO010003974.1:469432-505667 GCA_038087875.1 Malacoraja senta
TAGATGGGGCATGTTGGTCGGGGTGGGACTAGTGCAGATGGGGGGTGAGAGTGGGGGGGTGAGAGTGGGGGGTGAGAGTGGGGGGTGTGAGAGTGGGGGGGGGTGAGAGTGGGGGGGGGTGAGAGTGGGGGGGGTGAGAGTGGGGGGGTGAGAGTGGGGGGTGTGAGAGTGGGGGGGGGGTGAGAGTGGGGGGGGGTGAGAGTGGGGGGTGTGAGAGTGGGGGGGGGGGTGAGAGTGGGGGGGTGAGAGTGGGGGGGGGTGAGAGTGGGGGGGGTGAGAGTGGGGGGGGTGAGAGTGGGGGGGTGAGAGTGGGGGGTGTGAGAGTGGGGGGGGGTGAGAGTGGGGGGGGGTGAGAGTGGGGGGTGTGAGAGTGGGGGGGGGTGAGAGTGGGGGGGGTGAGAGTGGGGGGGTGAGAGTGGGGGGGGTGAGCGTGGGGGGGTGAGCGTGGGGGGTGAGAGTGTGAGGGTGTGGGGGTGAGGGTGTGGGGGTGAGAATGGGGTGAGAATGTAAGGGTGAGAGTGTGGGTGTGGGGGTGAGTGAGGGTGTGGGGTGTGGGGGTGAGGGTGTGGGGGTGAGGGTGTGGGGGTGAGGGTGGGGGGGTGAGGGTGGGGGTGAGGGTGTGGGGGGTGAGGGTGAGGGTGTGGGGGTGAGGTTGTGGGGGTGAGAGTGAGGGGTGAGAGTGAGGGGTGAGAATGGGGTGAGAGTGGGGGTGAGAGTGGGGGGGTGAGAGTGAGGGTGTGGGGGTGGGGGTGAGTGAGAGTGTGGGGGTGAGTGTGAGGGTGTGGGGGTGAGTGAGAGTGTGGGGGTGAGAGTGTGGGGGTGAGGGTGTGGGGGTGAGGGTGTGGGGGTGAGGGTGTGGGGGTGAGGGTGTGGGGGTGAGGGTGTGGGGGTGAGGGTGTGGGGGTGAGGGTGTGGGGGTGAGGGTGTGGGGGTGAGAGTGAGGGGGTGAGAATGGGGTGAGAATGTAAGGGTGAGAGTGTGGGTTGAACATTGTCATAATGGGATTGTTTTGCCAGTGACTCCTGACTAACTTCTTGCATAATGTAGGCCCGTTCTCCAGGGACCACCTGTACGGTGAACAAAGCAGGTCTCTGACACCACTTTACATATGTTTGCTGTTTGAATCTTTTATAATTCAGAGTTTCTCACACAATCAGTGCAGATATGCGTCAAAATATCCTTCAGGATAATTCTCAACGCGGGTGCCCACTCGGATGTGTTCTCAATGTCATACTTCCTATACGTCCACATCTGCGGCCACACTCTGCTCTACCTCCATTCACTAGTGTCACATCACACCACTGTGGTGGGCCAGGTCTCAAACAAGACAGGGTACTGGACAGAAACAGAGAATGTAGTAACAAAGAATGTAGAATGTAGACAAGCCGATATCCCTCAATATGTACAAGATGAACAAGCAGGTGATTGATCAGGAAGTGGGTGGAGTACATTGGTACTGAAGAGTAGATGGGGAAGAGCTTCAAGTGCCTGGGTATCAATATCACCAACAACCTGGTCCAACCACAGCCATGCGAACGGCAACACCTCGACTTCCTGAAGAGTAAGGGAATTTGGCAAAGACTCCAAAGACTCTTACAAACTTCTACCGATAAACTATAGAAAGCATTCTATTGGGATGCATTACAGCTTGGCTATTGCTCTGCCCAAGACCGCAGGAAATTGCAGAGAGTTGTGGGATGTAGCCCAGTCCATCACACAGACCACACTCCCCACCATTGTAGATGTGGCCCAATCCATCACACACACCACACTCCCCACCATTGTAGATGTAGCCCAGTCCATCACACACACCACACTCCCCACCATTGTAGATGTGGCCCAGTCCATCACACACACCACACTCCCCACCATTGTAGATGGAGCCCAGTCCATCACACACACCACACTCTCCACCATTGACTCCATCTACACTTCAAGCAACATTATCAAGAATCGCCTACACCTGGCTTTTCTCTCTTCTGCCTGCTGCCATCAGGGTACAAGATTTAAAAGCTTGAAAGTAGAGACCACCAGATTGAAGAACAACTTCTTCCCACAGTTACCTTACTACTGAACAAAGCTCTTCAATGTAAATGTAGTTCTGATCTCCCAACTTAACACATTGCAGCCCTTGGACTTTTTCTTTATCTGCACTTTGATATGTAACATTTATTCCCATGATATATTTTCCAGAATAGACCACACCAGGAGTTGTACGTCTAAAGAGAGGCAAGGTGGCACAGCAGTAGAGTTGCTGCCTTGCAGCGCCAGGGATCCAGATTTGATCCTGACTACGGGTGCTATCTGTATGGAGTTTGTACGTTCCCCTGTGACCGCATGGGTTTTCTCCGGGTGCTCCAGTTTCATCCCATATTCCAAAGACATACAGGTTTTTGTAGGTTAATTAGCTTCAGTAAGTTGTAAAATTGTCCCTAGTGTGTAGGACAGTGTTATTGTCCGGCATGATTGCTGGTTAGTGTAGACTCAGTGGTCCGAAGGGTGTGTTTCCGTGCTGTATCTCTAATGTCTGAAGCAGGATAGGGAGCAGCTGGTTTGCTCAGAAAATCCTAATCTGTTTCCACAGTTTGCATCACAAACCTCTTTGAGTTTTGGGGGGGAACTGAATTTGCAAACATTTGTGAATTTAGCAAACCAGTTTGTTTTAAAGTACAGTCTGGCACCAGATGTTGTACTGTTGAAGATTGCTGAGTCAGACACACATAGCTGACAGATGTTGCATCACAACAGATATTGGCTTCATATTTCAACAAGTAATTTACCAGTCATGGGTAATTGTTCTCTCCCCAGCGTAACAGATGCGGGCTGTTTCTGTTCTTGCTATCTAGTGTGCCTGTAAATTAGCTTCTGTACACTCTCTGTAGATTTATACCAACATTGACAGGTCAGTGAGCAGAATCGTTGAACACTAAATTTAGAAGCATGGGCCTTGTTGCCACCTGTCTTGGCAGAAAGATGCCTTTGTCCTCTGTTCATGAGCAAAGTCTTTGCCGCTTCGTTAGAAGCACTTGGATTATTTCAAGAGTGTTCAATTGTCATATGTAGTGAAACGGAATAATATAATTCTTACTTGGAGCAGCATAACAGGTCTGGAAACATAGTACTCAACATAATAAAACAAACAAAAAAGTTCAATAAATAAGTCGGTTCCTGTGATGGACCAGGCAGTACCCACCACTTTGTGTAAGAAAGGACTGCAGAGTCTAAAGAAGGGTCTCGACCCGAAACGTCACCTATACCTTCGCCCCATAGATGCTGCCTCACCCGCTGAGTTTCTCCAGCATTTTTGTCTACCTTCCACTTTGTGTAACCTGTTCCAGGGTGTTGGAGTTACTGAACCGGGCTGTGTTGCAACCAATGAATATGCTCCATACCGTACACCTGTAGAAGTTCAACAGTGTATTTGTCGACAAACTGACTCTCCTCAATCTACTAAGGATAAGCATTCTTTATATTGCATTAACGTCCAGGACAATAGACAATAGGTGCAGGAGTAGGCCATTTGGCCCTTCGAGCCAGCACCGCCATTCAATGTGATCATGGCTGATCATCCCCAATCAGTACCCCGTTCCTGTCTTCTCCCCGTATCCCCTGACTACGCTATATTTAAGAGCCCTATCTAGTTCTTCCAAGATATGCAGCCCAGGAACTTGAAGGCTTTGACTCTCTCCACCTACCCATCATTGAAGAGGTTCTGCCACTATTCAATTAGACGATTGACTAGCCTCCTATACTCTGATTTATCCGTACCTGTAATTTGTCCAACAATGGTGGTGTCATTGGTAAATTTAAAGATGGAATTGGAGCAGTTTATTGCCAAACAGCCGTGGGCATAGAGTGAGTAGAGCAGGGGACTGAGCACATAGCCATGGGTACAGCCGTGGGTAGAGCCGTATAGACTGAGGACATAGCCGTGGGCATAGAGTGAGTAGAGCAGGGGACTGAGCACATAGTCATGGGTACAGCCGTGGGTAGAGCCGTATAGACTGAGGACATAGCCATGGGCATAGAGCAGGGGACTGAGCACATAGCCATGGGTACAGCCGTGGGTAGAGCCGTATAGACTGAGGACATAGCCGTGGGCATAGAGCAGGGGACTGAGCACATCGCCATGGGTACAGCCGTGGGTAGAGCCGTATAGACTGAGGACATAGCCATGGGTACAGCCGTGGGTAGAGCCGTATAGACTGAGGACATAGCCGTGGGCATAGAGCAAGGGACTGAGCACATCGCCAGTGCTGATAGTTATTGAGGAAGAGTTGTTGCCAATTCAAGAGACAATAGGCAGAAGGTGCAGGAGTAGGCCATTCGGCCCTTCGAACCAGCATCGCCCATCGTACTGATTGTGGTCTGTTGATGAGGAAGTTTAAGAGATGCACAGTGGCCCAGTTCCCTGAGCTGAGTAACAACTGGAGGGGATTATGCTGCTGAATGGCGAGTTGTGGTTAATAAACAAGAGTCTACCGTCCAGTGGCCTTGACATCTACCATCATTAAATCCAGTCACCCAGCAGCCTTGACCCACTGCAGATCACTTACCACCACAACAGGTACACGGATGATGCCATCCATCGCCCTGGCCCTACACTCATCCCTGGAACACCTGGATAAGAGAGACACTTACGGCAGACTCCTTATCATTGACGACAGCTCTGCCTTTAACACCATTGTACCACACAAGCTCATCACTAACCTCACGGGACTTTTAGCCAGCACTCATCTCTGTAACTGGATCCTTGACTTCCTGACCAACAGACCCCAATCAGTGAGGATAGGGAACAAATCATCCTCCAAGATGTACAGGTTTGAAGGTTAATTGGCTTGGTCAATGTAAAAATTGCCCCTAGTGTGTTGTGTGTAGGATAGTGTTAATATGCGGGGGTTGTTAGTCGGTGCGGACCCGGTGGGCCGAAAGGGCCTGTGTCCGCGCTATATCTCTATACTAAACACCAATGTTATTTGCCAGTGTTAATTTCAGTGTGTGCACAGTTTAGCTAGAAGCATCTGTGAATGCTTGCTTGTCACCATCCTCCATACCATGGGTGTTTCCAGCCACTGCAACATCAATACAGGTCGCTCTGCCATCCTGTGATCTCCCAGTGAACCCACAATGACCCAGTGTGGCATTACATCTGCCCATCATTTCCTGCTCATTGCCTCTCTGGCCAAGGCCATGGTTCATCACTGATCTCATGGCAATGTAGGCCGGACTGCACCAGCGGGGAGGGTGAGGATTCAATTACTATTGTCACCTGTACTGAGGTAGTTTAGTTGAGTTTAGTTTAGTTTATTGTCATGTGTACGGAGGTAGTTTTGTTTAAATTATTGTCACGTGTACAGAGGCATGGTGTAAAGCTTTGTTTTGCATGCTGTCTAATCAGACCAGATAATGACGCAATAAGAAGGCTTTCACTCTACCTCAGTACACGTGACAATAAACCAAACTAAACTAAGTTATAATGATCAAACTCAAGTAGAATAGGTAGAGCAAAGGGAAAGATACAGAGTGCAGAATCTCAGCATTGTAGCGCATCAGTTAAAGAGTCATAGTCATACAGTGTGGAAACAGGCCCTTTTGCCCAACTAGCCCACACCGACTAAAATGTTTCATCTCCACCTGTCCCACTTGCCCACGTTTGGCCCATATACCTCTGAACTTGTCCTATCCATATATATCTGTCTAAATGTTTCTTAAATGTTGTGATAGTCTCAGCCTCAACTATATCCTCCGGCAGTTCGTTCCATACACCCACCACCCTTTGCATGAAAAGGTTAACCCTCAGATTCCTATAAAATCTTTCCTCCTTCACCTTAAACCTTTGCCCTCTGGTTCTCGATTTCCCTACTCTGGGCAAGAGACTCTGTGCATCCACCTGATCTATTCTTCTCATGAATTTATGCACCTCTATAAAATCACCGCTCATCTTCCTGCACTCCAGAGAATACTCAGCCTGCTCAACCTCTCCCTGTAGCTCAGACCCTCAAGTCCTGGCAACATCCTTGTAAATCTTCTCTTTACCCTTTCCAACTTATCAACATCTTTCCTATAACATGGTGTCTAGAACTGAACACAATATTCTAAATGCGGCCTCACTAATGTCTTATAAAACTGCAACATGACCTCCCAACTTCTGTACTCAATACTCTGACTGATGAAGGCTAATGTGCCAAAAGCTTTTTGACCACCCCATCTACCTGTGATGCCACCTTCAAGGAACTATGTACCTGCACTTCTAGATGCCTCTGCTCTACACACTTCCCAGGGTCCAACCATTCACTGCACATTTTTATCCAAATCATTGATTTAGATGATAAACAGCAATGGGCCCAGCACTGAACCCTGAGGCGTGTACACACCTAGTCACAGGCCTCAAGTCCAAAAAGCAATCTTCCACTATCACCCTCTGCTCAATTTTCTATCCTTTCAGCTATCTCTCTTTGTATCCCATGCGATCTAACCTTCCAGAGCAGCCTACCATACGGAACCTTGTTCCATGCTTTGCTGGTCCATATATACAACATCTACAGCTCTGCCCTCATCAACCCTTTTGGTCATATCTTCAAAATCAATCAGATTCGTGAGACACGACCTCCCACGTACAAAACCATGCTGACTATCCCGAATCATCCTTTGTCCACCTAAATGCACTCACCCTCTCACTTCCACTCATGATTTTATACTGCTCTACAAAATCTCTCTTCAGCCTCTTGTGCTCCAAAGAATAAAGTCATAGCCTGCCCCAACCTCTCCTTCTAGCTCTGGCCCTCAAGTCCAGGCAACATCCTCGTAAATCTTCTCTGCACTCTTTCCAGCTTAATGACATCCATCCCAAAAGAATAAATCAGGGAAGGTAGTGCATCCGTGGACAACAAGGGAAATCATTGATAGTATCAAAACAAAAGATGAAGCATACAAATTAGCCAGAAAAAGCAGCCTACCAGAGGACTGGGAGAAATTCAGAGTCCAGCAGAGGAGGACAAAGGGTTTAATTAGGAAAGGGAAAATAAATTATAAAAGAAAACTGGCAGGGAACATAAAAACTGACTGCAAAAGTTTTTATAGATATGTGAAGAGAAAAAGATTAGTTAAAACAAATGTAGGTCCCTTGCAGTCAGAAACAGGCAAATTGATCATGGGGAACAAGGACATGGCAGACCAATTGAATAACTACTTTGGTTCTGTCTTCACTGAGGAAGACATAAATAATCTGCCGGAAATAGCAGGGGACCGGGCGTCAAATGAGATGGAGGAACTGAGTGAAATCCAGGTTAGCCAGGAAGTGGTGTTAGGTAAATTGAATCGATTAAAGGCCGATAAATCCCCAGGGCCAGATAAGTTCCATCCCAGAGTACTTAAGGAAGTAGCCCCAGAAATAGTGCATGCATTAGTGATAATTTTTCAAAACTCTTTAGATTCTGGAGTAGTTCCTGAGGATTGGAAGATAGCTAATGTAACCCCACTTTTTAAAAATGGAGGGAGAGAGAAAACAGGGAATTACAGTTAGTCTAACATCGGTAGTGGGGAAAATGCTAGAGTCAGTTATTAAAGATGGGATAGCAGCACATTTGGAAAGTGGTGAATTCATTGGACAAAGTCAGCATGGATTTATAGAAACATAGAAACATAGAAAATAGGTGCAGGAGTAGGCCATTCGGCCCTTCGAGCCTGCACCGCCATTCAATATGTTCATGGCTGATCATCCAACTCAGTATCCTGTACCTGCCTTCTCTCCATACCCCCTGATCCCTTTAGCCACAAGGGCCACATCTAAATATAGCCAATGAACTGGCCTCAACTACCTTCTGTGGCCGAGAGTTCCAGAGATTCACCACTCTCTGTGTGAAAAATGTTTTTCTCATCTCGGTCCTAAAGGATTTCCCCTTAATCCTTAAACTGTGACCCCTTGTCCTGGACTTCCCCAACATCGGGAACAATCTTCCTGCATCTAGCCTGTCCAACCTCTTAAGAATTTTGTAAGTTTCTATAAGATCCCCGCTCAATCTTCTAAATTCTAGCGAGTACAAGCCGAGTCTATCCAGTCTTTCTTCATATGAAAGTCCTGACATCCCAGGAATCAATCTGGTGAACCTTCTCTGTACTCCCTCTATGGCAAGAATGTCTTTCCTCAGATTTGGAGACCAAAACTGTACGCAATACTCCAGGTGTGGTCTCACCAAGACCCTGTACAACTGCAGTAGAACCGCCCTGCTCCTATACTCAAATCCTTTTGCTATGAATGCTAACATACCATTCGCTTATGAAAGGTAAATCATGACTGACGAATCTTATAGAATTTTTCGAGGATGTAACTAGTAGAGCAGATAAGGGAGAACCAGTGGATGTGTTATATCTGGACTTTCAGAAGGCTTTCGACAAGGTCCCACATAAGAGATTAGAATGCAAAATTAAAGCACACGGTATTGGGGGTTCAGTATTGTTGTGGATAGAGAACTGGCTGGCAGACAGGAAGCAAAGAGTAGGAGTAAACGGGTCCTTTTCAGAATGGCAGGCAATGACTAGTGGGGTACCACAAGGCTCAGTGTTGGGACCCCAGCTATTTACAATATATATTAATGATTTGGATGACGGAATTGAATGCAACATCTCCAAGTTTGCAGATGACACAAAGCTGGGGGGCAGTGTTAGCTGTGAGGAGGATGCTAGGAGGCTGCAAGGTGACGGATAGGTTGGGTGAGTGGGCAAATGCATGGCAAAAACAGGAAAGTTGACTATTATCTGAATGGTGGCCGATTAGGAAAAGGGGAGATGCAACGAGACCTGGGTGTCATGGTACACCAGTCATTGAAAGTAGGCATGCAGGTGCAGCAGGCAGTGAAGAAAGCGAATGGTATGTTAGCATTCATAGCAAAAGGATTTGAGTATAGGAGCAGGGAGGTTCTACTGCAGTTGTACAGGGTCTTGGTGAGACCACACCTGGAGTATTGCGTACAGTTTTGGTCTCCTAATCTGAGGAAAGACATTCTTGCCATAGAGGGAGTACAGAGAAGGTTCACCAGACTGATTCCTGGGATGTCAGGACTTTCATATGAAGAAAGACTGGATAGACTCGACTTGTACTCGCTAGAATTTAGAAGATTGAGGGGGGATCTAATAGAAACATAGAAAATTCTTAAGGGGTCGGACAGGCTAGATGCAGGAAGATTATTCCCAATGTTGGGGAAGTCCAGAACAACGGGTCACAGTTTAAGGATAAGGGGGAAATCTTTTAGGACCGAGATGAGAAAAACATTTTTCACACAGAGAGTGGTGAATCTGTGGAATTCTCTGCCACAGAAGGTAGTTGAGGCCAGTTCATTGGCTATATTTAGATATAGTTAGATATGGCCCTTGTGGCTAAAGGGATCAGGGGGTATGGAGAGAAGGCAGGATACTGAGTTGGATGATCAGCCATGATCATATTGAATGGCGGTGCAGGCTCGAAGGGCCGAATGGCCTACTCCTGCACCTATTTTCTATGTTTCTATGTTTCTATGTTTCTATAGCAGGCCGACCAAAACTAAAAGACAGTACCACCAAATTAACGTCTTGTACAATTGTAACATACTTATGCCAATAATAAAACAGTCCCAATACCAAACTCCCCATGAGAAACCCATCTGTATAATGAACTAGTATGATACTTTCATGCAGTGGTTCAGATTCTGTTAATCTATTAACATGGTTTGGTTGCATTTAAAATAATGAAGTTGATTATAAAGTGCAGATCATCACTGAGGTAATGACTTATTCAACAGCAGTGAGTAGGAATTAGTCTGGGAGGATTATGTCTGACTAACCTTTCATTTCTTTGACAAAGTGATTTGCCGTTCACCGACACATGCTTTGCATTTCCGGAAGGTATTTAGCAATGTTCTACATGAGTGTCTATAAGTTAAACACATAGCTATAGGGATTCAGGTGTGGATTAGAAATAGTTTGATCGGTAGGCAATTAAAGGAATTGATGAAATAGGAGATCTTTGCGTTGTCATTACAGAGCATTTATCATTGACCCATGGGTGGGTCAGTCACTGACTGGTACATGGATAGAAAAGGTTTAGGGGCAAACATTGCAGTCGATAAAACCTTTAAACTAACTGTGAGAAATATTAATCTGTTCTAGAAACATAGACATAGAAATATAGAAAATAGGTGCAGGAGGAGGCCATTTGGCCCTTCGAGCCAGCACCGCCATTCACTGTCATCATGGCTGATCATCCACAATCAGTACCCCGTTCCTGCCTTCTCCCCATATCCCCTGATTCCGCTCGCCCCTCGAGCTCCATCTAACTCTCTTTTAAAATCATCCAGTGTATTGGCTTCTACTGCCTTCTGTGGCAGAGAATTCCACAAATTCACAACTCTCTGGGTGAAAACGTTTTTTCTCATCTCAGTTTTAAATGGCCTCCCCTTTATTCTAAGACTGTGGCCCCTGGTTCTGGACTCCCCCAACATTGGGAACATTTTTCCTGTATCTAGCTTGTCCAGTCCTTTTATCTATATTACTAAAAATCTGATCTTGACCACTTCCTGTTGTTCTGTATATTGATTTTAGAAAAAACGCTGCCACTTTCGGCTGTGATTTTTGTCCATCTAACTCAGAGTCCCCCTCCGCTGCGCAGGACAAGAGGATTTTTCCCATCGATGAAAAATAAAAGAGTTATTAGTGTTTAAAAAATGTTGAGATTCTCTCTCCTGAAGGCCACGCCCCTTCCGAAGGGACTATAAAACCCGGAAGTGTTGAGTGCTTCAGTCAGTCTCTGCAAGATGGGGGAGTGAGAGGGTCACGTCTCTCAGTCTGAGCTGTGAATAACACTGAACACATGTCTACTAAACTGTGAGTGGTTTTACTGACCTGTCAGTGCCCTTAATGTGGTTTGAAATTATAGTTTGGAAATGCTAAAGCTGTGTTGCCTTTGGTTTGGAAATGCTAAAGCTGCCTTGCCTAATTAAAGTTGCCTTGCCTAATTAAAGTTGCCTTGCCTAATTAAAGTTGCTTTGCCTTCTATATAATTAAAAGTCTAATCTTGACCACTTCCTGTTTGCGCTCTATATTGATTTTAGATAAAACGCTACCACGTACGGCTGTGATTTTTGGCCATCACACTCAGTCCCCCTCCGCTCATCAGGTGCCGAGGATTTTTCCCATCGATGAAAAATAAAAGAGTTATTAGTGTTTTAAAAATGTTGAGTTTTTCTCTCTCTCCTGTCAATCAGGCCATGAAGGCCACACCCCTTCGGGTGGGGGGTAGGAGGGGGGAAGGACTATAAAACCCAGAAGTGTGGGTGTGGCTCAGTCTCTGTAAGATGGAGGAGGGAGAGGTCACGACTCGCTGTCTTTAGTGGCCTTGCACCCTGCTTGAAATGGTATGAAACTGCACTTGAATTTGGTGGCCTTGCACCCTGCTTAAAATGGAATTTCAAGGAATAGCCATGAGTCAACTGCCAACGCACCAGCCGTGAGTGAGTGAGCTGCCAGCACAACAGGCTTGAATGACTGAGCAGCAAGAATCCATTCGGCCCACAATATCCCTCTGGAAACCAGTCCCTTCAGCCCACAACACCCATACCAGCGCTCCAGAAAGCCCCCCCCTCCCCCCCCACTGGCCACCAATATTGGAATTGGTGGAGAGGTGGAATATTGCGTTGGGGGACCAGCCCTCCCGTGTGATGCTGGGTCCCACTTAGTCTCGTAATTTTATATGTTTCTATAAGATGCCCCCTCATCCTTCTAAATTCCAGTGAATACCAGCTCAGTCTTTTCATTCTTTCCTCATATGACAGTCCCGCCATCCCAGGGATCAATCTCGTGAACCTACGCTGCACTGCCTCAATCACAAGGATGGCCTCCCTCAAAGTAGGAGACCAAAACTGCACACAATACTCCAGATGTGGTCTCACCAGGGCTCCCCTGGGTCCCCTGCTAAGTGTGAGGAATTTACCACATTTTTCACCAGCAAGGTAAAGAATATAAGAACTAATATTTCCCCTCCCACCCGTGACCTGGCTGTCTCATTGGTCTGCTCTTCAAAATTAGACAGTTTCCAACCCGTTACTCTACCCTCCCTTGTAAAACTGATCACCACCATGAAACCTACTACCTGCCCCCTTGACACTGTCCCCTCTGCCCTCCTAAAGGACGTCATTACAACAACTGGTCCCAGCATCCTCGCCATCTTCAACAGCACTCTGGCCACTGGCACTGTACCTACCTGCTTCAAGCATGCGGTGGTCCAACCACTCCTGAAAAAACTTAACCTCGACCCCACCTTGCCTAGCAACTACAGACCCATTTCTAAACTGCCTTTCCTCTCAAAAGCCCTTGAAAAGGTAATTTTAAGTCAACTTATACCTTACCTTCACCAAAACACTATCCTGGAAACTTTCCAATCAGGTTTCAGGGCTCACCATAGCACAGAGTCTGCCTTGTTGAAGGTACACAATGACCTACTGCTCACCGTTGACTCCGGCGACTGTGCAATCCTGCTCCTTCTTGACCTCAGCGCAGCATTTGATACTGTCGACCATACCATCCTAATTGACCGTCTCCGGTATGGGGTTGGTATTGATGGCACTGCCCTGAGCTGGTTCATCTCCTACCTCAAAGGTAGGAGTTTCTCGACTAACATATGCAACTCTTTCTCCTCCCCAGCTAATCTCTGCTGTGGGGTTCCACAAGGTTCCATCCTTGGCCCCATTCTCTTCCCTGTATATGCTCCCCTTAGGCCAAGTCATTGAAAGGCATAGCATTTCCTTCCATTGCTACGCGCCCTGAAGCCCAAAAACCAATCAAATCTGTTTAACCTTACCCACTGCCTCGAGGATATAAAGTGTTGGATGGCCCAGAACTTCCTCCAACTAAACGGGAGTAAGTCTGAGGTCATCCTTCTCAGCCCCTCAGACTCAATCAAAATGATAACAGGCAGCCTTGGAAGCCTTACCCCACTACTCAAACCCCACGTCAAAAACCTTGGCGTGATATTTGACAGCACTGAAATTTGACAAACAAGTCAATGCCGTGGTAAAAGCTAGCTTCTTTCAGCTTCGGACGATAGCTAAAATAAAACAATTCCTCCAGTTTGATGACCTGGAAAAGATCATCCACACATTCATCTCCTCCCGCCTAGATTACTGCAACTCCCTTTACACTGGCATCAGCCAATCTTCCCTGTCCCGCCTGCAACTGGTCCAAAACGCCGCAGCGAGACTCCTGACGGGCACCCGAAAAAGGGACCACATCACCCCGATCCTGGCCTCTCTCCACTGGCTCCCTGTGCGGTTCCGTATAAACTTCAAGATCCTCCTCCATGTCTACAAAGCCCTCAACGGGCTTGCCCCCACCTACATAAAACGTCTTCTCACCCACCACTCCACCTCCAGGCCCCTCAGATCGGCCGACTTGGGGTTGCTGAACATCCCACGGTCTAGACATAAGCTCAGGGGCGACCGCGCCTTTGCGGTGGCAGCTCCTAGACTGTGGAACAGCATCCCCTTTCCCATCAGAACTGCCCCCTCCATCGACTCTTTTAAGTCAAGATAAAGACTTATCTATACTCCCAAGCCTTTCCTGACGATCTCTGAGTGAGGGCTACATGTATATATGTATGTAGTTTGTTTTGTTGTGCTATTCTTATAACAAATGTAAAGCACTTTGGCCAACGAGAGTTGTTTTTTAAATGTGCTATATAAATAAATGTGACTTGACTTGACTCTGTACAACTGCAGAAGGACCTCTTTACTCCTATACTCAAATCCTCTTGTTATGAACATTCCATTAGCTTTCTTCACTCCCTGCTGTACCTGCAGGTCCCTTTTTCCTAATTTGACACCATTGAGATAATAATCTGCGTCCTTGTTCTTGCCGCTAAAGTGGATAACCTCACATTTATGTACATTATATTGCATCTGCCATGCATCTGCCACTCAACCTGTCCAAGTCACCCTGCAACCTACTAGCATCCTTTTCGCAGTTCGCACTGCCACCCAGTTTTGTGTCATCTGTAAATTTGCTAGTGTTACTTTTAATCCCATCATCTAAATCATTAATATACAGTATATTGTAAATAGTTGTGGCCCCAGCACCAAGCCTTGCAGCACTCCACTCGCCACTGCCTGCCATTCTGACAGGGACCCGTTTATTCCTACTCTTTGTTTCCTGTCTGCCAACCAATTCTCTATACATGTCAATACCCTACCCCCAATACCATGTGCCCTAATTTTGCCCACTAAACTCCTGCGTGGAACCTTATCAAAGCTTTCTGAAAATCCAGATACACTACATCCACTGGCTCTCCTTCACCAATTTTGCTTGTCACATCCTCAAAATTCCAGAAGATTAGTCAAGCAGGATTTCCCTTTCATAAATCCATGCTGATTTGGACCAATACTTTTACTGCTATCCAAATGCGCTATTATTACTTCTTTAATAATTGACTCCAGCATCTTCCCCACCACCGATGTCAGGCTAACTGGTCTATTATTCCCCGTTTTCTCTCACTCCATTCTTGAAATGCGGGATAACATTAACTATCCTCCAATCCACAGGAACTGATCCTGAATCTATAGAACATTGGAAAATGATCACCAATGTAGCCACGATTTCTAGAGCCACCTCCTTGAGTATCCTGGGATGCAGACCATCAGGTCCAAGGGATTTATCATCCTTCAGTCCCATCAGTCTACCCAATACTATTTCCTGCCTAATGCAAATTTCTTTCAGTTCCTCTACCCCCTTAGATCCTCTGTCCTCCAGTACATCTGGGAGATTGTTTGTGTCTTCCTTAGTGAAGACAGAGCCAAAGTACCTGTTCAACTCTTCTGCCATTTCCTTGTTCCCCACAATAATTTCACCTGTTTCTGCCTTCAAGGGACCCACATTTGTCTTAACTAATCTTTTTCTCTTAACATATCAAAAGAAGCCTTTATTATCCTTCTTTATATTCTTGGCCAGCTTACCCTCATACTTCATCTTTTCACACCGTATTGCCCTTTTTGTTACCTTCTGTTGTCCTTTGAAAGTTTCCCAATCCTCTGGCTTCCCGCTACTCTTTGCTGTGTTATACATCTTTTCTTTTAGTTTTATTCCATCCTCAACTTCTCTTGTCAGCCACGTTTGCTTCTTACTCCCCTTAGAATCTTTCTTCCTCTTTGGAATGAAATGATCCTGCATCTTCTGGATTATGCCCAGAAATTCCTGCCATTGCTGTTCCATCATCATTCCTGCTAGGATCCTTTTCCAGTCTACCTTGGTCAACTCCTCTCTCATGCCTTCATAGTCCCCTTTGTTCAACTGCATCACTGACAATTCTGATTTCACCTTCTCCCTCTCAAATTGCAGATTAAAACTTATCATATTAAGGTCACTACATCCTAGCAGTTCCTTTACCTTGAGTTCCCTTATTAAATCTGGTTCATTAGACAACACTAAATCTAGAATTGCCTTCTCTCTGGTAGGCTCCAGTACAAGCTGCTCTAAGAATCCATCACAGAGGCACTCTACAAACTCCCTTTCTTGGGGTCCAGAACCAACCTGATTTTCACAGTCTACCTGCATGTTGAAATCTCCCATAACCACAATGGCATTACCTTTGTTACATGCCAATTTTAACTCCTGCTGCAACTTGCACCCAGGCCACTGTTTGGGAGCCTGTAGATAACTCCCAATAGTGTCTTACCTTTACAATTCCTCAATTCTATCCACAGTGACTCTACATCGTCAGTTCCTATGTCACCCCTCGCAAGGGACTGAATTTAATTCCTCACCAGCAGAGCTACCCCCACCTCCTCTGCCCACCTGCCTGTCCTTTCTATTGGACGTGTAACCCTGAATATTCAGTTCCCAGCCCCGATCCTCCTGAAACCATGTCTCTGTAATCCCCACATTGTCATATCTACCAATCTCTAACTGAGCCTCAAGCTCATCCACCTTACTTCTTATACTTTGTGCATTCATTTGTAATACTTTTAATCCATTACTCACCTCACTTTTCACATTGATTCCTATTTCACTTGGCCATACTCTCCTATCCTTTTGTGAGTTTTCTGCCCCGTTAATTCTGGTGTCTATCTTAACTTTTCCTATACTCTCTTTCCCTTCTATCTAGTTCAATATTATAAAACCAACTTGCCCTCTTGGCATTACTGTTGGTCTACCTGCACTCCAGAGGTGGACTATGGCATTGGCATAAGTTTATTATTGTCACCGAGATACAGTGAAAGCTTTGTCTGTGTGCTATCTAGTCAAGTCTTCTTCTTGCAAATGAAACATAAACAAACCAAAGGAATAGTTAGATCTCAAGCCGGGTGTTGAGCAGCCAGGTTGTTGTCTCTGTTGGCGTCGATGTCTGCCAGGCCCTGACACAGCTCCATTTGGTGGGTGGTAGAGCGGGCACCCAGAGATGACATGGTTCTAGTCAAATCAAATCATACCACATACGAGTGCAATACATGATCCCCTCAGCCTGACTTTGTGGGAAGAACACGAGAGTGAGAGAGAGAGATGCACCTTTCTCAATTTACGCAGTCTCAACCACAAAACCACACAAAACCATCTGTGTGGCTTCTCTTTGGATTACTCTGTATCCATGCAGAAGCAATGATGTATTTAAAGGATTAGATTAATTCCCACTTCAGCAGACAGCTGCTGCAGCTTTATTTGAAAGTGAAGCCACCCTTCCTGCCCACAGCCCACATTGCCCTGGGAATGTGCGGAGCCGGGACGATTGTAGGCCTAACCTGCCGCTGGATGGGACAGCTGCTTCAGTGAGATAGATGGTGTCCATGGAGAAACTCCCTGTCCCCATGGGACATTCAGCATTGGAGCATATCCTCACACAGAGCGGCAACTCATGGGAAGATGCACAGCTCTTCACAGTTTGATCAGGCAGCTGTTAAAAATGCATCCATTCTATTGGTAAATGGTGCTGGCTCTCTTTAGAATCGGCAGCATTTATCTCCAAAATCTGGATCAAAGCCAGATGTGTGGCAAGGTGTTGATTCCTAGGTTTACTGAGCACTGGTGGCTCACCTGGTCAAAGCTCAGGGGTAAGATGTTCAAGAGAGTCAAGCGTCAAGAGTGTTTATTGTCATAAGTACCAGCAATAAAACAATCAGATTCTTACTCGCAGAGATGAGGGAACTGCAGATGCTGGAATCTTCATCAAAACACAAAGTGCTGGAGGAACTCAGCGTGTCAGCCAACATCTGTGGAGGGAATGGATAGGTGACATTTTGGGGTCGCAACCCTTTTGCACACTGATTCTTTCTGTAGGATTTAGTAACACTAATTCCTTACAATAGACAATAGGTGCAGGAGTAGGCCATTCGGCCCTTCGAGCCAGCACCGCCATTCAATGTGATCATGGCTGATCATCCCCAATCAGTACCCCAATGCTGAAACTTAAAGGAGCCCGTTAATGCAATAACATACAGATAAATATACAATATTCAACAAACTGGATAAGAATGTACAAGATAAGTACATTTAGTAAGCTTGTCGATGACAGTAAAGTTGGTGTAATTGTAGATTGTGAAGATGGTTATCTTGATCAGCTGCGCAAGTAGGCAGAGGAATGGCTAATGGACTTTAATGCAGATGAAGGTTGACAGGTACATACACTCATAGAGCACAGAAACAGGCCCTCAGCCCAACTTGTCCATGCTGACCAAGATATAACATATAACAATTATAAGATGATCCAACTATGCTTGTCTCATCACCTGCCCTCTATTGGCATGTGTGCCACTAAACCTTTCATGAATCATGGTCAGGAATGGTCCCTGAGGACTGAAAAAATACAAATGGAATTCTTCAGTTCAAGAAGGGAGTGAGACAAAGAGGGGAAACTAAAGGCCGGTTAGCCTGGCTTCAGTGGATGGTTTTACAGATTTTACAGTCCATTAAGGATAAGGTCTCTGAGTACTTAGCACATGATAATATAGGCCAAAGTCAGCAAGGTTTTGTGAAAGGGACATCTTGGCTGATGAACCTGTTGGAATTATTTGAAGAAGTAAATAGCATGATGGAGAAAGGAGAGTCACTGGATGTTGTTTAGCTGGGTTTTCAGAAGGGTTTTGAAAGGCAGCTGCACGATGAAAGCACATGGTATTAGAGAGAAGATACTAGCGTGGATAGCAGGTTGGCTGGATGGTAGAAGGCAAAGAGTGGCAATAAAGGGGGCTTATTCTGGTTGGCTTCCAGTGACCACAGGGGTGGGTGTTGGGGCCGCTACTCTTCACGATGTATGTCAATGATGGGATTGATGGCTTTGTGGCTACGTTTACAGATGATATGAAGATTGGTGGAGAGCCAGGTAGAGGAAACAGGAAGTCTGCAGAAGGATCTGGACAGGTTGGAGAGAATAAGAATACAAAACAGGGATGTAATGCTGAGGCTTGATGGCATTGACCAGATTACATTTGGACTTTTGTGAGTAGTTTTGGGCCCCATATCTGAGGAGGGATGTGCTGGCATTGGAGAGGGTCCAGAGGAGGTTTCCAAGAGTGATCCCAGGGATTATGTTCACATTTGATAAGCGTTTGACGGCTGTACTCGCTGGAGTTTAGAAGGATGACTGAGACCTCATTGAAACTTACTGAATAGTGAAAGGCTTGGTTAGAGTGAATGTGGAGAGGATGCTTCCACGAGTGCAAGAGTCTCGGACCAAGTCAAGTCAAGTCACATTTATTTCTCTAGCACATTTAAAAAACAACTCTCGTTGGCCAAAGTGCTTTACATTTGTTATAAGAATAGTATAAACAAACAAACTACATACATACATACATGTAGCCCTCGCTCAGAGGACGTCAAGAAAGGCTTGGGAGTATAGATACGTTTTTAGTCTTGACTTAAAGGAGTCGATGGAGGGGGCAGTTCTGATGGGAAGGGGGATGCTGTTCCACAGTCTAGGAGCTGCAACCGCAAAGGCACGGTCGCCCCTGAGCTTATGCCTAGACCGTGGGATATTCAGCAACCCCAAGTCGGCCGATCTGAGGGGCCTGGAGGTGGAGTGGTGGGTGAGAAGACTTTTTTATGTAGGTGGGGGCAAGCCCATTGAGGGCTTTGTAGACATAGAGGAGGATCTTGAAGTTTATACGGAACCGCACAGGGAGCCAGTGGAGAGAGGCCAGGGTCGGGGTGATGTGGTCCCTTTTTCGGGTGCCCATCAGGAGTGTCGCTGTGGCGTTTCGGACCAGTTGCAGGCGGGACAGGGAAGATTGGCTGATGCCAGTGTAAAGGGAGTTGCAGTAATCTAGGCGGGAGGAGATAAATGTGTGGATGATCTTTTCGAGGTCATCAAAGTGGAGGAATTGTTTTATTTTAGCTATCGTCCGAAGCTGAAAGTAGCTAGCTTTTACCACGGCATTGACTTGTTTGTCAAATTTCAGTGCTGAGTCAAATATCACGCCAAGGTTTTTGACGTGGGGTTTGAGTAGTGGGGTAAGGCTTCCAAGGCTGCCTGCTATCATTTTGATTGAGTCCGAGGGGCCGAGAAGGATGACCTCAGACTTACTCTCGTTTAGTTGGAGGAAGTTCTGGGCCATCCAACACTTTATATCCTCGTGGCAGCGGGTAAGGTTAAGCAGATTTGATTGGTGTTTGAGCTTCAGGGGGAGATAGAGTTGTGTATCGTCTGCGTAGCAATGGAAGGAAATGCCGTGCCTTTCAATGACTTGGCCTAAGGGGAGCATATACAGGGAGAAGAGAATGGGGCCAAGGATGGAACCTTGTGGAACCCCACAGCAGAGATTAGCTGGGGAGGAGAAAGAGTTGCCTATGTTAGTCGAGAAACTCCTACCTTTGAGGTAGGAGATGAACCAGCTCAGGGCAGTGCCATCAATACCAACCCCGTACCGGAGACGGTCAATTAGGATGGTGTGGTCGACAGTATCAAATGCTGCGCTGAGGTCAAGAAGGAGCAGGATTGCACAGTCGCCGGAGTCAACGGTGAGCAGTAGGTCATTGTGTACCTTCAACAAGGCAGACTCTGTGCTATGGTGAGCCCTGAAACCTGATTGGAAAGTTTCCAAGATAGTGTTTTGGTGAAGGTAAGGTATAAGTTGACTTAAAATTACCTTTTCAAGGGCTTTTGAGAGGAAAGGCAGTTTAGAAATGGGTCTGTCGTTGCTCGGCAAGGAGGGGTCGAGGTTAGGTTTTTTCAGGAGTGGTTGGACCACCGCATGCTTGAAGCAGGTTGGAACAGTGCCAGTGGCCAGAGAGCTGTTGAAGATGGCGAGGATGCTGGGACCGGCTGTTGTAATGACGTCCTTTAGGAGGGTAGAGTGGACAGTGTCGAGGGGGCAGGTAGTAGGTTTCATGGTGGTGATCAGTTTTATAAGGGAGGGTAGAGTAACGGGTTGGAAACAATCTAATTTTGAAGAGCAGACCAATGAGACAGCCAGGTCACGGATGGGAGGGGAAATATTTGTTCTTATGTTTTTTACCTTGCTGGTGAAAAATGTAGTAAATTCCTCGCACTTAGCAGGGGACCCAGTTAAGCTGGTGCTGGGGGCAGGACAAATGATGGAGGTGTTAAAGAAGGAACTGCAGATGCTGGAAAATCGAAGGTACACAAAAATGCTGGAGAAACTCAGCGGGTGCAGCAGCATCTATGGAGCGAAGGAAATAGGCAACGTTTCGGGCCGAAACACTTCTTCAGACGAAGGGTTTCGGCCCGAAACGTTGCCTATTTCCTTCGCTCCATAGATGCTGCTGCACCTGCTGAGTTTCTCCAGCATTTTTGTGTACCAAATGATGGAGGTGATGGTGCTAAAAATGACCTTGGAATTATGAGCGATTTTGGAGATAAGGGTGGAAAAGTATTTAGTTCATGCAGATTTTACCGCTTCCTGGTATTTGTGAAGATTGTTTTTCAGGAGTTCAAAGGAAATTTGAAGCTTATCAGATTTGTACTTCCGTTCTGATTTTCTGCATTCTCTTCTCAGAGCTCTGGTGGAGTCATTGAGCCAGGGCCAGAAGGCATAGCCTCAGAATAAAAGAACATACCTTTAGAAAGGAGATGAGGAGGAATTTCTTTCGTCAGAGGCTGGTGAATCTGTGTTGTTCATTGCTATAGACGGCTGTGGAGACCAAGTCATTGGGCATTTTTAAAGCAGAGATCGACAGGTTCTTAATTAGTAAGGTTGTCAAAGGTTCCAGGGTGAAGGGGAATGGGGTTGAGAGGGAAAGACAGATCAGCCAGGATTGAATGGCTGAGTAGATTTGATGGGCCGAATGGCCCAATTCTACCCCTATGACTTATGAACATTAACTTTCCCATCCATGTACCTGTCCAAGTGTGTTTTAAATTGTTGTATACCTCGTCTTGCAGCTCATCCCATATACCCACCGCCCTCTCTGCGTTCCCCCTATCTATTCCCTTCATGATTTTGTACACCTTTATAAGATCACATCTCAGCCTCCTGCGCTCCAAGGAATAAAGTCCTAGCTTGCTTAACCTCTCCCCAAAGCTCAAGACCTCCTTGTAAATCTGCGCTCACATCCATCGAATAGACCAGTGACCAAAACAGAACACAGTACTCCAAATGTGACCTCACCAGAGACTTGTATAACTGTAACATAACGGCTCTGTACTGCCCCCTGATTGATGAAGGCCAATGTACCAGAAGCCTTCTTTACCACATCCTGGAGTCACAGTTGCTGCCACAGAACCTCTTGTCTCACCTCCTAACTAATAAATCTCCCATCACGATGGCTGTATTTCATATTATTTTGTGTTATCTATGTGTATTGTGTTTTGGGGCTTTTTAAGCTGATGTAAGTAAGAATTTACTTTTCTTTTGTCGTTACATATAACAATTGCACAATCCTTCCTGACTCATGACCTCTGCCTCTATGTCAAGACCTTCTGTACTTCAGTGGCCCTAACGTTTCTGATTAGAGTCCATTTCCTTGATTGAAGTTTGCTGTGTGACTTCAGTTACTAGGAGGGAGGAGAGCGTTCAGGCACAGATCAGCCAGGTGCACCGACAGCAGAGTTCCCCTTTGATCAGTGTGTTGCAGGTGTAGACCATGTGGGCATTGTAATTGGTTCATTATCACCTGTTCTCATTCTCACTCAAGGGACACAAGACTAATAATTGGCTCATTTATAATCTTTATCACTTTAATTTACTTTCTCCTTGGAATTCACATTCACCAGCCAGGGTCTTCACTCTCAGTCTGAAGAAGGGTCTCCACCCGGAAGGTCACCCATTCCTCTGCAGAGATGCTGCCTGTCCTGCTGAGTTACTCCAGCACTTTGTGTGTAAGAGCTATTAAATGGTGTGAGTGACTCGAGCAAAGGAAAGGTCGGGTGAGTAAACAGTAAGAGAGACCTGGTCAGTGATCATTGTGAAAGAAACGAGGGCTACAATGGAGTTAGTACAGTGCTTATCCTGGAGAAGATATTGGAGGATGATTCATGAAAATAGTTATCAAACTTACTATTGCTTTGAAAGACTATAAATTGCCAAATTAAAAGTTGCGATGCAGGTGGTAACCTCACTGCTCACACACACATTGTCACCTGATGAAACATTCAAGTATCTTTTTGTTTTAATTTTAGACTTTAAGCATTTTGTTTTACTTCAGTTTAGATTAGAGATACAGTGCGGCCCACCGGGTCCGTACCGACCAGCGATCCCCGCACACTAACACTATCCTACACGCACTGGGGACAATTTACATTTATACCAAGCCAATTAACCTACAAACCTGCACATCTTTAGAGTGTGGGAGGAAACCGCAGATCTCGGAGTAAACCCACGCAGATCACGGGGATAACGTGTAAACTCCGTACAGACAGCACCCATAGTCAGGATTGAACCCGGGTCTCTGGCGCTGTGAGGCAGCAGCTCTACCCGCTGCACCATCGTGCCACTCTTTTGCATTGATGGTTCACAGCACTGTAATGTCTTTCGAGGGTGAATGAGGTGGATCACAGTGAGCAGGAAGCTGGAGTCAGTGGTGACCTCCAGCGTGGTCTCACTGCGTTCTGGATCTGTCCCCTGAGATGCCGGCATTGCCCTGGGTGCTCGGGCTTCACCCACATGTCAAGAACATGCTGCTTCCTTGGGTAATGGACCCCGGTCAGTTGCCCCTGATGTAGTTTGGTGACAAGAGAATGGGGGGACTCGGGACTGTTTCATTATCAATACGGCCAATGGAACAATGAAATTCTTACGTGCAGCAACATAACAGGCCTGGAATACACAATACACATAGATAACGTATCATAAACAAATATCCAATACAGTAATGGCCCTGATACTAGCAAAAAAAAAACAAAGTGCTAAAGACAGTCCATAATTAATGGGAAGAAACTGTTCTTGAACCTGGTGGTCACGGTTTTCAGGCTTCTGTACCTTCTTCCCAATGGTAGCAGCGAGATGAGAGCGTGGCCAGGGTGGTGTGGGTCTCTGATGATGCTGGCTGCCTTTTTGAGGCAGCGCCTCCTGTAGATCCTTTCAATGGTGGGGAGGTCAGTACCTGTGATGGACCTTCGATGGTGGGGAGGTCAGTACCTGTGATGGACCTTCGATGGTGGGGAGGTCAGTACCTGTGATGGACCTTGGATGGTGGGGAGGTCAGTACCTGTGATGGACCTTCGATGGTGGGGAGGTCAGTACCTGTGATGGAGCGGGCAGTGCTGCATGTACATTCCTTCGATGGTGGGCACAGTACCTGTGATGGACTGGGTGGTGAGTGCTGAGGGCGGAAGAGGAGAATGGGATTGGTGTTGAGCCCAGTGGGCCACTCGGCACTCATCTCGCTGCTACCCTCAGGAAGAAGGAATCTGAAAACAGTGACCTCCAGATTCAAGACCATAACAAGGAAGGATCTTTAGAATGGATGTTAAAGTGAATATTCTCTTCTGTTGAGGGCAATATGCTTTGCTCTCCCATTTAGTGCTCCTCTACACCAACATGTTTTTTTTCTTTTCTCTTACTCACTGATAAAATGTGTTACTGTAACCTGCAGCTCAGTTTTATCCACCTGTAATTTGTTCAAGGTGCTTTGGACAAGGTTCCACATGTGTACGTGGACGATCGGCTTGAGTTTTTTACATGAAATAGCCCAAAGGTTGACTAGGGTAAGGCCATAGACATGGTTTATCTAGACTTGAGTAAGGCATTTGGTAAGGTTATGCATGGTATGGTGCTTGGGAAGGTTAGATTGCATGGGATCCAGGTAGAGGGAGCTGAACAGTGAATTGGGTTCATGAAAGGAAGCAGAGGGTGCAGGTGTGTGACTAGTGGTGTGCCTTGGGGATCAGTGCTGGGCCCATTGCTGCCTGTGGCTTATATCAGTGATCTGGATGAGAGTGTAAAGGTGCTGGGGAGGGTGCAGAGGGGATGCAACAGGGTGTTGCCTGAGATGAAGCGTTGAGCTCCAAGGAGAGATGCCAAGGCTGGGTTTGATACTCCTGGAGTGGACCAGGTTAAGAGGGAACGTGACTCAAGTATATAAAATGATGCAGAGTCACTGACAGTGTTTAAGAAGTGTCCAGACAAACAGTTGAACGGCTTTGTGCCAAGTGCTGGAGGATGGCATTAGCAAGGCCCACTGGTTAGCATGGTTGCTGTGGGCCGAATAGCCTGTTTCATGCTGTCCGACACTAACACATGGACTCAATCTGCCTGTCAGTTCCTCAGGTCCCAACACTCATTTCTCTGTGTAGGAAGGAACTGCAGATGCTGGTTGAAACTGAAAAAAAAGAAACACAAAAAGCTGAAGTAACTCAGCGGGTCAGACAGCATCTCTGGAGAAAATGAATAGCTGAAGTTTTGGGTCGAGACCCTCCTTCAGACTGAGAGTCAGGGGAAAGGGAAACGAGACATATCTTTAGGATATATATAGATATATCTTATCTCCAGAGATGCTGTCTGACCCGCTGAGTTACTCCAGCTTTTTGTGTCTGTACTCATTTCCCTGTGCTCTTTACATTTGGAAGCAGCTCCTCAACAGGTCAATATAGACTGGAATTTATTTTGTCACAAGTGGGCTCTTAAAGATAGCGGAGTCAGGGGATATGGGGAGAAGGCAGGAACGGGGTACTGATTGTGGATGATCAGCCATGATCACATTGAATGGCGGTACTGGCTCGAAGGGCCAAATGGCCTAATCCTGCACCTATTGTCTATTGTCTAAGTGGCAATGTGGCCATTTCAGATTTCTCATGTGATTTCCTGTATCACTGTGTCAGAGGACGATTCACAAACATCAGGTTGTTAATGTGGCCGCAAAACACCGATCTCTGATTGTGAACGTCAGGGTGCATCAGAGAGATTGGCCATCAGTGAGCAGGAAGGGAAGAAAACGATGATTGGAGAGCTTACAAAATAGTTATGCCACCTATTTCCTTCGCTCCATAGATGTTGCCTCACCCGCTGAGTTTCTCCAGCATTTTTGTCTACTTACAAGATAGTTAAATCAATCAAAGCTGAAACACTGTCAGCAGTGTGATCATCGGTATAGGTTTCTTTTTAACTTGTCAACCAAATTGATTTAGTTTAAGGTGTCTGAAGGTATCCAGTGTGCCGTTTTTTAAAAGACTCATGTTTTCTCCTCTCACACGATTTGATTTCTTCAGCAGAATCGTGTAATTGTTCAGCCAATACCATGAGGAAACTTGATGCTCACAAAGAGTTGATAGAGTCACACAGCATAGAAACATAGAAAATAGGTGCAGGAGGCCATTCAGCCCTTCGAGCCAGCACCGCCATTCATTGTGATCATGTCTGATCGTCCACAATCAATAACCCGTGCCTGCCTTCTCCCCATATCCCTTGATTCCATGAGCCCCTAGAGCTCTATCTAACTCTCTCTTAAATCCATCCAGTGATTTGGCTTCCACTGCCCTCTGTGGCAGGGAATTCCACAAAATCATAACAAGAGGATTTCAGTATAGGAGTAGAGAGGTTCTTCTGCAGTTGCATAGGGCTCTGGTAAGACCACATCTGGAGTATTGCGTACAGTTTTGGTCTCCTAATTTGAAGGACATCCTTGTGATTGAGGCAGTGCAGCGTAGGTTCACGAGATTGATCCCTGGGATGGCGGGACTGTCATATGAGGAAAGATTGAAAAGACTAAGCTTGTATTCACTGGAGTTTAGAAGGATGAGGGGGATCTTATAGAAACATATAAAATTATAAAAGGACTGGACAAGCTAAATGCAGGAAAAAATGTTCCCAATGTTGGGCGATTCCAGAACCAGGGGCCACAGTCTTAGAATAAAGGGGAGACCATTTAAGACTGAGGTGAGAAAAAATGTTTTCACCCAGAGAGTTGTGAATTTGTGAAATTCCCTGCCACAGAGGGCAGTGGAGGCCAAATCACTAGATGGATTTAAGAGAGAGTTAGATAGAGCTCTAGGAGCTAATGGAATCAATGGATATGGGGAGAAGGCAGGCATGGGATATTGATAGGGGACGATCAGCCATGATCACAATGAATGGTGGTGCTGGCTCGAAGGGCCGAATGGCCTCCTCCTGCACCTATTTTCTATGTTTCTATGTAAAATCACAACTCTCTGGGTGAAATTTTTTGTTCTCACCTCAGTCTTAAATGGCCTCCCCTTTATTCTGTGGCCCCTGGTTCTGGACTCGCCCAACATTGGGAACATTTTTTCTGCATCTAACTTGTCCAGTCCTTTTATAATTTTATATGTTTCTATAAGATCCCCCCCCCCCCACCCTTCTAAACTCCAGTGAATACAACCCTAGTCTTTTCAATCTTTCCTCGTATGACTGTCCCGCGATCCCAGGGATCAATCTCGTGAACCTACGCTGCACTGCCTCAATCACAAGGATGTCCTTCCTCAAATTAGGAGACCAAAACTGCACACAATACTCCAGATGTGGTCTTACCAGAGCCCTATACAACTGCAGAAGAACCTCTTTACTCCTATACTGAAATCCTCTTGTTATGAAGGCCAACATTCCATTAGCTTTCTTCACTGCCTGCTGTACCTGCACGCCAACTTTCAGTGACCGGTGTACAAGGACACCCAGGTCTCGCTGTACCTCCCCCTTACCTTACCTAACCTAACCCCATTGAGATAATAATCTGCCCCCTTGTTTTTGCCGCCAAAGTGGATAACCTCACATTTATCTATATTATACTGCATCTGCCACGCATCTGCCCACTCACTCAACCTGTCCAGGTCACCCTGCAACCTCCAAACATCCTCTTCACAGTTCACACTGTCACCCAGCTTTGTGTCATCCGCAAACTTGCTAGTGTTGCTCCTAATTCCCTCTTCCAAATCATTAATATATATGGTAAATGGGCAATACGGGCTGAAAGGTACGAGGGGAAGCAGGCCAGGAATATAAAGAAGGACAGTAAAAGCTTCTTTAGATATGTTAAGGGAAAAAGAGTAGCAAAGTCAAATGTGGGTCCCTTGAAGGCAGACACGGGTGAAATTATTATGGGCAACAAGGAAATGGCAGAAGAGTTGAATAGGTACTTCAGATCTGTCTTCACTAAGGAAGACACAAACAATCTCCCAGATGTACTGGAGGACAGAGGATCTAAGGGGGTAGAGGAACTGAAAGAAATTTTCATTAGGCGAGAAATATGACTAGTGACGCTGGTCATATTTGTACGCAATTTCCCCATGCCCCACTAAACATTTCCTAACCATGTACCTGTCCAAATGTTGTTCTAGTACCTGCCTCAACTACCTCCTCTGGCAGCTCGTGCATATACTCACTACCCTCCCAATTAATTCAATGAGACAGGCACAGAAGGACAAAAGACAATAGGTGCAGGAGTAGGCCATTTGGTCCTTCGAGCCAGCACCGCTATTCAAAGTGATCATGGGTGATCATCCCCAATCAGTACCCCATTCCTGCCTTCTCCCCATATCCCCTGACTCCGCTATTTTTAAGAGCCCTATCTAGCTCTCTCTTGAAAGTATCCAGAGAACCAGCCTCCACCGCTCTCTGAGGCAGAGAATTCCATAGACTCACAACTCTCTGTGTGAAAAAGTGTTTCCTCATCTCCGTTCTAAATGGCTTACCCTTTATTCTTAAACTGTGGCCCCTGATTCTGGACTCCCCCAACATCGGGAACATGTTTCCTGCCTCTAGCGTGTCCAAATCCTTAATAATCTTAATCTAAAGGAGACAGTTTGGCTCATCATTGTACATGCTCTTTGAAACTATCTAATTAGTTCTTATCCCTGCTTTTTCTCTTTACCCTTACAAATGTTTCTGTTTTAAGGGTCCAAGTATGTTGTGTACTCTGTAGAACTCTGACTTCAAGGATCGATCTAATTTCTTGCAGTTGAGAGCATATCAGTACAGTGCATTTAAGCATTCCCTTCTGATCTAACTCACTGCATACAAGGGTATCCTTCTCTTCATCTGTGCTGCCCTGCATCTCTGTGGGCCTGTGCTTCAGAGCTATTTCCCAAACACACTGATGTGGTAATGTTGGGAGAAAATATCTCTTTGGCTGCAGTCCCGGTAAAGTGTTAGATGCAGTGTGGTATGGCCTGGCACGACAGTGGATTAGCAACATATGTCTAAGCGTAAAACTAAACTCTGCAAATCCCCAACTATTCTGTAAATGTTATGCAACAGAAATAATATATGCCCAAATCACCTTTTATTTACTGAACACTGCCGATTTTAAATTGAGGAATGAACGTTTTGTGTGTTTTTTTCTGGCATAAGTAAATAGATTGTAAAGCTGAACGTAAAGATTATTTTGGGCAGATGAGGATGTGGACTGGAGGTCACAGTGGGATTGAAAGCAGGTTTGCAGGACCAGTGGATGTCTCCTGCTCTGGATTCACCGTTGTGGCTCATGTCTGAATACTGTGAGCAGTTTTGGGCACCATATCTGAGGATGTGCTGGCTCTGGAGAGGCTGCAGAGGAGGTTTACAAGAATGATCCCAGGAATGAGTGGGTTAACCTATGATGAGCATTTGTCGACACTGGGCCTGTACTCGCTGGAGTTTAGAAGGATGAGAGGGACCTCATTGAAACATTCAGATCAGTGAAAGGCCTGGATAGAGAGGATGTTTCCACTAGTGGGAGCATGTAGAACTAGGGCTATAAACTAGAGGTCATAGCCTCAGAATTAAAGGATGTTATTTTAGGAAGGAGATGAGGAGAAATGTATTTAGTCAGAAGGTGGTGAATCTGTGGATTTATTTGCCACAGAAGGCTGTGGAGGCCAGGTCAGTGGATATTTTTAAGGCAGAGATAGATAGAATCTTGATTAGTACGGGTGTCAGGGTTTATGGGGAGAAGGCAGGAGAATGGGGTTAGGAGAGAGAGAGATAGATTGAATGGCAGTAGACTTGATGGGCCGAAAGGCCTAATTCTACTCCTATTCCTTATGACTCATTGCTCTTGCAAGGAAGTTGTGTCAACGACCCTCTCAACCTGTGGCTATACAGTCAATCCTCTCTGACTGATGAACTATCTCATGCACTGCGTTCCACCAATATCTGTTGCTTCATTGTAACCTTCCACACTTTTGTCTGCTGTACATACGCTTAATCAAAGAGTCATCGAGCTTACACGGAAACCAGCCCTTCGGCTCACCTTGTCCATGCATACTGGGCTAGTCCTGTCCTAATCTGTTTCTGGAGCTTCCTCTGGCAGCTCATTTCAGATACAAACTTCTGCAGTTGTACAGGGCCCTGGTGAGACCACACCTGGAGTATTGTGTGCAGTTTTGGTCTCCAAATTTGAGGAAGGACATTCTTGCTATTGAGGGAGTGCAGCGTAGGTTTACAAGGTTAATTCTCGGGATGGCGGGACTGTCATATGCTGAGAGAATGGAGTGGCTGGGCTTGTACACTCTTGAGTTTAGAAGGATTCTAAATGCCTTCTAAATTCCACAAGGGTAAACTTTTTCGCCCAGAGAGTTGAGAATATGTGGAATTCTCTGCCACAGAAGGCAGTGGAGGCTGATTCACTGGATGTTTTCAAGTGAGAGATTTACCTTTTCGAGCTAATGGAATCAAGGGATAAAGCAGGAATGGGGTACTGATTTTGCCTTGATCACATTGAATGGCTTGAAGGGCTGAATGGCCTACTCCTGCACCTATTTTCTATGTTTCTATGATTAAGGTGAGAGAGACAAGATTTAATATGAACCTGAAGGGCAACTTTTTCACACAGAGGGTGATGGGTTTATGGAACGAGCTGCCATAAGAGAGAATTGAGGCGGGTACTATAACAATATTTGAAAAGCACGTACAGGTATAAGGATAGGAGAGGTTAGTGGGAGAGGCAAAAACACTGGCCAATGTATCTAGGCAAAGATGGGCATCTTGCTCTGCATGGACGAGTTGGGCCGAAGGGCCTGTTTCCGTGCTCTATGAGTCTGTCTAAAGGGTGAGAATTTCAAAGGTTTACCACCGTCTGAGTTGAGACCTTTCTCCATCATTTCACTTCTAACACTCTCCCCTTTCGTCCAGAGATACCGTGGTCCAGAGAACCTCTGCCCTGTGTCTCCGCTGCCAAGTTCCAAACACATTTTTCAAAGATCTTTATATATTCTTCATAATCTTCTATGATATTTAACTGTTTAAATCCAGACAGTCTCAGTTATTGATCACTTTCTGGCATACAGTCTTAGGGTCATAGGGTCATAGAGTGATACAGTGTGGAAACAGGCCCTTTGGCCCAACTTGCCCACACCGCCCAACATGTCCCAGCTACACTAGTCATAGAGTGATACAGTGTGGAAACAGGCCCTTTGGCCCAACTTGCCCACACCGCCCAACATGTCCCAGCTACACTAGTCATAGAGTGATACAGTGTGGAAACAGGCCCTTCGGCATAACTTGCCCACACCGCCCAACATGTCCCAGCTACACTAGTCCCACCTGCCTGCGTTTAGTCCATTTCATTCCAAACCTGTCCTATCCATGTGCCTGTCTAACTGTTTCTAAAGGATGGGATAGTCCCAGCCTCAACTACCTCCTCTGGCAGCTCGTTCCATACACCCACCACCCTTTGTGTGAAAAAGTTACCCCTCAGATTCTTATTAAATCTTATCCCCTTCACCTTGTACCTAAGTCCTCTGGTCCTCGATTCCCCTACTCTGGGCAAGAGACTCTGTGCATCTACCCGATCTATTCCCCTCGTGATTTTCTACACTTGATTATTTCTACTGTCAATGTGGTTTCATGACATGGATATTGGAGTCATAGTAGACAAAAATGCTGGAGAAACTCAGCAGGTGCAGCAGCATCTGTGGAGCGAAGGAAATAGGCAATGTTTCGGGCCGAAACCCTTCTAGTCATAGTGGTGTATAGCACACAACGAGGCCCTTTGGCCCATTGGGACCATGCTAGTTCCAGTCAGAAAAGCAACCACCTGCTTCCTGACAGCCACAGTTGTGAACCTAGTGTATCATAGATACATAGATACATAGAAAATAGGTGCAGGAGTAGGCCATTCGGCCCTTCGAGCCTGCACCGCCATTCAATATGATCATGGCTGATCATCCAACTCAGTATCCCGTACCGGCCTTCTCTCCATACCCCCTGATCCCCTTAGCCACAAGGGCCACATCTAACTCCCTCTTAAATATAGCCAATGAACTGGCCTCAACTACCCTCTGTGGCAGAGAGTTCCAGAGATTCACCACTCTCTGTGTGAAAACGTTTTTCCTCATCTCGGTCTTAAAGGATTTCCCCCTTATCCTTAAGCTGTGACCCCTTGTCCTGGACTTCCCCAACATCGGGAACAATCTTCCTGCATCTAGCCTGTCCAACCCCATAAGAATTTTGTACGTTTCTATAAGATCCCCTCTCAATCTCCTAAATTCTAGCGAGTATAAGCCAAGTCTATCCAGTCTTTCTTCATATGAAAGTCCTGACATCCCAGGAATCAGTCTGGTGAACCTTCTCTGCACTCCCTCTATGGCAATAATGTCCTTCCTCAGATTTGGAGACCAAAACTGTACGCAATACTCCAGGTGTGGTCTCACCAAGACCCTGTACAACTCTGTACAACTCAATGTACCTCATTACTGTTCACTGCAGACCTACCAAGATGGCTGCGGTGGGTGTATGGTACACGCTGCCAGGGGAGGTAGTTGAGGCTGGTACAATAACAACATCAAAGACATTTGGACAGATACATGGACAGGAGAGGTTTAAAGGGATATGGGGCTGAACTTGGATGGTGGGATTAGTGTAGATGGGGCATCTTCATTGGCATGAGCAAGTTAGGCCGAATGGCCTGTTTCTGTGCTGTATGACGCTTTATGACGTTTGGTTTGTACAAGTGATCACAGTAAGTAATTACACACGCCCACAATATTGCTTTACAAGTGACAGCAAAGTGTTGAAAAGCCTTTCGGTGTCTGCTTTCCCTTTTGATGTTACTGAAATGTGATACTTCTTGTAGTTCACGGAGAAACAAGCAGTTATTCCCAAATTCCCTCAGGGCACCATGTGCTTACTCATCACTGGGAATTGTGTAGGATGGACCCAGATTAAACAGCAGTGAACACATCTCAAAGAGAATGTAAACAGTAAACAAAGTATCAGTTGTATTGTGTTCAAAATACTTTTCAGTGATAGTTATGAGATAGTTGTGAATAAGCATATGTCTGGGTCTGGGGGAGTTGCAAACTTGGGGCAGGAGGAGGGGTGAGGGAGAAGCATAGACAGAGTAAAATAGGTGCAGGAGGAGGCCATTCAGTCCCTCGAGCCAGCACCGTCATTCAATATGATCATGGCTGTCATCTAAAATCAGTACCCTGTTCCTGCTTTCTCCTCATATCCCTTGATTATTTGAGCCTTAAGAGCTAAATCTAACTCTCTCTTGAAAACATCCAGTGAATTGGCCTCCACTGCCTTCCGTGGCAGATAGTTTCACAGATTCACAACCCTCTGGATGAAAAAGATTTTCCTCATCTCAGTCCTAAATGCCCTACCCCAGGTGTCGGCAACCTACGGCCCACCGGGCCGAAAATGGCCCGTAACCTGAAATCATCCGGCCCGCAGACTTCTGTCATCTCCGGTATCTCCCAGGCCCGAGGCCGCGGTGATGCAAGGAGACCTGCGCTGGCAGAGACGCCGACAAGCGGCGAGCGGCGCCGAGCTCTGGCTGTACCGCATCCTGCGCAAAGCTGCCGGCACCTTCTGTGTCCTGGCTTCACTGTCGGGGTCGGGGTTGTCAATAGGCCGGGGATGAGTCAGTGTGAGTATTTGAGCCACCACCTTCAGGACAGAGCCAAGGCAATGGTCCGTAGATGCGCCATGTTGGTGAGCGCCCGTAACTAGGGACCAGTGCTCTGAGTGGCGTCCTCGAAGGGGCGGGATCCATGTGTACACGTGATAGATGTGGCCCGCCATCCGCTCACAGACATGCGTCCCGGCCCCTATGCAGAACAAGGTTTCCCACCACTGGTCCAGGTACACTACATCCATTGGCTCTCCCTTATCCATCCTACTTGTTACATCCTCAAAAGATTCCAGAAGATTAGTCAAGCATGATTTCCCCATCATAAATCCATGCTGACTTTGACCGATCCAGTCACTGCTTTCTAAATGCGCTGCTATAACATCTTTAATAATCGACAAGCATCTTCCCCACTACTGATGTCAGGCTAACTGGTCTATAATTCCCTGTTTTCTCTCTCCCTCCTTTTTTTAGACAGTGGAGTTACATTGGCTACCCTCCAGTCCACAGGAACTGATCCAGAGTCGAGAGAACATTGGAAAATGATCACCAATGCATCCATGATTTCTAGGGCCACTTCCTTGAGTACTCTGGGATGCAGACCATCAGGCCCTGGGGATTTATCTGCCTTCAGTCCCAACAGTTTACCGAACACCATTTCCTGACTAATGTGGATTCCCTTCAGTTCCTCCCTCCCACTAGATCCTCGATCCCCTAGTATTTCTGGGAGATTGTTTGGTTCTGTCTTCACTAAGGAAGATACAAAGTATTAATTTAACTGTTCTGCCATTTCCTTGTTTCCCATTATAAATTCATCTGTCTCTGACAGTAAGGGACCTACATTTGTCTTGTCTAATCTTTTCCTTTTTACATATCTAAAGAAGCTTTCAGAGTCAGTTTTTATATTCCCCGCAAGCTTTCCTTCATGCTCTTTCCCCCTCCTAATTAACCCCTTTGTCCTCCTCTGTTGAATTCTAATTTTCTCCCAGTCCTCCGGTTTGCTGCTTCCTCTGGCCAATTTATATGCCTCTTCCTTGATTTAACACTACCCTGGATTTCCCTCGTTAGCCACGGTTGAGCCACCTTCCCTGTTTTATTTTTTCTCCAGACAGATGAACAATTTCTGGAGTTCATCCATGCAGTCTTTAAATCTTTGCCATTACATCTCCACTGTCAACCCTTTGAGTATAATTTGAGAATCTATCCTAGCCAATTCCCGTCTCATACCTTCAAAGCAAAGATACATAGATACATAGAAATTAGGTGCAGGAGTAGGCCATTCGGCCCTTCGAGCCTGCACCGCCATTCAATACGATCATGGCTGATCATCCAACTCAGTATCCCGTACCTGCCTTCTCTCCATACCCCCTGATCCCTTTAGCCACAAGGGCCACATCTAATTCCCTCTTAAATATACTAGAGGATCTTTGCTTCAAAGTCATTTATTCAAGTTCAGAATCCTAGTCTCTGAATTAATTATGTCATCTCCATCCTAATGCAGAATTCCACCATAGACAGTGATAGAGTGATACAGTGTGGAAACAGGCCCTTCAGCACAACTCGCCCACACTGGCCAACAATGTCCCAGCTACCATAGTCCCACTTGCCTGCCCTTGGTCCATATCCCTCCAAACCTGTCTTATCCATGTACCTCTCTAACTGTTTCTTAAACTATGGGATAGTCCCTGTCTCAACTATCTCCTCTGGCAGCTTGTTCCATACACCCACCATCCTTTGTATGAAAAAGTTACCCCTCGGATTCCTATTAAATCTTTTCCCGTTCACTTTGCCCTTCACTCTGACCGGGACGTTCACATCCTGAGCGTTCTTCAGTCCACTTTTAAAAACATCCCACTTGGCCGATGTTCCTTTCCCCTCAAATAACCTGCTCCAGTCAATTTGAGCGAGACCTTCTCTCATACCCTCAAAGTTGGTCTTACCCCAGTTGAGCATTTTAACACATGGACCCTCTCCGTCCCAATTCATAACTGTCTTAAACCTAATCGAACTGTGGTGACTGGTCCCAAAAGGCTCCTCCACACACACTTCATTGACTTGCCCTTCAAAGTAGGCCATTCGGCCCTTTGAGCCAGCACTGCCATTCAATGTGATCATGGCTGATCATCCCCAATCAGTACCCCATTCCTGCCTTCTCCCCATATCCCCTGACTCCACTATCTTTAAGAGCCATATCTAGCTCTCTCTTGAAAACATCCAGAGAACCTGCCTCCACCGACCTCTGAGGCAGAGAATTCCACAGACTCACAACTCTCTTTTCTGAAAAAGTGTTTCCTCGTCTCCGTTCCAAATGGCTTACCCCTTATTCTTAAAGTGTGGCCCCTGGTTCTGGACTCCCCCAACATCGGGAACATGTTTCCTCCTCTAGCATGTCCAAACTCGTAATAATCTTATAAGTTTCAATAAGATGCCCTCTCATCCTTCTAAATTCCAGAGTATACAAGCCCAGCCGCTCCATTCTCTCAGCATATGTCAGTCCCGCCATCCCAGGAATCAACCTTGTAAACCTACGCTGCACTCCCTCAATAGCAAGAATGTCCTTCCTCAAATTAGGGGACCAAAACTGCACACAATACTCCAGGTGTGGTCTCACTAGGGCCCTGTACAACTGCACAAGGACCTCTTTGCTTCTATACTCAACTCCTCTTATTATGAAGGCCAACATGCCATTCGCTTTCTTCACTGCCTGCTGTACCTGCATGCTTACTTTCATTGACTGGTGAATAAGGACCCCCCAGATCTCGTTGTGCTTCCCCTTTTCCCAACTTGACACCATTTAGATAATAATCTGCCTTCCCGTTTTTGCCACCAGTGGATAACCTCACATTTATCCACATTAAACTGCATCTGCCATGCATCTGCCCACTCACCCAACCTGTCCAAGTCACCCTGCATCCTCATAGCATCCTCCTCACAGTTCACACTGCCACCCAGCTTTGTGTCATCTGCAAATTTGCTAATGTTACTTTGAATCTAATTCATTGATGTATATTGTATATAGCTGCGGTCCCAGCACCGAGCCTTGTGGTACCCC
>JAXLNO010003974.1:505867-612205 GCA_038087875.1 Malacoraja senta
ACCGCAAGAGATGCAACACTTGTCCCTTCACTTCCCCCCTCCACTCCATTCCAGGACCCAAGCAGTCGTTCCAGGTGCGACAGAGGTTCACCTGCATCTCCTCCAACCTCATCTATTGCATTCGCTGCTGTAGATGCCAGCTGATCTACATCGGTGAGACCAAGCGGAGGCTTGGCGATCGTTTCGCCGAACACCTCCGGTCGGTCCGCAATAACCAACCTGAACTCCCGGTGGCTCAGCACTTCAACTCCCCCTCCCATTCCGTATCTGACCTCTCTGTCCTGGGTCTCCTCCATGGCCACAGCGAGCAACACCGTAAATTGGAGGAAATGCACCTCATATTCCGCTTGGGCAGTCTACATCCTGGTGGCCTGAACGTTGAATTCTCCCAATTCTGCTAGCCCTGGCTGTCCCCTCCCCTTCATCAGCCATCTGGTTGTCTCCGCCCCTCCCCCAGCCCTCGGGCTCCTCCTCCTCCTTTTCCTTTTTTCCTTTCTTCTCCCCACCCCCTATCAGTCTGAAGAAGGGTTTCGGCCCGAAACGTTACCTATTTCCTTCGCTCCATAGATGCTGCTGCACCCGCTGAGTTTCTCCAGCATTTTTGTGTACCAGCTGAAAGACAATCATTGATTACAATCGAGGCATTTATAGTGTGCAGATACATGATAATGGAATAACGTGTAGTGCAAGGTAAAGCCAGTAAAGTCAGATCAAAGGTAGTGTGAGGGTCCCTGATGTGGTAGATAGTAGTTCAAGACTGCTCTCTGGTTGCGGTTGAATGGCCCAGTTGCCTGTTAACAGCTGGGATGAAATATAGATGTGTGACTTGGTAAAACAACAGCATTGATGTACAGAAGGATGTGATGTTCCAAATCCATTGCTCCCTGAGAGTGAGTGGAAGGAAGTGGAGGCTTTGACAAGGGTGCAGAAGAGGGTACCTGGATTCGAGGGGATTACTATAAAGAGAGGTTGGAGAGACCTGCATTGTTTTCTGTGGAGCAGCGGAGGTTGAGGGGAGGAAGGCTGCAGGGGGGGAGATGCTTGCAATGGGGCATTTAAGAGGCTGCTGGATCTTAGGCCCCCTTCGGTCATGGGTGACCATGGGTGTCTCCAGGGTGCTATTCCCTACATGGAGGATGCCAGTGCGTGACTTTGTTTAACGTGGGGAGACTGGTGCACAGACAGCCACCCCACGGTCCTTGACAGATCTGGGTCAGGATCCAGTGACATGGAGTCCAAGACGACCGGAGACCCTTTTCTGCTGCAGCCTTCATCCGCCTTCCCAGCCGTTGTGACGCTCCACTAAGGTCAGCCATCGTCACCCACCTATTCCACCGTTGAGATCTTGGTTGGATTGCTCTTTGTCAGAGACCTCCCCCTCGACCTTACCGCCATGGGTGGCCCTACCAGGAGCATAGCTCCAGACGGCATCGCTCTCAGGATCTCAGGTCCACACAAGCTTCACCACCACGACAAGGTGACAATCCACGGAGAAGTGTTGCTAGATAGGCACATGGATATGGAGGGATGGGGATATGTGTAGGCTGAGGAGAGTAGTTGACCTTAGTGTGACATTGTGGCTGATGAGCCTGTGCTTATGATATATGTCTCTATGTTCAATGAACAGCTCATGTTTGAATTGTTTTGTGTGATGTGTGATAACACTTTGCCTCCATGAATGTTTGGAAGAATGCTTAGAACAAGTTATTTGTCTGAGTTGTGTATTGGGTGATCTCCTGAGATGCGGAGTGCACAGGTTGGTGATGAATGCAGGAAATCTGGCAGACACACCGGCATCTATTTCTGCCCTTGTCCTCGTTCCCAGATATCTGAGTAACCCATCCTCCTTGTTCACCGGATTGTTTGGTTCTTGCTCCATGAATCAGGAAGCTTTATCATCCTATACATCAATGAAACAATCGGAAAAGTAATCCGCGATTATAATCTGAGCAAGTGCTTCGTGTCCTCAGCACCTTGTTATAGCGTCATTGGAAGAAATATAATTGTAGTAGAAGACAATGCACGGCGGGGGAATAGGCAGACTAACCTCACATTCCCAGTGTTGCCATCATTCCCAGCATCTCCAACACCACTGGACACTCATGCTGATCTTTAATTGTTGTACTGGATCAGTTCATAAACCTGTAACTAACTACACCACAGGATTGGCATAGCGTCCAGTGGTTTATGGTCTCTTGCAATCACATGAGCAGGGAAGTGTTTTGGAGAGTGATACGAACTGATCACACAACATCTGTACGAAATGATCCTGCAACATCTGTACGAAATGATCCTGCAACATCTGTACGAACTGATCCCACAACATCTGTACCAACTGATCACACAACATCTGTACCAACTGATCCCACAACATCTGTACCAACTGATCCCACAACATCTGTACCAACTGATCCCACAACATCTGTACGAACTGATCCCGCAACATCTGTACGAACTGATCACACAACATCTTTACGAAATGATCCTGCAACATCTGTATGAACTGATCCCGCAACATCTGTATGAACTGATCCCACAACATCTGTATGAACTGATCCCACAACATCTGTACAAACCGATCCCACAGCATCTGTACCAACTGATCCCACAACATCTGTATGAATTGATCCCACAACATCTGTACGAACTGATCCCACAACATCTGTATGAACTGATCCCACAACATCTGTACGAACTGATCCCACAAGATCTGTATGAACTGATCCCACAACATCTGTATGAACTGATCACACAACATCTGTACCAACTGAGCTGCCGTGAGCAGCTGCGTTCCAACGCTTGTGTCACAGCGGCCATCCCAAGGTGGGAATGTGCGAACATGCTGCTGGGACCCCGTGTGGTTTCCCGATTAACCCGCTTCCCACCAGGACTCTCCTCTGCCTCCCGACCTCATTGCTGAGAGGCTCTGAGTAGGATGGCCTTTCATTCCTGTCTTCTCATTTGCCTTTCACCTGTATTGAAAATTCAACTCAACTGAACATGGAATGGCAGTGCTGGCTCGAAGGGCCGAATGGCCTACTCCTGCACCTATTGTCTATTGTCTAACTCCATCTTGGCTGCAGGATCCTTGAATGGGGCCATTGTCTCCTGTTCCTTTAATAGACAATAGGTGCAGGAGTAGGCCATTCGGCCCTTCGAGCCAGCACCGCCATTCAATGTGATTATGGCTGATCATCCCCAATCAGTTCATCCCCAATCAGTACCCCATTCTCTGCCTTCTCCCCATATCCCCTGACTCCGCGTTCTTTAAGAGCCCTATCTAGCTCTCTTTTGAAAGTATCCAGAGAACCGGCCTCCACCGCCCTCTGAGGCAGAGAATTCCACAGACTCACAACTCTCTGTGAGAAAAAGTGTTTCCTCGTCTCCGTTCTAAATGGCTTACCCCTTATTCTTAAACTGTGGCCCCTGGTTCTGGACTCCCCCAACATCGGGAACATGTTTCCTGCCTCTAGCGTGTCCAAACCCTTAACAATCTTACATGTTTCAATGAGATAGCCTCTCATCCTTCTAAACTCCAGAGTGTACAAGCGGTTTAATTTTTGTGGTTACATTTTCCGCGTGCATTACAAAAAGTTGTTGTTTATGCATTGCTGCATAGTTTTTGATTTGGGTTAGAGAACGCATATAGTTGTCAACATCTAACATTTCCGTGTCAAATGTGTTGTTAGATGTTAACGTTTGGTGTTGCCTAGAGAACTGACACCAACGACTCGCCCACGCGTTACACAGCCTGGCGTGCTCTGTTGTGGAATGTTTTGTTTGTATATTAAGCCTTGCGTTAATGAGCTCCAGTCTCCACGTCGAGGACATTATTAGGTAGTCCTTGCGGTATTTTTCCAAGTGGTAAAGCTTATAATTATTTAATGAGCTTCTGAATATGGAGATCCCTCTGCGGGAATCTGTAAGATTGTGACACAGATAAATGAAAGGAGAATCAAACACTGATACAGAAAATCAAGCATTGATTGGATGCACTCATAAAGTGTCTCTGGGGATCGTGTATTATTGGATATCCTGACGTTGGACAAAATAGGAATCGGTAACCAAGCAATCTATCTCTCCAGTTTACTCATTATAAACTGTATTTCCTCCAGTGTGGCCCAGTGCTGGTGAAGATGCCCAGATCAGTACAGCAAGGCAGCTTTTTCACCCCATCAAGAAATCTTGCTCTCAATCCGCCAACACCTGCTGGAGCTCTCATTGTAACTCCTCTTCCCATTCCCACACCGACCTCTCTGTCCACTGTCAGAGTGAGGCCACACTCAAACTGGAGGAACATCACCTCATCTTGCACACGGGCAGCTTACACCACAATGATATGAACAGTGAATTCTCCAAATGTAGGTAACCTACCAACCCCCCCCCCCCCCCACCCTCCCCCCACCCCCTATTCCCTGTGCTCCACCGGGACTTGCACCTATTTTTCTCCACATCTGCTTCCACCGATATTCCTTCCTCTGGCTCCGTGTTCACACTTCTTCTCTCCTTGTCTCACACATTTTATCTTTTTATCTCTGGTATTTGTCCAACCATCTGTCAACCGCCACCCCCCACCCCCTCCCCCCACCCGTGTCCACCTAGCATTCGTCAGTCTTTGTCTGTGGGTGTGGCGGTGCAGAGAGGGGGGGCATGGGCAGGGGGGACGTGGAGAGAGCGCTGACACTGGCAGTACGGGGGGGGGGGGCATGAGGCAGGGGGGATGGGCTGAGAGAGCGCTAACACTGGCAGTACTGGGGGGGGGGGCATGAGGTGGGGGGATGGGCTGAGAGAGTGCTGACACTGGCAGTGCAGGGGGGGGGGGCATGAGGCGGGGGGATGGGCTGAGAGAGCGCTGACACTGGCAGTACGGGGGGGGGGGGGCATGAGGCGGGGGGATGGGCTGAGAGAGTGCTGACACTGGCAGTGCAGGGGGGGGGGGCATGAGGCGGGGGGATGGGCTGAGAGAGTGCTGACACTGGCAGTGCAGGGGGGGGGGCATGAGGTGGGGGGATGGGCTGAGAGAGTGCTGACACTGGCAGTGCAGGGGGGGGGGCATGAGGCGGGGGGATGGGCTGAGAGAGTGCTGACACTGGCAGTGCGGGGAGGGGGGGCATGGGCAGGGGGGAACGTGGAGAGAGCGCTGACACTGGCAGTACGAGGGGGGGGCATGAGGTGGGGGGATGGGCTGAGAGAGTCCTGACACTGGCGGTGTGGGCAGGGCGGGGTGCGGGGACAAGCCATGGGCGGGGGGGATGGGCGGAGAGAAAGCTGACTGGCGGTGTGGGCAGGGCGGGGTGCGGGGACAAGCCATGGGGCGGGGGGGATGGGCTGAGAGAGTCCTGACACTGGCAGTGCGGGGAGGGGGGGCATGGGCAGGGGGGAACGTGGAGAGAGTGCTGACACTGGCAGTACGGGGGGGGGGGCATGAGGCGGGGGGGATGGGCTGAGAGAGTCCTGACACTGGCGGTGCGGGCAGGGCGGGGTGCGGGAGCGAGCCATGGGGCGGGGGGGAGACGCGGAGTGAGCGCTGACACTGGCGGTGCCGGCAGGGCAGGGTGCGGGGGGGGTGGGGGGGGGGGGGGCGCCGTGCTGCGGGAAGACGCCCTGACAGAGACAGCAGGGAAAAGAAGTGTAATTGGGAATGTGGGTGGAATTTAATTTCCCCAGGCGGCATCTCTCCATGTAAAGTACCACTGAATATCTACTGAATGTGCCAGCAGCAGCTGATGTGCGGCTGATTCCCACTTGTGTTTAAATGAGGAAAGCGAGTGGCACTCTGGCCCTGTCCTCCTGTCACCCACGCAGCTCCAGTTCGTACAAGTGATAGCCTGTGAACATCAGCTGCACCCCTCTCCCCCACTGCTCATGCCCCTCCCCACGACATTCCCCTATGTATGGCCACCATGTCCAGTAGTCGAATAGGCCAGAGCATTGTGTCTTAGCTGAGTGCCTGTACATATAACTCAGCTGATGCCTGTAACACCACACACTACCCCCCCATGTTCATAAGAAGCTGCCAACACGTTGATAATGTCAGGCCCAGGTGAGTGGGGCATGGAGAGACAGGCACATCTACTGGGTTTATTCATCAAGATGGTGGCTGAGGGCAAGGCCACAGACATTGTCGATATGGACGTCAGCAAGGCCTATGACAAGGTTCCACATGGTAGGCTGCTCTGAAAGATTAGATTGCATGGGATCCAGGGAGAGATAGCCGGCTGGATAGAGAATGGGGTTCATGGAAGGAAGTGAGGGTGATGGTGGAAGGTTGCCTCTCGGAATGGAGGTTATTGCTGACACCATTGCGGTTTATGTCAATGATTGGGATACATGTCGAAGGCATTTAGATTAGAACGCTTGTAGATGACACTAAAGTAGGTGGTATTGTAGAGAGCAAAGATGGTTATCAGAAATTACAGCAGGGTCTTGATCATCAGGGCAAGTGGGCTAATGGATCTAATGAGAGGTGTTGCATTTTGGGAAGTCAAATCAGGGCAGGTCCTTCATAGTGAATGGTTGGGCTCTGGGGAGTGTTGTGGAGCAGAGGGATCGAGTGGTACAGGTGCACAGTTCCCTGGAAGTGGTGTCACAGGATGGTCAAGAAGGTTTCAGTAAATTGGCCTTCATTAGTTAGGATATTGTGTATAGTTGGAATGTTATGATACAGTTGTACAATACATTGATGAGGCCACATGTGGAGTCTTGTGTAGAAAGGAACTGCAGATGCTGGTATATACTGGATAGACACAAAGTGCTGGAGTAACTCAGCGGATCCGGCAGCATCTGTGGAGAACATGGATAGGTGACGTTTCACAGAGTGCTGGAGTAACTCAGCGGGTCAGGCAGCATCTGTGGAGAACATGGATAGGTGACGTTTCACAGAGTGCTGGAGTAACTCAGCGGGTCAGGCAGCATCTGTGGAGAACATGGATAGGTGACGTTTCACAGAGTGCTGGAGTAACTCAGCGGGTCAGGCAGCATCTGTGGAGAACATGGATAGGTGACGTTTCACAGAGTGCTGGAGTAACTCAGCGGGTCAGGCAACATCTGTGGAGAACATGGATGGATGACGTTTTGGGTCGACTCTTCTGCAGACTAAGTTACTGCTCAGTTACTCCACAATTTTGTGTCGTTCTTTGGTATAAACCAGCATCTGCAGTTCCTCGTTATTATATTATTTTTATGTAGGCTGGTCGCTTCATACATTCGAGGAGAAGAATTAGGCCATTCGGCCCATCAAGTCTACTCTGTCATCCAAACATGGCTGATCTATCTTTCCATCTCAACCCCATTCTCCTGCCTTCTCCCCATAACCCCTGACACCCGCACTAATCACAAATCTGTCAGTCTCCGCCTTAATATCCATTGCATTGACGTCGTCCACAGCGGTCTGTGGCAATGAATTCCACAGATTTTGGGGTGATCTTCTGAGGCGTAGATCTTCTGTAGATGTAACTTCTGCAGATTCGCCACTCTCTGACTAATGGCATTTCTCCTCATCTCCTTTCTAAAAGGTACGTCTTTTTATTCCCAAGCTGTGCCCTCTGGTCCTAGACTCTCCCACTAGTGGAACATCCTCTCCACATCCACTCTATCCAGGCCTTTCACTATTCTGCATGAGATCCCCCTCATCTAAACTCCAGCTAGCCCAGTGCTGACAAAAGAAGGGGGCTGAGAATGCAGTCTTTTTAAATCATTTTTAAGTTGAGAAAATAAATAGATAGTTCATGCTTTTAGCATTATTTAGTTTTATCAATAGTTTTTATCAACACTTTTTGTTGCGGAGAAATTGCTGGTATACGCACCGTCCATTGCTGTTGCTGTCTGGTGTGGATTGTTATTGTATAAACAACTTAAGCTGATTAGAAACCTGACCACCTAATTTAATTAACATGTTTTTTAAACTTTAGCAATCTTTTTGTAATTTCAAATTCTGAAAATTTAAATAATCCTATATCTTGTGTTTTAGGTTTCTTTTTTAGCCATTTAATCTCCTGATGCTCTCTGGAGTGTTGGACAAGATCAGTAGCATCCACCACCCCCTTGTCCTTACTTGCTGTGTAAACTCAGTCATCTCTTCAATTAGTTTTTGCTTTAGCTTCTGGACATGGCCTTGGGAGGCAGCGCAAAATTCCAGCCACATTTTCATTTGTACCTTGAGACTGAAGAAAAGCTTGGATTCACTGTGAGCATCTAATGGTCGACCACCATCGCGTGTTGTAATCATGTTGGATTATTGTTTGTCCAACGTCAACTTGTGTGTTGGCTAGAACCAGGGCAGGTCTGACACAGTGAATGGTAGGGATCTGGAGAGTGTTGTGGAGCAGAAGGATGTCAGAATGCAGCTACATCGTTCCCTGAAAGTGTTGCCACAGGTAGTCAAGAACCCTCTCTGTACATTGGTATTCCTCAGTCATGGTATTGAGTATCAAAGTTGGGATGTTATAGTTGTACAAGATGTTGGTTAGACCACATTTGTAATATTGCATTCAGTTTTGGTCACCCTGCTGTAGGAAGGACATCATCAAACTGGAAAGGATGGCGAGAAAATTAACGAGAATGTTGCCAGGACTTGAGGGTCCTGAGGTATACAGAGAGGCTGGGCCGGCTCGGACGGCTCGGACTTTATTCCTTGAAGCACAGGAGGAGGAGGGCAATCTTCTGCCAAGCTGTATATCATGAGGGGAATAGGCTGGATACAGGAGTGGAGGAATCAAGAATCAGAGGATATAGTTTATGGTGCAAGGGGAAAGATTTAATAGGAACCCGAGCGGTAACGTTTTCATACAGAGGGTGGTGGGTGTATGGAACGAGCTGCCAGAGGAGGTAATCGGGCCATGTACTATAGCACCATTTGAAAGATGCTTGGACAGGTACATGGATAGGAAAGGTGTAGAGGGACATGGGCCAAACGTGGGCTGATAGGACTAGCATAGATGGACATTTTGGTCGGCGTGGGCGTTGGGTCGAATGGCCTGTTTCCATGCTGTACGACTGTAACTCTCGATGACGCTATTGAACCAGTATGAAGTTGTGATGAGGTCTATCATCTGAACAGGAGCATTTTACCAATATGGAAATGCTTGGTGTTAAAATGTCATCTCCCAAAGCTGTACCTTAAGTTATACCTCAAGCCGTGACACTCGTCAACCTTTTTAGATTTGGTTAGGACTGAAATGTTTTGAAATTGTTCCACCATTGCAGCGGCACTATTTAGAAATATAAAGTGCAATCGGTTACCAAACGTCAGTCGTTACGGTAAAAGTATGAGGGGAAGTGAAATAGAAGCAGCTTTGGGAAAGGATCTCTGCTGTGAATAAATCCTATTCCAGGTGCCACTCGGCCACAGATTGTTCCATGTCAGCCATGAGCATATTTAGTGTTGTATCTGGGTAAAGGAACCCTGTGTAATGACTTCTCCGTACTCTGTGAATACACAGACCTTGTCCAGAGGGGGTTGCAGACTTGCCTGTGTGTTTACATGCTTGTTGCGTTGATGTTTGTCATTGTGCCTGCTGTTATTGAATGGCTTTGTTTTGTTTTCTGCCCCTCCTCCTGTTTCTCCCATCGCAGGTCACTCTCCACCCCACGTCCTCTTTCAGCTTGGAGGGCGCGATGAGCTGGGCCCCGGCCTCCTCCAAGACTGCTGCCACTGCCATTCTGTGAGTGACTGGCGACGAAGGTGCAACTCAGGTGGGCTCATCACCTTTCCTTCCGCTGAGCTGTAGACGCAGGCAGGTGGGAGTGGTGTAGATGGGGCAGTGTGGTGGGCATGGACAAGCTGGACTGAAGGGACACTGTAGCACTTGGTTCCGGCCACATTTGGACTATTGTGTGCAGTTCTGGTCAGCCCATTATAGCAAGGATATGGAGGCTTTGAAAAATGTGCAGCAGAGGTTTACCAGAATGATGCCTGGATTATAGGGCATCAGCTACAGGGAGAGATTGGACGGACTTGGAATGTCTTCTCTGGAATGTCGGAGGTTATGGGCTGAGCCTGATAGAAGTGTGTAAAATGATGCGAGGCAAAGATAGAGTAAACGGTCAGAACATTATTCCCAGAGTGAAAATATCAAATACCAGCTTTGTGAAATGGACAATGTTTAAGGCACTTGCGAGACAAGTGTTTTACAAATGATATGGGCCAAATGCAAGCAGTGTGGACTAGTGTAGCTGGGACATGTTGGTCAGTGCGGACAAGTTGGGCCGAAGGGCCTGTTTCCACGCAGTATGATTTAACCATTCCTCAGCCCACTTGCCCAACCGATAAAGATCCTGCTGCCATTTATGACAACCATCTTCGCTATCTACAACACCATCACTTTAGTGTAATCTGCAAATTTAATCATACCTTGTACCTTCGTTCTCATCCAAATTATTGATAGAGATGACAAACAGCAATGGACCCAGCGCCGAACCCGGAGACTAATCACAGAACTGGTGTCACTGTAGGACTTTAGTTAGCCTGTAGTTTGAGTGTTGCACGCAGTTCAAGCCTTCCATTACATGAAGGAGGTGGAGACGTTGGAAACTGTGCAGAGAATGTTTACCAAAATGATGCCTGGATTAGAGGATGTTAGCTACAGGGAGAGAATGGACAGACGGATTATTTTCCTATTTTCTACCTAGGATGCCACTGTCAGGGGACTATGTACCTACAACCATAGACCCCTCTGCTCCACAACACTCTCCAGGGCCTGTAACCATAGATCCCTCTGCTCCACAACACTCCAGGGCCTGTAACCATAGATTCCTCTGCTCCACAACACTCTCCAGGGCCTGTAACCATAGATCCCTCTGCTCTACAACACTACCCAGGGCCTGTAACCATAGATTCCTCTGCTCCACAACACTCTCCAGGGCCTGTAACCATAGATCCCTCTGCTCCACAACACTCTCCAGGGCCTGTAACCATAGATCCCTCTGCTCCACAACACTCTCCAGGGCCCTACAACCATAGATCCCTCTGCTCCACAACACTCTCCAGGGCCTGTAACCATAGATCCCTCTGCTCCACAACACTCTCCAGGGCCCTACAACCATAGATCCCTCTGCTCCACAACACTCTCCAGGGCCCTACAACCATAGATCCCTCTGCTCTCTCTACAACACTACCCAGGGCCTGCAACCATAGATCCCTCTGCTCCACAACACTCTCCAGGGCCCTGCCTGTGATGGTCCTGCCCTGATTTAAGCCAACATGGGTGTCAGATGTTATGGGGAGAAGGCAGGAGAATGGGGTTGAGAGGGAGAGATAGATCAGCCATGATTGAATGGCGGAGTAGACTTGATGGGTTGAATGGCCTAATTCTACACCTTTCACCTATGACCTTATGGATGCACATTGATGCTGGACATATAATGTTGTTGGGAGCGGAGTTTAGTCAGCAGTTACCTGCGGACAATTGCAAGCACTTCACCTGCACTCCGTGCCTCTTTACCATTTGTGCAAGCTCAGCGATTGATTCCAGCATTTTCTAGTTTCACTTTCAGTTCAGTTTAGTGTCAAGTGTACCGAGTGTGGACTGTCTCCTGTGATGAAAATTAATAACTTCAAAGTCTGAAATTTCAAAGTCTGTTTTTATCAAAAATCACATAAGCAAGAACACTCAATATTTAATTCTGTGTAAGTTGTAGCAGAAGTAGGTCATTCCAACGTGTGAATTTATTCTGCTAGATAATTAGATCATGCCTCATTTGTTACTAAACTCTACTAATACACTAAACACAAAATGCTGGAGTAACTCAGCGGGTCAGGCAGCATCTGTGGAGAACTTGGATAGGTGACGTTTCACAGAGTGCTGGAGTAACTCAGCGGGTCAGGCAGCATCTGTGGAGAACTTGGATAGGTGACGTTTCACAGAGTGCTGGAGTAACTCAGCGGGTCAGGCAGCATCTGTGGAGAACTTGGATAGGTGACGTTTCACAGAGTGCTGGAGTAACTCAGCGGGTCAGGCAGCATCTGTGGAGAACATGGATAGGTGACGTTTCACAGAGTGCTGGAGTAACTCAGCGGGTCAGGCAGCATCTGTGGAGCGAAGGAAATGGGCAACCTTTCGGGCCGAAACACTGAAGGAAATAGGCAACGTTTCGGGCCGAAACCCGGAAGGGTTTCGGGCCGAAACGTTGCCTATTTCCTTCGCTCCATAGATGCTGCCGGAACATGGATAGGTGACGTTTCCCAGAGTGCCGGAGTAACTCAGCGGGTCAGGCAGCATCTGTGGAGAACATGGATAGGTGACGTTTCACAGAGTGCTGGAGTAACTCAGCGGGTCAGGCAGCATCTGTGGAGAACATGGACAGATGATGTTTTCGGTCCGGACCCTCCATCAAATGTCATCTGTCAGTCTGAAGAAGTGTCCTGACCCGAAACGTCACCGGTTTTCGGCCCGAAACGTTGCCTATTTCCTTCGCTCCATAGATGCTGCTGCACCCGCTGAGTTTCTCCAGCACTTTTTTCCAGCGTCTGCAGTTCCTTCTTAAACACCAGTTCTTTTCCCTCCTGCTGAGTTCCTCCAGCACTCTGTGTTTTGCTGCATTTTAACACGTTTTTAGACTTTTGAGCACTTGATCTGTGAATGTTGAGATTCCTGCCGTAATAGTTTTTCAGCAGATGCGTTCCAGATTTTCACCACTCATTTGTATGAAGTACTTTTGTACTTCAGCCCTGAATACCCAGGCATTCATTGTAAGGTCATTGTCCCAACCATCAATACCATGCACTCCCCCATCTGAGGAGACAGATGGCTTCTCTCTTATCTTCCACATCAAATCCTTTCACAGGCCAACAGCTCAGATGGATCATTCCTATATTTTCTCTACTCATTGGTCAGGAGACACGAGGAGAGGTTGATAGGCCGATGAGTTGGCGGCGGGGGGTGGGTGGGGGGGGGTGGGGGGACAGTGACCAGGGCTGGAGGTGATGAGTGGAGAAGACAGAAAGTGCTGTTGGTGAAATCTGACGAGGAAGGAAAATGGGGGTGGAATGTAGACCCAAAGGGAGGGGTTGTGGTAGAGGAAATGGAGGTGGGGGATAGAACTGCCTGTGGTACTGAGGGGTGCGAAGAGTGTTTGAGGAGGGGAAAGAAAGTGTGTGTTTGAGGAGTGGAACTAAAGGTGTGTGTGTGTGTGAGCAGGAGAGTGGGGGGGGAACTGGCTGGTTGGGGCGAGGGGGCGGAGATCTACGCGCCTTGGAATTATTTATTTGATTTCATAAAACCTCATGACAATTATTTAAGTTCATGAAAGAGAGTCTCTGGCCCAGAGTAGGGGAATCAAGGACCAGAGGACATAGGTTCAAGGTGGGGGAGGAGTGGGGGGGGGGGGGGAAGATTTAGGAGAATCCTGAGGGGTGCAAGTGGGACAGGCCCAACACCTCATACTTTTGCTCTGGTAAAACTCCATTGCCATTTCTCTGCCCATTTCTACAGCTGATCTGTATCTTGCTTATCTCCTGACAGCCTTCCTCACTGTCTGCAACTCCTCCAGTTTAGATGTCATCAGCAAACTTACTCACCGACCCATCTACACTTAGGTCTAGGTCATTTATAAATGTCACAAACGGCAGAGGTCCCAGCACAGATCCCCGCGGAACTCCACTGGTCACAGACCAACAGCCAGAATCCTCCATCACAACCCTCTGTCTTCTAAGCCAGTCCCGAATCCATACGACCACGTCACTGTGAATCCCCTACATCTTAAGTTTTACCCGGGGTAAAAGATTCTAAAACTGGAGACCACAGGCTTAACGTGAGAGGGAGAGATTTAAGAAGGACCTTGGGGGCAACTGTTTCACTCAGAGAGTAGATGTATCTGGAATGCACTGCCAGAGGAAGCTATAGAAGCAATTACAACTTTTAAAATAAATTCACGATTCAAGATTCAAGAGAGTTTATTGTCATGTGTCCCTGATAGGACAATGAAATTCTTGCTTTGCTTCAGCACAACAGAACATAGTAGGCATGAATACAGAACAGATCATGTGTGTCTATATACCATTGTATAAATATATACACACATGAATAAATAAAACAGATAGTGCAAATAAACTGATAATGGGCTATTAATGTTCAGGGTTTTGTTTGAGTTGAGTTTAATAGCCTGATGGCCGTGGGGAAGTAGCTGTTCCTGAACCTGGTCGTTGCAGTCTTCAGGCTCCTGTACCTTCTACCTGAAGGTAGCGGGGAGATGAGTGTGTGGCCAGGATGGTGTGGGTCCTTGATGATACTGCCAGCCTTTTTGAGGCAGCGACTGCGATAGATCCCCTCGATGGTAGGAAGGTCAGAGCCGATGAAGGACTGGGCAGTGTTTACTACTTTTTGTAGTCTTTTCCGCTCCTGGGCGCTCAAGTTGCCGAACCAAGCCACGATGCAACCGGTCAGCATGGATGGATATATGGATAGGTTTGGAAGGATATGGGCCAAATGCATGCACATGGGATGAGGCCAATATGTCAATGTGGCCAGCATGTTGTACCACTCTATGACCATGTGCTCAACAAAATGGATTGAATGGGAAGTGTTAATGATTTATTCTGTTACATTATCTCCATCCCAGAGTGAGGTCTTTAGATTTGTTATGAAGTTATGGGGTCGGGGCTTGGAGTAGATGCAAGTGCAGTCTACAAATGATAACAATGCAGCTGTTTCTGAATTACCTAGTATGGTCCTCAAGCCTGTTGGGCCTTCTCCGCTAGTTATTTATAAGGGCATGTTGATTTTCCAGCTCAATCTCCTCTCATGTTTCCAGAGGAAATCCTCAGCAAACCCACGCTCTCTGGAACCAGTCTGGTGAATCTAGTCCCTGCCTTTGTGCCAATGTACCACTTTTTAGATAAAACACCAAACCTCTACGCAGCAATCTTGCTGTAGTGTCACTGGGCCTTGTATAATTGCAGTGAGATCTTGGCTCCTGTGCTCAAGTCCTCTCATCTTAAAATTCAACACTTGCCCTCCCCCTCACTTGCTAAATCTGCCTGTTGGTCTTCCAATCTCTCACATATCCAACGTACCCCAGATGCACAGAGGACATCCGATGCTGCAATCTGGAGCAACAACTAATCTAATAGAGGTCTTAGACTGAAGGTTCAAGACTCCTGATACAAGGCATCAACCCGAAACGTCAACCAATCCCCCCCATTCCCCCCGCCCCCCATAGATTCAAGTCTTCAGCCCAAAACATCAACTGCCCCCCCCACCCCCAACCCCAGATGCTACTGGACCTGCTCCACTCCGTGCTGTTAAACAATGTTGTCCCCACCCCCACCCCCAACCCCCCCCACCCCCACCCCCACCACCCCCCCCACCCCCACCCCCACCCCCAACCCCACCCCCAGATGCTACTGGACATGCTCCATTCCATGCTGTTAAACGATGTTGCCCCCCACCCCCACCCCCCCACCCCCACCCCCACCCCCACCCCCACCCCCAGATGCTACTGGACATGCTCCATTCCGTGCTGTTAAACAATGTCCCCCCCCCACCCCCACCCCCACCCCCAGATGCTACTGGACCTGCTCCACTCCGTGCTGTTAAACGATGTTGTCCCCCCCACCCCCACCCCCACCCCCAGATGTTACTGGACCTGCTCCATTCCGTGCTGTTAAACAATGTTGTCCCCCACCCCCCCCCCCCCCCCCACCCCCACCCCCAGATGTTACTGGATCTGCTCCATTCCGTGCTGTTAAACAATGTTGTCCCCCCCCCCCACCCCCACCCCCACCCCCACCCCCAGATGTTACTGGACCTGCCCCATTCCGTGCTGTTAAACAATGTTGGCCCCCACCCCCACCCCCAGATGTTACTGGACCTGCTCCATTCCGTGTTGTAAAACAAAGCCTTGCTGTTCCGTTTACTGCACCCAAGTGGATGACGACATCTTTGCACATTATATTGAATTTGCCGTGTATTCGCCCACTCACTCAGCTTGACGAGATCCCCTTGAAGACTCTTGTCATCCTCCTCCCCACTCACAGTCCTGTTTACTTCTGCATCATCCACAAATGTAGGATTCAGTAGCTAGTCTAACCCTAACCTGTGGAATCCCACCTATCACAAGCGACCAACTGGAGATCATCCATTGATGATCATCGGGGTCAAACAAAGAAAAGCACGTTAGTCACGGTAAGAAGGTGGGATTGCTCAAAGGAGGGAATTTGTGCGTGGAGTCTGGGGATGTAGGTCAGTACTACACGTATACTTAGCACGTGTGTTCACAAATGAGAAGAACATGGAAGACAGTGAGATCGGCGTGGCGAATACTAATATGCCGGGGCAGTTTGAGAATGAGAAGGAATAGAGCATTAAGGTGGATAAATCCTCAGAATTACTGGGATTTATCCCAGGTTATTGAGTCAGGCAAGAGAGGAATTTGCAGGAGTATCGACAATGTGGAGAGGATGTTTCCACTAGTGGGAGAGTCAAGGACCAGAGGTCACAGCCTCAGAACTAAAGGACATTCCTTAAGGAAGATGAGGAGGAATTTCTTTACAGAGGGTGTTGAATCTGTGGAATTCTTTGCCACAGAAGGCTGTGGAGGCCAAGTCAGTGGATATTTTTAAGGCAGAGATAGATAGATTCTTGATTAGTAAGAGTGTCAGAGGTTATGGGGAGAAGGCAGGAGAATGGGGTTAGGAGGGAGAGATAGGTCAGCAATGATTGAATGGCGGAGTAGACTTGATGGGCCGAATGGCCTAATTCTGCTCCTATCGCTAATGAACTTTGCGTCTTCTATGGCCAGAGGCGACATCCTGGAGTACACAAGAGGAGTCTACTCCTATGAGCCTGATGTCAGTGGTCGGGTAACCGTTTGAAAGGATTCTTGGGGATAGGATTTACTACCATGTGAAAGGGAATGGGTTAATTAGGGACAATCAGCATGGCTTTGTACATGGCAAGTTGTATTTGACTAATTTGATGGAGTTTTTTGAAGGTGATTCATGAAGGCAGGGCTGTGGATATTGTCTACATGTAAGGCATTTGATAAAGTCACCCAAGGTAGGCTGATCCAGAAGGTTAAGATGCATGGGATTAATGGTGATGATCATTATCAGGAAATCAATAATGTTTTGGTTGTCAACATAGGTGGTTTGGTGAGTAGGTTTGCAGATGGTACCAAGATTGTTGAGGTTGTGGGTTTGTGAGGAAGGCTGTCAAAGTATACAGCCCGATGCAGGAAGGATGTGGAGGCTTCAGCAAGGGAACAGAGAATGTGCTCCAGAGCTGCAAATATAGATTCAACAAAGTACAGGTTTGCTTGGAGTCACCAGAGGCTGCAGATGCTGGAATTGCTGAAGGAACACAATGGGTTAGGACCCTTCTTCAGACTGTTTGCTTGCTTGCTGCCTTAAGACCAGTTTCAATCGCTGCCATTGTCGCACACTTGCATTTTACTTCACCCCCTCACATCAGTCTGGGAAATTAGATAAATCTCCTTGGGAACCAGACTTGGAAACAGCTTCTGTTATCAGGCTTCTGAACGGTCCTTCCATAAGCTAGGGTACTGTCCGATTCACCTCTACCCCATTGCGGACATTGGACTTTGTCTGTGGAACTGATGCGTTACAATGCTGAGAACTATATTCTGCACTCTGTATCTTCCCCTTTGCTCTACCGATTGTACTGGAGTTTGACTTGATTGTGTTTCTGTATAGTATTACCTTTTCTTCTTGCGTATGGGCACAGCCTAAAGTTGTGAGACAACTCGTTCTGATTGATCTTCTGTTTGTGCACGCCAGGTTGATTGCATTCGTTGAAACAGGGTGGACCACGTGAAGGTTGAAATCTCCCACCCCATAGTATTATCTGATTAGATAGCATGCTAAACAAAGATTTTCACTGTACCTTGGTACATGTGACAATAATCAACCTAAATGTAACCTGTAATGGAGGTTTGGTTGGGGAAACAGGCTGCAGGTTGGTCTGCATTCGCATTCCTCTTTCCTGCACAAGCTGTTGCTGCGGAGCCTTGTGATATGATCTCGCAACATCGAGGGGTCATGATGTTGATGACACCACGACAGCGCGTCCAGTGTCCTGTCTGTACCTGTGCTGTGGGGCCTGGGGCCTGGGCAGGTTTGACACAGTGTCCCTGTCTACTTGTGCTGTGGGGCCTGGGAGTGGTCTGGGCAGGTTTGACCCAGTGTCCCTGTCTACTTGTGCTGTGGGGCCTGGGGCCTGGGGCCTGGGAGTGGTCTGGGCAGGTTTGACCCAGTGTCCCTGCCTACTTGTGCTGTGGGGCCTGGGAGCGGACTGGACAGGTTTGACCCAGTGTCCCTGTCTACTTGTGCTGTGGGACCTGGGGCCTGGGTGTGGTCCGGGCAGGTTTGATCCAGTGTCCTGTCTGTACTTGTGCTGTGGGGCCTGGGAGTGGTCTGGGCAGGTTTGACCCAGTGTCCCTGTCTGTACCTGCGCTGTGGGGCCTGGGAGTGGTCTGGGCAGGTTTGACCCAGTGTCCCTGTCTACTTGTGCTGTGGGGCCTGGGAGTGGTCTGGGCAGGTTTGACCCAGTGTCCCTGTCTGTACCTGCGCTGTGGGGCCTGGGAGTGGTCTGGGCAGGTTTGACCCAGTGTCCCTGTCTACTTGTGCTGTGGGGCCTGGGAGTGGTCTGGGCAGGTTTGACCCAGTGTCCCTGTCTGTACTTGTGCTGTGGGGCCTGGGAGTGGTCTGGGCAGGTTTGACCCATCCCACAGATATTCTCAACCTATGGTGCAGAGTGGAACATCTGCTGATAATCATCAGGTTTTATGTAATGACTGCTTTTCTCTATTTAACTATGAATTTGCTAAAAGTGTGCCATTACAATGATCCTTAATGACACTTTGTTTGAGAAACACTCTGGCCATGAATTGCTACCGTGTGTACGGGATATAAAGAGCAGCATAGAGTGGAAGAGGTTTCAATGACGTTGAGGTTTAATGGCCTCAGAAAATGCCAAAGCTGTTCACAGCCAATGAAACACTTATGAAATGTAGTCACTGTTGTACAACAGCCAACTGCAGGCAAACATGTTCCACAGAGAGCCAAGTAATAAATGGCCAGATAATCTGTCTGACGGCTGCCCTACAAATAATGCAGTGAGCATTTTGCACCCAGCTGAAGGAGCATATGGGCCGGGGTTTGGTGTGTGGGAGAGAGGATACCTAGTTGTGGCACACATCCTGTTGGATAACTGCAGTAACAGCTTGATCCATGATCTCCTGATCAACAATCAGTCTTCCTCTGTGCCAGGTGGTAGCTCCTTTACTCTGCTACAATATCTTGTCAACAGCTTAGTGACTGAACCTTCAAACTTTATCTGAGCTTAGAATCTCTGAGTGAAAGTTGTAAACTACTGGGTGAAGTGCCTTTAAAAGAACAGAGGTGCAAATTTAATATATATACTTGAATTAGTCATTATTTATTCCAAGCAACCACTGTGCAGATTCCAATGTTATGTCAATGCAAGAACACTGTTTGTGGGTCAAGATTTTTTAATGTCTGATTTACAGAACGTAATAGAGAAATTCATACTTTCAGCAGCACACCAGGTTTATAATTAATACTAGACTAAGTGGGACCCGTTGGGTCCCAGCAGCACATGGGAGGGCTGGTCCCCCAACACAATATTCCACCTCTCCACCAATTCCAATATTGGTGGCCAGTGGGGTGGGGGGTGGGGGGGCTTTCTGGAGCGCTAGTATGGGTGTTGTGAGCTGAAGGGACTGTTTTCCAGAGGGCTAGTATGGAGATTGTGGGCCGAATGGATTCTTGGGCTGGTGGCTCAGTCACTCAAGCCTGTTGTGCTGGCAGCTCACTCACTCATGGCTGGTGGGCTAGCAGTTGACTCACGGCTATTCCTTGAAATCCCATGTCATGCAGGGTGCAAGGCCACCAAATTCAAGTGCAGTTTCTTACCACTTCAAGCAGGGTGCAAGGCCACCAAATTCAAGTGCTGTTTCATACCATTTCAAGCAGGGTGCAAGGCCACCAAAGACAGCGAGTCGTGACCTCCCCCTCCTCCATCTTGCAGAGACTGAGCCACGCCCACACTTCCGGGTTTTATAGTCCTTCCCCCCCCCTCCCACCAGAAGGGGTGTGGCCTTCATGGCGTGATTGACAGGAGAGAGAATCTCAACATTGTTAAACACTAATAACTCATTTATTTTTCATCGATTGGAAACATCCTCGGCACCTGATGAGCGGAGGGGGACTCTGAGTAAGATGGCCAAAAATCACAGCCGTACGTAGTAGCGTTTTTTTCTAAAATCAATATAAAGCGCAAACAGGAAGTGATCAAGATTAGACTTTTAATTATATAGAAGCCAAGGCAGCTTTAATTAGGCAAGGCAGCTTTAATTAGGCAAGGCAACTTTAATTAGGCAAGGCAACTTTAATTAGGCAAAGTAAATTTAATTAGGCAAGGCAACTTTAATTAGGCAACACAGCTTTAGCATTTCCAAACCAAAGGCAATACAGCTTTAGCATTTCCAAACCACATTAAGGGCACTGACAGGTCAGTAAAACCACTCACAGTTTAGTAGACATGTGTTCAGTGTTATTCACAGCTCAGACTGAGAGACGTGACCCTCTCGCTTCCCCCATCTTGCAGAGACTGACTGAAGCACTCAACACTTCCGGGTTTTATAGTCCCTCCGGTAGGGGCGTGGCCTTCAGGAGAGAGAATCTCAATATTTTTTAAACACTAATAACTCTTTTATTTTTCATCAATGGGAAGAATCCTCTTGTCCTGCGTAGCGGAGGGGGACTCTGAGTAAGATGGCCAAAAATCACAGCCGTAAGTGGCAGCGTTTTTTCTAAAATCAATATACAGAACAACAGGAATTGGTCAAGATCAGACTTTTAGTAATATAGATAATAAACACATTTTAAAAAGTTCATTAAATAAGAAACCCAATATAGTGCAAACACAAAACACAAAGTCCCTCGTACAACCCAGATAATTCACCATTTAGCTGGATTTTGCAGTGTTCAAGAGCCTGATGGTTGCTGGGAAGAAGCTGTTCTTGAACCTGGAGGTCACGGTTTTTAAGCTCCTGTACCTTCTTCCCGATGGTAGCAGTGAGATGAGAACGTGGCCAGGGTGGTGTGGGTCTCTGATGATGCTGGCTGCCTTTTTGAGGCAGCGCCTCATGTAGGTCCCTTCGATGGTGGGGAGGTCAGTATCTGTGATGGACCTTCGATGGTGGGGAGGTCAGTGTAAATCACTTCAAAGCATATAAGATTTACACACATCTTTAATCAGCACTTTAACTTGGCAGCATTACAGAGCGAGGTGTTGTCAGTTCATCCCGGCTGCTTCAACTAACGGTGCTGGGAATGGGCGTCAGTATAAATGTTATAATGGGGTGGAGTTAGTGATGCTGGCTAAGTGTGATTGATTCACATGCATCATCAATCTGCATCCTTCCCCCTAAAGATTAAATGTGGAAAGGAAGCATATTAAACATACTCGCCATACCTGTCTGGTGGTCTACTAACACGGCCCGAACGCGTGCGGACCCAACCATCCCCTCCCTCAACTGAAGGATGAGGCGGAGAGGCTGAAGGTGAAAACCGCACGGGAGAGGATTGTGGTGACCGAGGGGGGAAACATGCGGTGGGTGAAACCCCGTGGTTAGTGGAGACAGAGGGACGTAGGGGGAGTGGTAGGCATGCGGGGACGGGCGGGAGACATTGCGGAAGGCGGCTGGAACTGGAGCGGCGGAGCATATGGATCGGCAGGCGGCGGTCGGGGCTCCCTCACAGCAAGCAGGTGTTGACGACTTCTCCGGTAAACCGCTCCCTCACTGTCCACAAGGTACGATCACGGCTCATCAGTCGGGTGCACAACAATGCCCAGACGAGAATGCCCAGTTGGAGTTCGTAGACGGACGACCTGGCCCGGCAGTAGAGGCTGGAGTTGTCTGCTGGAGCTGTCGTATGACCGTTTCTGGGTATCGTGCTTCTCTTGGAGACGTTGCTGGATAGTGGCGGGCTTCAACACCCGAGGAACCAGCCGCTGTTGTGCGATGGGGACCGGAGACCTCGTCACCCTCGACAGCAGCCGCTGTGCTGGTGACCCCAAGATTCCGTCTCTTGCAATGTTTCTGAGATTCAGTAGATCGAGATAGACGTCAGACTTTGAAATGCGCGCTCCCTCCAGCAAGTGCTTGGCGCTTCTGACAGCGCGTTCAGCGAGTCCATTACTCTGTGGATACTCGGGGCTGCTTGTGACGTGCTGGAAGTTCCATCGGTCAGCGAAAAGCTTGAACAAGTGGCTGGTGAACTGTGGACCATTGTCGGTTCTCAGAATAACAGGAATGCCATGGTCTGAGAAATGTCTTTTCAGCTTCCTGATGACCATCACCGACGTGAGGGAGGTCAGTTGGTCAAGTTCAAACCAGTTGTGCCAAGCAGGGTAACCGAATTAAAGTCCAGCACATGGAAAGTCAATTCCCTAGTTGTTTTCTTCAGTACACATTTCAAGTTGGCTTTGCCCAGAGGAACTAGCACCTCCCCACCAAAAGCATGTAAAGTGGACACGTCCTTGACAAGTGGCTCGTTAGCCCTGATCCTGTTAAAAAGGTTGATTGACATTGTATTGACTCTCGCCCCCGTATCCAGTTTCGCGCCAATAGCAACATTGTTTACAGATATCGTCACTGTAGGATCAGAGTTCTTGGCAGCAGCATGCTGTAACATGTAAACAGTAGGATCGTCTTGCGAGTCAAATGAAATACATTCGGGGGCGGCTTCGAGCTGGAAATGGGGAGTCAGTATGTTGCTGTCTCGTTGCAAAAAATTGTGATTAGACTTGGGACTGGGCGCATTCTTTCCTCGGGCCCTGATAGCAGCCCAACAGGCTGAGGCAAAGTGATTTAGCATTTTGCAGTAATTACAAGCCTTCCCGAGGGCGGGGCAGGTGGATTGCCTGCTGTGTAGATAGCCGCAGTTAGGACATTTCTGTGGAGGAACGCTGAGAGCTGCCTGGCTAGCTTGGATCTTAGATCGGCTGTTATCTGTGTATGTCCGCTGCCTAGTGAGGCCCGTCAGATTGATGGTATTGCTTTCATGCGGAATGTCTATAGGATCAACAAGTTCAGCCGTTCTGCATGCATGCGCCGCGTCATCTAGCGATAACTCTGGCCGTCTCAAGAGCTCTGATCTGAGCTTTTGATCGGTGATACCATTCACTAAAATATCCCTCGTTAACTGATCAGTCAACTGATCCACTGGCATTTCCTGAAATCGACAACGTTGGGCTAGATACATTAAAGAAGAAATATATGAGTCCACTCGTTCCCCGGGAAGTTGACGACGAGAGAAAAACCTTGCCCTGTCCAAAATGTGATTTGAGGGCAGGTCACAGATCTGAGCCAGTTTACGCAGCAAAACATTAGGGTCAGTGGGAGACTCCGCCGGTGTAATTACCTGGTCATGGGCATCACGGATAGCCGGAGCATAACGGAATGTTCTGGATCGACGAAGGGCACCAGGTCCCGCAAGGTTGAGCAAGAGAGAGGCCTTAACAGCATCTGGTTCATTTCGGTGTACAATGTTGATGTAGTGCTGGTAATCAATTTCAAACGTGGCCCAGCGTTCGCTGATATCGGCATCAAAGACAAGAGGCTCAGGCTTCCGACAAGAAGAAGCCATCGTAAAGTAAAGCAAAACTCACAAAAGATAAAATAAAAAACCGTTATACAAGAGGAGTTGATCCCAATTCTGACGCCATGTAAATCACTTCAAAGCATATAAGATTTACACACATCTTCAATCAGCACTTTAACTTGGCAGCATTACAGAGCGAGGTGTTGTCAGTTCATCCCGGCTGCTTCAACTAACGGTGCTGGGAATGGGCGTTAGTATAAATGTTATAATGGGGTGGAGTTAGTGATGCTAGCTAAGTGTGATTGATTCACATGCATCATCAATCTACAGTCAGTACCTGTGATGGACCTTCGATGGTGGGGAGATCAGGACCGGGCAGTGTCCACCACTCTCTGTGATCTCCTTTGTTCTTGAGCATTTGTGTTGCTGAACCAGGCCGTGATGCAACCAGTCAGAGTGCTCTCTACTGTACAACGGTAGACGTTCAAGGGAGTATTTCTTGACATGCCAAATTTCCTCAATCTTCCAGGGAAGTAAAGGCTTGGTTGGGCATTCTTGATGATTTCATCAATGTGCTGAGTCCAGGAAAGATCTACAGAGATATGCACTGACAGAAACTTGTTGGCAGTTGTGGACTCTCCCCGCCAACACACCAACCCGTGATGAAGACAGGTTTGTGGATCCTCGGCCTTCCTCAAGTCAACAATCAGTTGCTTGGTTTTACGGATGTTGAGAGCAAGGTTGTCGTTCTGGCACCATTCAATCAGATGATCGATCTCCTTCCCATACTCTGACACATTGTTATCAGTGATTCGTCCAATATAGTCATAGGGTGATACATTGTGGAAACAGGCCCTTCTGTCCAACTTGCCCACACCGACCAACAATGTCCCAACTACACTAGTCCCACCTGCCTGCGCTTGGTCCATATCCCTCCAAAACTGTCCTATTCATGTACCTGTCCAACTGTTTCTTAAACGATGGGATAGTCCCAGCCTCAACTACCTCCTCTGGCAGCTTGTTCCATACACCCACCACCCTCTGTGTGAAAAAGTTTCCCCTCAGATTCCTATTAAATCTTCTCCCCTTCACCTTGAACCTTGGAGGAGGAGCTATCTTGGGGAACGGCTGCTAACCAGCAGCCGTCCGTTAAATTCACTTTTTTTTCTTAGTTTTTAGTTCTCTTGGTCTATGTCTGTTGGGGAACTTTGACTTTTCATGTGGGGGGGTAAGGGGGAAACTATTTTCTTGGTCCCTACCTGGTCGGTGAGGCAGCTTTTTCTCCGGGCTGCCCCGTCGACCCGTCCTCGTGGCCTACCAGCGGGCCTGGAGCGGCGTTTCCTGGCGGGGACCGCCCAGCACCTTCAGCTTCGGTGGCGGCACAGCGCTGGAGCGCTATCGCGGAACGGAGCGGGCGATGCCTTGCCTGGGTCGACGCGCTGGATCGACGCGCTGGAGCTCCGGTGAGCTGTGACCGCCGAGCTCAACATCTCCGGGCTGCGGGACTACGGAGCGGCCAGCCGCGGGCGGCGGCGCCGACTTTAACATCGGGAGCCTCGGAGCTCCAAATCGGCGTGGCCTTGTCGGCTTCAGGTGCCACGGACTCCGGTAGGAAATCAGCCGTTCCAGCCGTCCCAGCCGCTGCGAGGACTCTCCCGACGCTGGGGCAACTGCACCCGGCGAGAATGGCCAGGAACATCGGGCCTCCGTAGAGGTAACTCTGGAGGCATCAATAGGCCTGACTTTGGGGAGAACTGGGGTTGGGGACTGGACATTGTGCCTTCCCCCACAGTGGTAACCATTGTGGGGGGATGATTTTGTGTGTAGTGTGAAGTGTCTATGTTAGTCTATGTCCAAGATGGCGGTCGGAAGGGAGAGTGTACGCTGGCGCGGTTTGGCTGCCACTGCTCTCCCTTCACATTGTGTTTCTGAATTTTGTTGTTGTCTTTTTTGGATCGAATTTCAGTCTTTAATTTGTGTATTGGTGATGTCTTTATAACTTATTTTACTCTGATTATATGTTTCTTTGTTAAATTTTGTAAGGTGTCCTTGAGACTTTTGTATAGGCGCCCTTAAATAAAATCTATTATTATTATTATGATTATGTCCTCTGGTCCTCGATTCCCCTACTCAGGGTAAAAGACTCTCTGCGTCTATTCCTCTCATGATTTTGTACACCTCTATAAGATCACCCCTCATCCTCCTGCACTCCATGGAATGGAGACCCAGCCTACTCAACCTCTCCCTGTAGCTCACACCCTCTAGTCCTGGCAACATTCTCGTAAATCTTTTCTGAACCCTTTCAAGCTTGACAATACTTTCCTATACCTGCAGACAAGAACTGAACACAATACTCTAAATGCGGTCTCAACAATGCCTTATACAACTGCAACATGATCTCCCAACTTCTATACTTAATACTCTGACTGATGAAGGCCAAAGTGCCAAAATACATTTTTGACCACCTTATCTACCCTATGACTCGACCTTCAAGGAACCATGCACCTGTACTCCTAGATCCCTCTGCTCTACAACACTACCCAGAGGCCTACCATTCACTGTGTAGGTCCTGCCCTTGTTCGACATCCCAAAATGCAACACCTCACACTTCTCTGTATTAAATTCCATCAACCATTCCTCCGCCCACCTGGCCAATCGATCCAGATCCTGCTACAATCGTTCACAACCATCTTCACTATCTGCAAAACCACCCACTTTTGTATCATCAGCAAACTTGCTAATCTTGGCCTGTGTGTTCTCATCGTTGGTATCATCCGTGAATTTAACACAGAGTTGGTACTATGCCCGGTTGCATCACAATCATAGGCAAACCACCCTGTATCCTGGTCATTATCTCACCTTCCCAAGCCAACAATGTGCCATTATGGGCTCCACCCTTGCTTGGTCATCGGTTGCCAGCCCTGATTCCACCACCCCCTCCACATTCTGTCTGAAGAAGAGTCCCAACCCGAAATGTCACCTATCCATGTTCTCCACAGATGCTGCCTGACCCGCTGAGTTACTCCAGCACTCTGTGAAACGTCACCTATCCATGTTCTCCACTGATGCTGCCTGACCCGCTGAGTTACTCCAGCACTGTGTGAAACGTCACCTATCCATGTTCTCCACAGATGCTGCCTGACCCGCTGAGTTACTCCAGCACTCTGTGAAACGTCACCTATCCATGTTCTCCACAGATGCTGCCTGACCCGCTGAGTTACTCCAGCACTCTGTGAAACGTCACCTATCCATGTTCTCCACAGATGCTGCCTGTCCCGCTGAGTTACTCCAGCACTCTGTGAAACGTCACCTATCCATGTTCTCCACAGATGCTGCCTGACCCACTGAGTTACTCCAGCACTCTGTGAAACGTCACCTATCCATGTTCTCCACAGATGCTGCCTCACCCTGGTGAACCTACGCTGCACTCCCTCAATAGCAATAATATCCTTCCTCAAATTACGAGACTACAATTACACACAATACTCCAGGTGCGGTCTCAGCAGGGCCCTGTACAACTGCAGTAGTACCTCCTTGCTCCTAAACTCAAATCCTCTCGCAAAACTCAAACTCGCTTTCTTCACTGCCTGCTGTACCTGCATGCATACTTTCAGTGACTGATGTACAAGGACATCCAGGTCTTGTTGCACCCCCCCTTTTCCTAATCTGACACCATTCAGATAATATTCTGCCTTCCTGTTCTTGCTCACACTGCACTCAGCATTGTGTCATCCACAAATTTGGAGATGTCACATTTAATTCCCTTGTCTAAATCATTAATACATATTGTAAATAACTGGGGTCCCAGCATCGAGCTTTGCGGCACCCCACTAGTCACTACCTGCCATTCTGAAAAGGACCCGTTAATTCCTACTCTTTGCTTCCTGTCTGCCAACCAGTTCTCTATCCATGTCAACACCCTACCCCAATACCATGTGCTCTAATTTTGCACACTAATCTCTTGTGTGGGAACTTGTCAAAGGCTTTTTGAAAGTCCAGATACACCACATCCATTGGCTCTCCCTTATCCATTCTACTTGTTACATCCTCAAACAATTCCAGAAGATCAGTCAAGCATGATTTCCACTTCATAAACCCATGGTGACTTTGACCGATCCAGTCACTGCTTTCCAAATGCGCTGCTATAACATCTTTAATAATCGACTCAAGCATCTTCCCCACCACCAATGTCAGGCTAACTGATCTATAATTCCCTGTTTTCTCTCTCCCTCCTTTCTTATAAAGTGGGGTTACATTGGCTACCCTCCAGTCCACAGGAACTGATCCAGAGTCGAGAGAACATTGGAAAATGATCACCAATGCAACCACGATTTCTAGGGCCACTTCCTTGAGTACTCTGGGATGCAGACCATCTGGCCCTGGGGATTTATCAGCCTTCAGTCCCAACTGTTTACCTAACTAATTTCCTGACTAATGTGGATTCCCTTCAGTTCCTTTCTCCCACTAGATCCTCGGTCCCCGAATCTGGCCACTCAGTCATGAGTGCAGGGAGTGTGGAAGGAGAATGAGAATGGATCCTTGTGGGGCACCAGCATTGAGAATTATCATGGAGGAGGTGTTGTCACCTATTGATTGTTGTCTGTGGGTCAGATACTAGAGGATCCAGGGGCAGAAGGGGGAGTTGATTCATGGGTCCAAGTGTCTGGTGGATTTAGCATAGATATGCAGGGAATGGAGGGGTATGGGTGATTTGCTGACAGCTGAGATGTGATCTTGGCATCATGTTTGGCACAGACATTGTGGGCTGAAGGGCCTGTTCTTGTGCTGTACTGTTCTATGTTGTATTTAGCTCCCTTGTGTAATGGATGAGTGCCTCTATGAGGACATGAGCAGTGGGAACCCTCTGCAATGCTATCAATGCCCTGGCTGTTCTGAATGTTGAACCAGCAGTAACAAAATATTCAAGGTCCTTGCCCTGATTGTGGAAGTTTTCTCTGAGTTCTGCAATGCAGCAGCCAGCAGCAAAGTTCCTTACGTGGCATTTATCAACAGAGGCACCTGGAATAGTCCTGAGGCAAGTCCACTGATAGTGAAGGTAACCTTGACTTTGACAGTGGTGTGCTTCAGCTGGAGGTGTTTAGTGTTTACAGATACAGCGCGGAAACAGGCCCTTCGGCCCTGACCAGCGATCACCCCGTACACTAGCACTAGGGACAATTTACAATTTACAGAAACCTGTATGTCTTTAGAATTTAGAAACTGGAGCTCCCACAGAAGACAAGAACATCCACCTCACCTCATCTATTCACCTTATCAATTCCCCTCGTTATTTTACACACCTTTATAAGATCACCAATGATAGACACAAAAAGCTGGAGTAACTCAGTGGGACAGGCAGCATCTCTGGAGAAGAGGAATAGGTGACATTTCGGGATGAGACCCTTCACCAGTCTGATGAAGGGACTTGACCCAAAACGACCCCTATTCACTTTCCCCAGAGATGCTGCCTGACCCACTGTTACTCCAGATATTTGTCTATCATTGGTGTAAACCAGCATCTGCAGTTCCTTCCGACACACCTCTATAAGATCACCCCTCTCTCCTGTGCTCCTTCTGACTCGTGAATCATTCTGCTTGGCTGCATTGACTCAGCCAACACATATGTAGAAGAACGGTTTGTAAAGTAGTGCTGATCAGAAAGGAACTGTGTTGATGGAGTAAAACGGCAGAGTTCAGGCACGGACTGGGTGAGGGTGGCTGTGATGGTGAGGTTGGCACAAGGGCAGGGTGTGGACATACAGCGGGCCTATCTCATGACATCTCCCCAGGTAGAGAGGGGGGGGAGTTGCTCCACTGATGGGCCAGTCAAAGTCTGAGGCGGATGGGATTTAGCCACAAATGTCATAAAAGTTTTGAGTTCTATTTCTTTGGTAAGAAGCAACCATTGATGTACCAGAAACAAGAATGTCAGAAGGGTCTGTGTCTGCTTCCCACATGAGGAGTGCTGCCAGATGTAGCCAGATGCTGGAAACAAGCATAGATGGAGTCAGAGTCACAGAGTGATGCAACAGGCCCTTTAGCCAACCTTATTCATGCCCTTCCAGTTTGCATTCTGAGCTAACCCCATGTGACTGCATTTGACCAATATTCCTCCAAACTTTTCCCATCCATCATTCTCTCTAAAATGTATTTTAAAGGTCATAAGGGATAGGAGTAGAATTAGGCCATTCGGCCCATCGAGTCTACTCCGCCATTCAATCATGGCTGATCTATCTCTCCCGCATAACCCCATTCTCCTGCCTTCTCCCCATAACCTCTGACACCTGCACTAATCAATAATCAAGTACGTCCTTCCACAGCTTCCTCTAACAGCTCATTCCCGATACAGTCTACCCTCTGTGATGAAGTTGCCCCCAGGCTCCCTCCAATATCTCCCCTCTCACCTTAAACCTATACTCTCTAAAACATAGAACACTGCAGCAAAGGAACAGGCCCTTTGGCCAACAAAGTTGAACAAGATGCCAAGTCCAAACCTTATCTGCCTGCACGTGAACCATATCCTTCTATTCCCTGCATATCCACATGCCTGTCCAAAAGTCTCTTAAATGCCACTATGGTATCTGCATCTAACATCATTGGCAGCACATTCCCTGCACCCTCTATGTAAAGATAACTCACTTCACACATCTCCTTTAAACTCTCACTTTAAAGATATGCTCTTGAGTATTTGACATTTCCATCCTGGGAAAAAGGTTCTGACTGTCCACCATATCTATGCCTCTCATAATTTTATATATTTCTGTCAGGCCTCCCTATAACCTCCGGCATTCCAGAGAAAAGTCCATCTATCCAATCTCTCCATATCACTAATACCCTGTCATCCAGACACATTCTGGTAAACCTGCTCTGCACCCTCTTCCAAAACCTCCACATGCTTCCTGTAATGGAGGCAACCAGAACTGCGCACATTAGTTAGGCAATGGCTTGTTTCTCTACTTCCTTGTTATTTACTAAAGGGAATAAAATGGGAAGGATGTCAGGGAGGTGGGTGGAGGTTGATGAGTGGTAGAGAGTCATCGTCATACAGCATGGAAACAGGTTCTTCAGCTCAACTTGCCCATGCGGACCACCACCACCACACATGCCCCATCTACACCACCTGCCTGCAATTGGCCAATATCCCTCCAAACATTTTCCATATACTCACCTGTCCAAGTGTCTTATTAAATGTTGTTATAGTACCTGCTTCAACTACCTGCTCCATACACCCACCACCCTCTGTGTGGAAATAGTTGCCCCTCAGGTTCCTATTAAATCTCACCTTAAACCAATAGAAGCATATGTGCCAAATGCAGGTGAATGGCAATTGCTAAGATGTAGCATCTTGGTTGGAATAGACGTGCAGGGCTGAAGGGCCTGTTTGGACGATGTATAACTCTATGACTAGAGTTCATTTTGCCAAAGCACAATAATGCCGCCCCCAGCAGCAATGTCAGGATGGTCCAAAGCAGAGGGCTGTGTGTTCAAAACACATCGGGGTCTCCCATGTGGCAGCACCTGGTGCCAAGCCATGGGCACTGGAGGGAGGCATCTCAGTGTAGGAGGCGCTAGTCACGGGGTTTTTACCTGAGTGGGTATTTAAGGCCGTGACCAGGGAGGAGTTGGGAGCTGTACTGTTACAGAATAAAAGACGTCTCGTTCACACAACTTGTGTTTTTGGCTGGACTGTGAGTCTCCACCACGTTTGGTGTCTCTACAATAGCCCGTTTTCAGAGTGGGGGGGTCAGGTTAGAACAAGTAAGGGCAGTGGGGACATTGAGATGTTCAGTTAGCAATGAGTGGACGAAGGGAGGATGCCGGAGGGAGGAGTCTGTGGGAATCAGATTTCCAAAGTTGAGAGAAATCGTTGACATTCCAGTCATAGAAGTGGAAGAGTAGCAGTGAATGGAGTGAACAACATGTGGAATGGACGTCCACTGAGATGGGTTGTAGGTGTAGCAGCCTGGAGCTGATGCATCTACAGGGACAGGTTGCTTGGGTGAGTGACCAGATGGATAGTGAGAACACAGTGGTGTATAACATGGGGCCGAGATGGGATCAGAGGAGAGTGAAGGGGAGGCTGCATTTAGAACAGGAAATGAAAACTCTGTAGATATAAGGAACTGTAGATGCTGGTTTACAAAACAAGAGACATAAAGTGCTGGAGTAACACAGATGTTCAGCAACATAGATGGAGAACATGGATTGGTGAGGATCCTTCTTTAGACTGAAGAAGGATTCCAACCTGAAACGTCACCTATCCATGTTCTCCACAGATGCTGCCTGACCTGCTGAGTTACTCCAGCACTCTGTGAAACGTCACCTATCCATGTTCTCCACAGATGCTGCCTGACCCGCTGAGTTACTCCAGCACTCTGTGAAACGTCACCTATCCATGTTCTCCACAGATGCTGCCTGACCCGCTGAGTTACTCCAGCACTCTGTGAAACGTCACCTATCCATGTTCTCCACAGATGCTGCCTGACCCGCTGAGTTACTCCAGCACTCTGTCTTTTTTATCTTTGTAAAGTTTGTAATCTTTGATACCTGAAAGGAATGAAAAATGTCTTGTGATGAAGTATTGATGAATGAAACCGTTTGAGGGCAGCTTTGATATGCAGTAATATTGGTGCTGCAGGCCAGAGGCCAGGAGCATGGATTGATGCCTGCACTAAACGAACATACCTGTGCTCATGAATGCATCTGAAATGTGCAGACTGGAAGTTCAGTGGAATAATTTGTAAAATAAAATAAATGTTTTAAATATATATTCTGAGTGAGCTAAAAAATAAACAAGGACTAGAGCACTGAGCTCCATGAAAGCTGAAGATCATGGAATCAAAGCAATGCAGCACTGATAGAAAATGGTGAACAAACTGAAAGTGATGTAACGCTGAGGCTCTGAGGCACTGGGATGTAATGCTGAGGCTCTATGAGGCGCTGGTCACACTGCATTTGGAGTATTGTGAGCAGTTTTGGGCACCGTATCTGAAGAAGGATGTCCTGGCACTGGAGAGGTTCCAGAGGAGGTTTACTAGAATGATCCTAGGAATGAGTGGGTTAACATATGATGAGCGTTTGACAGCACTGGGCCTGAACTCGCTGGAGTTTAGAAGAATGAAGGGGGACCTCATTTGAACTTACCGAATAGTGAAAGGCCTCGACAGAATGGATGTGGAGAGGATGTTTCCACTAGTGGGAGAGTCTAGGACCAGAGGTCATAGCCTCAGAATTAAAGGATGTTCCTTTAAGAAGGAGGTGAGGAGGAATTTCTTTATCCAGAAGGTGGTAAATCTGTGGAATTCATTGCCACAGGCGGCTGTGGAGACCGACATTTCTTCTTAGGCTCCCTTCGGTCATGGCTGACCATGGGTGTCTCCAGGGTGCTATTGCCTACATGGAGGACGCCTGTGCATGACTTTGGTTAACGTGGAGAGACTGGTGCACAGACAGCCACCCCACGGTCCTTGACAGATCTGGGTCAGGATCCAGTGGCATGGAGTCCAAGATGACCGGAGACCCTTTTCTGCTGCAGCCTTCATCCACCTTCCCAGCCGTTGTGACGCTCCACTAAGGTCAGCCATCGTCCTCCGCCTGTTCCACCGTTGAGGTCTTGGTTGGATCGCTCTTTGTCAGAGACCTCCCCCTCGATCTTAACGCCATGGGTGGCCCTACCAGGAGCATAGCTCCAGACGGCATCGCTCTCAGGATCTCAGGTCCACACAAGCTTCTCCACCACCACAAGGTGACAATCCACGGAGAAGAGGCCAAGACAATGGATATTTTTAAGGCAGAGATAGATTCTTGATTAGTACGGGTGTCAGAGTTTATGGGGAGAAGGGAAGAGATTGGGGTTGAGGGGGAGAGATAAATCTGCCATGATTAAATGGCGGAGTAGACGATGGGCCGATGATCTTATGACCTTTTGACCTCCTTGAAGGACTACATTGCCACAAGCCTCCAAGTTTCGTGTTGACTGCAGATTTGGAAATTGGATAAACCGCAGAGGTGCACATACCATCTGCCCAGCCATAGTGACCATGTGTGGGCGATAACAGTTAATGTCAGGGTATGTGAAACAGCAGCAGGAAAGCTAAGGTTATGCCTTAGGGTAAAGGCTAAGGTCATGCCCTAAGCTTTAGGGTGGCACGGTGGCACAATGGAAGAGTTGCTGCCTTACAGAGCCAAAGACTTGGAATTGATCCTGACTACGGGGGCTGAACGTACGGAGTTTGTACGTTCTCCCTGTGACCACGTGGGTTTTCTCTGGGTATTCTGCTTTCCTCCCACACTCCAAAGTCACACAGGTTTGTACATTAATTGGGTTCTGTAAATTGTCCCTTGTGTGTCCATAGTATTGGGTAGGCTAATGGGACTGATAAATCCCCTGGACCTGATGGTCTGCATCCCAGGATCCTCAGGGAGGTGGCTCAAGAAATAGTGGACGCATTGGTGATCATTTTCCAATGTTCAATAGATTCAGGATCAGTTCCTGTGGATTGGAGGATAGCTAATGTTATCCCACTTTTCAAGAAAGGAGCGAGAGAAAACGGGGAATTACAGACCAGTTAGCCTGACTTCGGTGGTGGGAAAGATGCTGGAGTCAATTATTAAAGATGTAATAATGGGGCATTTGGATAGCAGTAAAAGGATTAGTCCAAGTCAACATGGATCTATGAAAGGAAATCATGTTTGAGTAATCTTCTGGAATTTTTTGAGGATGTGAGAAGTAAAATGGATGAAGGGGAGCCAGTGGATGTTGTGTATCTAGACTTTCAGAAAGCCTTTGATAAGGTCCCGCACGGGAGACTGGTGACTGAAATTAGAGCACATGGTATTGGGGGTAGGGTGTTGACATGGATAGAAAATTGGTTGGCAGACTGGAAGCAAAGAGTAGGAGTGAACGGGTCCTTTTCAGAATGGCAGGCAGTGGCGAGTGGAGTGCCGCAAGGCTCGGTGTTGGGGCCGCAACTGTTTACCATATATATAAATGATTTGGAAGAGGGAATTAGGAGCAACACTCGCAAGTTTGCGGATGACACAAAGCTGGGTGGCAGTGTGAACTGTGAAGAGGATGTTAGGAGGATGCAGTGTGACCTGGACAGGTTGAGTGAGTGGGCAGATGCGCGGCAGATGCAGTATAATATAGATAAATGTGAGGTTATCCACTTTGGTGGCAAAAACAAGGAGGCAGATTATTATCTCAATGGGGTTAGGTTAGGTAAGGAGGAGGTACAGCGAGACCTGGGCGTCCTTGTACACCGGTCACTGAAAGTTGGCTTACAGGTACAGCAGGCAGTGAAGAAAGCTAATGGAATGTTGGCCTTCATAACAAGAGGATTTCAGTATAGGAGTAAAGTGGTTCTTCTGCAGTTGTACAGGGCTCTGGTGAGACCACATCTGGAGTATTGTGTACAGTTTTGGTCTCCTAATTTGAGGAAGGACATCCTTGTGATTCAACCAGTGCAGCGTAGGTTCACGAGATTGATCCCTGGGATGGCGGGACTGTCATATGAGGAAAGATTGAAGAGACTAGGCTTGTATTCACTGGAGTTTAGAAGGATGAGGGGGATCTTATAGAAACATATACAATTATAATAGGACTGGACAAGCTAGATGCAGGAAAAATGTTCCCAATGTTGGGCGAGTCCAGAACTAGGGGCCACAGTCTTAGAATAAAGGGAGGTCATTTAAGACTGAGGTGAGAAAAAAACTTTTCACCCAGAGAGTTGTGAATTTATGGAATTCCCTGCCACAGAGGGCAGTGGAGGCCAAATCACTGGATGGATTTAAGAGAGAGTTAGATAGAGCTCTAGGGGCTGGTGGAGTCAAGGGATATGGGGAGAAGACAGGCACGGGTTACTGATAGGGGACGATCAGCCTTGATCACAATGAGCGGCGGTGCTGGCTCGAAGGGCCGAATGGCCTCCTCCTGTACCTAGTTTCTATGTTTCTATGTTCTATATGTGTGGGATAGTGCTAGTCTACAGGTGATCGCCAGTCGGCATGGACTCAATGGGCTGAAGGACCTGTTTCCTCGCTGTATCTCTAAAGTCTAAAGTGCCTCTCATTTCAATAACTGTGGTTGAAGGAATGTCGTGGTGATGATGGAGTTTCTCCTGTGTTTTGTCAGCGAGTTGCAGTGGGATTTCCACAGATGGACTTCAGAATCTCAAACAAGTGATTTTGTTTCTGAGTGTGTGGGGACATGGTCTGTGATTGTAGTTGGTTGGCTAACTGTCCACTCTAGGATGGGTTGGAAGCCAAGTACCCATGGGATGATCGCTGCCCAATTTCTCTCTCCTTCGATTACCTCAGCTAAAAGGGAATGGTGCCCAGGTTCCTGTGGGTACAAGGCCCATCATCTTCCTCCCTCCCCTTCACTGGAGCAGGGGATGGCCTTCCCAGAGCAGGGTGAGCAATCTGCTGGATTACTCAAAGTCAAAGTCAATGTTAATCGTCGCATGCACCCGAAGGTGCAGTGATATGAATTTGCCAGCAGCGATACACTTACAAAGAACACACAATACACAATAAGATTCAACACAAACATCCACCACAACATTCTTCACTGTGGTGGAAGGCAACATAGTTCAGTCAGTCTTCCTCCTGTTCACGCAAGAAAGGTACGGCCTTCAGAGCAAAGGGCTTCTGGATTTTTAAGATTATTTATAATTAAAATGAAGTGAGACAAGAAGTGAATGATAAATGAAAGATTTAAGATTTAATAGAGATTTTTTTTGGTTTAGAGGGTAAATGAGAAGCAAAATAAAAGGAAGAGAGAATAGAATGATAGTCATTGAGTTATACAGCACGGAAACAGGTCATTCAGCCCAAATCTACCGTGCTGACTCAGATGCTCCCCCCCCCATCTAAACTGCACCCATTTGGCCCATATCCCAGAAACTTTTACATTCCATGTTCCTACTCAAGTGTCTTTTAAATGTTGGTATGGTACCTGCAGCAACAACCTCCTCTGACAGCTTGCTCCGTAAACGCACTACCATCTATGTGGGAAAAAACATTTAACCATGTTTCCAGCCAGGATTGAACTGGGAACAATAGACAATAGGTGCAGGAGTAGGCCATTTAGCCCTTCGAGCCAGCATCGCCATTCAATATGATCATGGCTGATCATCCCCAATACCCCGAACCTTTTGTTTGCAAGGCTAACAGGATAACCACTGTACTAAAGAAACCACAACCTTTATGTATGTTTTATAAAATATTCATGATTAACATAAACAAGTCTGAAGTCTTTTCAGTTTTTAATTGATGTAACAATATTTTTAATTACTTGATTATTTTCTATTCCTGAACATGTCTGATGTTCAGGGATACTGGGATACGGTGCAAGACCTTCTGACAACACACGTTTTCACAAGGCTACCGGGAGGATCGACAGCCTCACTGCCAATCCCAGCTATGCCACAGTTACAGAGAGGTCAGCCCTGCCTGGACTGGAGGTGGAACGAGGTGACCACTGAGTGTGGGCCATCCATTGCCATCTGCCTCTGCTTTCAGGACCACGACCTTCAGAAGTCCATAAGTGATAGGAGCATAATTAGGCCATTCAGCCCATCGAGTCTACTCTACCATTCAATCATCGCTGATCTATCTTTCCCTCTCAACCTAATTCTCCTGCCTTCTCCCCGTAACCCCTGACACCCGTACTAATCAACAATCTGTCAATCTTCGCCTTAAAAATACCCAATGACTTGGCCTCCACAGCCTTCTGTGACAACGAATTCCACAGATTCACCACTCTGACTAAAGAAATTCCTCCTCATCTCCTTTCTAAAGGTACATCCTTTAATTCTGAGGCTATGACCTCTAGTCCTAGACTCTCCCACTAGTGGAAACATCCTCTCCCCATCCACTCCATCCAGGCCTTTCACTATTCGGTAAGTTTCAATGAGGTACCCCCTCATCCTTCTAAACTCCAGCGAGTACAGGCCCAGTGCCGTCAAATGCTCATCACATATTAACCCAATCATTCCTGGGATCATTCTCATAATCCTCCTCTGGACCCTCTCCAGCTCATCCTTCCTCAGATATGGGGCCCAAAACTGCTCACAATGCTCCAAATGTGGCCTGACCAGTGTCTTCTAAAGCTTCAGCATTACATCCCTGTTTTTATATTCTAGCCCGCTCAAAATAAATGCTAACATTGCATTTGTCTTCCTTACGACCGATTCGACTTTCAAATGAACCTTGTGGGGAATCCTGCACCAACATTCCTGAATCCCTTTGCACCTCCCATTTCTGAATTCTCTCCCCATTTAGAAAATAATCTAGGTCTTTATTTGTAGCAGCAAATGTACTACTGTTCATGAGTTCTGTGTCATGACTCGTCATCTGGCTTCATGAGGATGGCGTTAGGGTTAGGGTTGTCAGTGGCATGGTGATAGAGAGAAGGCAGTTACACTGGGCAGGATAACATTAAAGAGAAGCCCCTTAAAAATCTTGCCGTGTTCAAAATAACGTCATTGAATCCAGATTGACTTTTTGCTCCTTGTTCTGGGTTTGCTCATCATGTCGATCGTGTGTAGTCTACCCTGAGTTCATTGTGAGACGGTGGGAGAGAGGCATCTTCAAGAGGCTCCACACACCCCCCTCACAGCGTGCAGTCAAAGTCCCATATTGTATATAGTTCAGAAAACAAAGCTTACTTTACATAGACAGACTCAGCCTGAAGTACCAGCGTGTAGGAATAGTAGTTACACTGAGGCAGTACACAAGAGTTACCACCTTTCCAACCGTTACCCTCCAAGTTCAGATTCGTTGGCATTAATTTGGCCATTAAGGTCTATGTGCTGGCGGGGGCACAGGGTCTGTGTTGCGAGGGTCCGCTTGGCCAGACAATGCTGTCCTCCATGGCCACCCCATGCCACTGCAGGCTGATCCACTGTGGGGTCTTCAGTATGCCCCGATTCCCCCGGCTGCTGAAGGCCTCCAGCGGGGCCTGATACATGCGATCGCCAGGCTGCTACAGGGCCTCCAGCAGGGCCCCGATACATGCGATCACCAGGCTGCTGAAGGCCTCCAGCAGGGGCCTGATACATGCCAACACCAGGCTGCTGCAAGGCCTCCAGCGGGGCCTGATACATGCGATCACCAGGCTGCTGAAGGCCTCCAGCGGGGCCTGATACATGCGATCACCAGGCTGCTGAAGGCCTCCAGCGGGGCCTGATACATGCGATCCCCCAGCTGCTACAGGACCTCCAGCGGGGCCTGAATCATGCGATCACCAGGCTGCTGAAGGCCTCCAGCGGGGCCTGAATCATGCGATCACCAGGCTGCTGAAGGGCCTCCAGTGGCCCACTCCATGGACACCTCAACCATGCCGTGAAGATGCTCCAACAGTTCTACTGGGAAGTGAGTTCAAGGATTAGAACCATCGTGGATGAATGACCAAGGGTCTATCTCTACAAGATAGTGTGTGACAGTGGGGAATGTACAGGTGGTGGTGCTCTTGCCCCTGGTGTTTCAGGATCATGAGTTTGGACGGTACTAACAGAACTAGGGGGAGCAGTGCTGGAGAACTGTAGGTTGATTAATACCCCCCCTGGTTAGAGACCAAACCCATGGTGCTGTAGAGGGAAAAGCGGCAAAGGCCATGATTCAGACGAGAATTGCCAAGTGGACAGTACGCATTATTAAACAACTGGCAAGGTCGATATGTTTGAAACATTAGGCTTAGTATTGCATAAGGAGATTTTGGTTACTGCATTTAATGCGAACTTTGTGGACTTGCAACGGGAACTCAACAGAGTACCACACAAAACACATTTGTAAATGGGAAGCAAAGGGATTAAAGAGATAGCAGCCGCCTGGTGCAAGTTTGGCTCTGGGACAGAAGCAGAGAGTGAAGATTGAAGCAAATTATATAGCAATGTTTTCCAGGGCTTAGTATTAGCACTGCAGCTTGTGGAATATAATAATGACCTGTGGGGAGTGGAGCCAAATTTCAAAGGACACATAAGGCGCAGAATTACAGTTAGCAACGAGGAGATTAGAAACAGATCTGATCACCACCCTGACTGGCAAAGTGGCCTAACAAATGGAGATGAAATATAATGCAAAGCGATATTAAATGCTGCATTATCATAGGAAGTACAAGACAAGACAATATCAACTATTGGTTCAATATTAACATGCTTGCAGGAACAGCGATGTTTGAAGGTTCACTGAAACATATAATTAGACTTGACAGATTTAAAAACAACTACCCATTGGCCTTATATATGAAGGCATCAAGTACAAAACAATGAAATCATGCCAGCCCTCCCCGAGACCCTCATTCCCCACATTCCTCACTGTGATGGAAGGCAAAAAAGTCCAATCTTCTCCCATCCGTCGGGGCGATCGAAGCTCCTGCGGCTTGGAGTTCCCAAAGTCCGTCTCTGACCAGAGACCGCGAGCTCCGTGAGGTTTAAGTACCGTAGGCTCCCCGCGGTGGAGCTCTCAAAAGTCGGTCTCCAGCAAAGGCCGCAGTGCGGACGGAGATACAATACGGGGAAAAATGGCAAAAATCTCCGGCGAGGTAAGAGATTAGAAAATGTTCCCCCCAACCCCCCGCTCCCCCCCCCCCTTCCCACTCCCCCCCCCCCCCTTCCCACTCCCCACATTCTTGGTTCTTGGTTCTTGGTTTCTTGGTCCTCCAAAATATTCCAAATGGAATTTAAACTGGAGGTGGTGGAGGGACTTAAGCCAGAAAGGGTTTTTGGGAAGAAAGAGCTACCTTACATTTAGTTGCATCTGGTTGGGTAACTGAAGTAGGGTGGAGATTATTCCATGCTTTAATTGTGCGGGGGAAGAATGAATTGCTGTCCACATCTGTCTTGGTAGCTGGAATCACAAATTGGATCGAATGCCCTTGTCTGCTCCTAGTTGGTTTGGGTTTGGTGTAGGTCTTGAAATCTATGTCGAGCTGACCATTTAACATTTTGTAAAAACAGGTCAAACGGTGAGCTTCACGTCTGTCTTGGTGAGGGTTCCACCCCAGAGAATTCAGAAGTTTGGTAACACTCGCTTCTGTCTCTCATAGGTGTTAGTAACAAATCGAGCTGCCTGTCTTTGGACACGTTCGATGAAAGAAATGTTTTTATTTGTGTATGGGTCCCATGCTGCAACTGCGTAGTCCAAATGAGGTCTAACGAGGGTGAAGTATAACTTCTCCTTGACAGAAGTTGAACAATGATGAAAGTTGCGCCTCAGAAAATTTAGGACACCTGTTGCTTTCGCCATTGCATGATGAGTCTGACCATTCCAACGCAGATCATTCTGCAATTTGATGCCAAGATACTTGGTTTGTTTGGATTCTTCAAGGGTGGTACCAAGTATATTGTACGATGTTTTGCCTGGATTCCTCTTTCTGGTGACACGCATGGTTTCACATTTGGAAGGGTTGAACTGCATGCCCCATTGTTGAAAAGCTAAAGGACACTAAAAACATACATTTAACACATACTATTAAAACACAACAGACAGACTGGTGGCGAGGCAGCCATTGCTGGCGCCACCCGGTGGAGGTGACCTTCCACTATTCCAGGTGTTCAGCTCAGAGTTGTTCAGTAGCTGCAATCTTGCCTAATCCATTAACTTTTAATGAGTGAACTCCATCACAGGCCTGTACTGTCATGAGCTTGAGCATTAACAGTCCAAAGGCATTTCGAGGTGATTATCAGCAGAGTGTGGACATATATTAGGTACAATGTAATTTCTCACAAACATCTATTCAACTGCAAGGTCATTGTGTACTTCATCAGAGTTTCAGTTTTGATCTGATTCAACAGTGGTGACATTCACAGCTTTAATAGGAAAATAAAAACATCTATAAACTTTGGGAATCTGATTTGAAGGAGCGAATGCTGGAAATAGAGAGCACAGGTGGAGAAGCCAGATATCTTTCACCAGGACGGATGTGTGGAGAGGTCAATGCTTGTCAGAGGGCAGAGGGCAGAGGGCAAGGTGCCAGCCCCGTTACACCTCCATTCCACATCCTAAAGATTCATTGCTTCTTGTCCAAATAAGTCCGTCACTCCCACCCTCTTCAAAATCACTGAACACGCCATAAATTGGAGGAGCAGCACCTCATATTTCGCTTGGGTAGTTTACACCCCAGCGGTATGAACATTGACTTCTCCAATTTCAGGTAGTCCTTGCTTTCTCCCTCCTTCCCCTCCCCTTCCCAGCTCTCCCACAGCCCACTGTCTCCGCCTCTTCCTTTCTTCTTCCTGCCCCCCCCACCCCCACATCAGTCTGAAGAAGGGTCTCGACCCAAAACGTCACCTATTCCTTCGCTCCATAGATGCTGCTGCACCCGCTGAGTTTCTCCAGCATTTTTGTCTACCTTCGATTTTTCCAGCATCTGCAGTTCTTTCTTAAACAAATTCACAATTTGAATGTTTTTTTTCACAGTCGGGGCCTGGAACACAACAAGAAAAACATTTTTCACACAGAGAGTGGTGAATCTCTGGAACTCTCTGCCATAGAAGGTAGTTGAGGCCAGTTCATTGGCTATATTTAAGAGGGAGTTAGATGTGGCCCTTGTGGCTAAAGGGATCAGGGGGTATGGAGAGAAGGCAGGTACGGGATACTGAGTTGGATGATCAGCCATGATCATATTGAATGGCGGTGCAGGCTCGAAGGGCCGAATGGCCTACTCCTGCACCTATTGTCTATGTTTCTATGTGCGGGGCTTTTAGATCGGCAGTGCAGGGATCAGAGGGAAGATGAGACCATGTTTGACACGGGCATTCTGGGTGGAAGGGAACATTTCAGTGCCCCACTCTTCCATCTTTTATGTATTACCACTGTATTCTTGTTTCCTGTCTATTTAATTGCTGTCATAATGTCTCATAAACATTAAAAGAAAAATTCCCTTGAGATCCTTTTGGAAAAGTCTTCCTCTAACCTTGAACCTTTGTCCCCTTGTCTTTGATATCCTTACCACGACAAAGATTCTAATTATCTGTGCCTTGCGTGATTTTATATGCCGTCATCGTCACCCCTCAACCTCCTTTGCTCCATCCAGCCTATCCAATCTCTTCCCTTGCCTATAGACCTCCAACCCAGGCAATATCCCGGTGAATTCCACTGCACAATCAGATCCTTCCTGTAGTGTGCTGATCAAAACTGCACATGACACTCCTGGTTAACCTGTGCTTTGCAAAGTTGCAATACACATCCCAACTTTAATCCTTCGTGCACTAACTTATGAAGTAATGCCTTATGATCCATAAGGCATATGATCCACCCTATTGACTCTTGTTGGTGCTTTCAGCAACGATGGATTTGGATCCACGATCTCCATTGATCCGTGTTCCTCCACTTCCTGCCACTTACCACATAGGTGCTGACCCTATTTATATTCCCAAAATGCTTCAGCTCACACTTGCCAGGATTAAATACCACCTGCCAATGCATTGCCCAAATCTGCACCTGATGTTTATTCTGCTGTTGATTTACATTATGTACAATACTTACCAAGGGACGGTAGACACATAGTGCTGGAGTAACTCAGCGGGTGGGTCAGGCAGCATCTGTGGAGAACATGGATAGGTGACGTTTCACAGAGTGCTGGAGTAACTCAGCGGGTCAGGCAGCATCTGTGGAGAACATGGATAGGTGACGTTTCACAGAGTGCTGGAGTAACTCAGCGGGTCAGGCAGCATCTGTGGAGAACATGGATAGGTGACGTTTCACAGAGTGCTGGAGTAACTCAGCGGGTCAGGCAGCATCTGTGGAGCGAAGGAAATGGGCAACCTTTCGGGCCGAAACCCTGAAGGAAATAGGCAACGTTTCGGGCCGAAACCCGGAAGGGTTTCGGGCCGAAACGTTGCCTATTTCCTTCGCTCCATAGATGCTGCCGGAACATGGATAGGTGACGTTTCACAGAGTGCTGGAGTAACTCAGCGGGTCAGGCAGCATCTGTGGAGAACATGGATAGGTGATGTTTCACAGAGTGCTGGAGTAACTCAGCGGGTCAGGCAGCATCTCTGGACAACATGGATAGGTGATGTTTTGGGTCGGGACCCTTCTTGATTGTACTGATTGTAGTGAGGGTGAGACAAGGCCTGGCAAATGTTCGCTGGATAACATGATTGGAGAGCAGCAGGAATTTTCACACGTTTGGCCCATATCCCTTTAAATCTGTCCTATCCATGTACTTGTCCAAATGTCTTTTAAATGCCTTTTTGTACCAGCCTCAACTACCTCCTCTGGCAGCTCGTTCCTATTAAATCTTTCCACTCATCTTAAACCTATGCCCTTCCTGATAGTTATAAGCATCCATAAGATCAGCCCTGTGGGGTGTGCGTGTGTGTTAGGTGTTTTACACAGAATGGTGGATATCTACAATCTGCTCCAGAAGAGGTGGTGGAATGAGGCACGATTCTGGTGCTGGGGCCACTTCTGTTTGAGCATTTAGACAGGCAATTAATTCGGCAAGGCACAGAGGATCTGGTCCTAACATGGGCAAATAGGATTGGCCTGAATGAGGCAGCCGTCTCTACTTTGGCAACGTCAATACAAACTGGGGTATGTGAACAGCTTTACTTCCTGAAGTCAATCACTATCTCCTATGTGTTGCTGAACAAAAAACTTTCACTGTATCACTGATCTTAGGGATAAAATATTCAAACTAAGAATGTCCCACTAACACACGTCCCACCTGCCTACATTTGGCCCATATCCCTCTAAACCTATCCTATACATGTACCTGTCCAAATGATTCTGAAACATTGCGATACTACCTCCTCCAGCAGCTTGGTTCATACACCCACCACCCCCTTTGTGAAAATGCTACCCGTCATGTTCCTATTAATTCTTTCCCCCTTCACCTTAATCCTATGTCCCCTGGTTCTCGATTCCTTCCTCTACTCTGGGCTAAAAACTCTGTGTGTCTACCTGATTTATTCCTCTGTGATCAGATTCTATAAGCATCCAGTTCATAGAAGATAATGATTACAATCAAGTTGTCCACAGTGTATGGATACAGGATAAAGGGAATAACATTTAGTGCAAGATAAAGTCCAGTAAAGTCCGATTAAAGATAAAAGGTAGACAAAAATGCTGGAGAAACGCAGCGGGTGCAGCAGCATCTATGGAGCGAAGGAGATAGGCAACGTTTGGGGCCAAAACCCTTCAGGAAGGAGATAGGCAACGTTTGGGGCCGAAACCCTTCTTCAGACTCCGATTAAAGATAGTTTGGAGGATATGGTAGCTCCAGACCGCTCTCTAGTTGGTCTTCTTCTTCGAGTCCGTTGCAATCTCAGATGTCGTTCTGCCAGTATCTGGCGCAGGTCACAGCTGGTCGAGTCGGTTCAGCCAGGTCCTGGGGGCTGCACTGGGGGGGGGGGGGGCGTCGTCACACTCTAGTAGGTGGGACATTGTCTGTACTGCTCCACAGCTGCATGTGTCTTCTGCCTGGTAGTTCCATGCTTTCACCTCCCCTGCTCCACTCGTAATCTGTTGAGGGTCTTCCAGGTTGGCCATGGGAGGTCGTGCCCGCTGGCGAAGCATTCAGTCGGAGTGATTCCTGTCTCCATCCAGTCATGGGCTCGTGTGTTGAGCTGGTTCCATTCATGTTTCCAGATGTTGGTCTGCTGTTTCTTTGGTTGTCTGGAGAGGTGGGACTGTCTGCAAGAAACTGGCTCTGGAATTCAGTCGGGGTGGAGGTGCTGTGTGTCCGTGCAGGGGGTGCCTGGTATCGATCTCCTGTGCTCTCCGCTCATCTTGGGTGACGATGGATCGTCTGATATGGGGGGGGGGGGGGCAATACCAGCTAGGGCGTAGAGGCACGGGACTGACGTTGTCTTTATACATCCCGTGATAATGCGGCAGGTGTCGTTGAGGGCTGTGTCAACCAGTTTGGTGTGGTGGGAGCGGCTCCAGCTTGAGCACGCGTATTCAGCTGTGGAGAAGCACAGGGCTAGGGCAGTTGCACGGATGGTTGGTGGATCAGCGCCCCACTTTGAGTTTACCAGTTTACGCAGGATGTTGTTGCGAGTGTTGACCTTGGCTTTGCTGTACTGAAGGTGGGTTTTGAAAGAGAGTGTCCTGTCGAGTGTGACTCCGAGGTACACGGGGTGGAAGTGGTTGGAGAGTTTGTGGCCATCCCATGAGACGCTCAGTTGTTTTCAGCATCTCAATTTTTAAGATGGAAGCTGCATAGTTGGGTTTTTGATGGGTTGGGTTTCAGGTGGTTGTTATTGTAGTAGGTTGTCATCTCTTGGAGGGCGCTTTCCAGGACAGGCTTGATCTTCTGGAAGTTCTCCTGTTGGGTGGTGATGCAGAGGTCATCAGCATAGATGAAGCGGCGGCATTGTGGGGAAGTGGTTGGTCGTTGGTGTAGATGTTGAAGAGGAGGGGGGGGCAGTACGCTGCCTTGTGTTAGGCCATTCTTTTGGGCTTTCCATTTGCTCTTCTTGTCGTTTAGTTGGACGAAGAAGTGCCTGTTGTTGAGAAGGCTTTTGATGACTTGGCACAGGTCGAGGTCACCAGTCATGTCAAAAAGTTTCCTGATCATGGTGCGGTGCTGGAGTGTCGTAAGCAGCGGTGAGGTCTATGAAAGCTGCTCCGGTGATGAGTTTGCACTCGAAACCGTCCTCAATGTGTTGGGTGAGGTTCAGTAGCTGCCCGGCACAGGAGCGGCCAGGGCGGAAGCCAGCTTGATCTTTAGTAAGCTTGGAGTCTATAAGTGGCATAAGGCATTGGTGTAGTAGCCTCTCGTAGAGCTTGTAGGTGATGCAGAGGAGGGAAATGGGTCTGTAGCTCTTTGGGGATGATGGGTCCTTTCCAGGTTTGGGAATTGTGACAGTCTTGGCCTTTCTCCATACAGGTGGGGTTGTTTTCTGTGCCATGCATGAGTTCAGCATTGCTACAAGCCAGATCTTTGCTTTAGGTCCAAGGTGCTGTATCATTTCCGTCAGTACATCATCGATTCCTGCTGCTTTCCCAGGCTTCAGCATGCTCATTGCAGCTTCGAGTTCTTCTAGGTCGAAGGGCTTGGTGAGAGCGCTGGCTGGTTGCAGGCGGTCTGTTACCGCTGTCCGGCGGTATTCTCCTGTGGGTCTGCGCCGGTTTTGGCTACGACCGTTTGCCACCAGCTGTGCTGCAACTGAGTTTGCTGTGACTGTTGTGAGCGTGGGCGGTGTGGTATGGTCTTCGCCGAGGCGGCGGATTGTGGCCCATGCCTTCCTGCTGTTATTGGTCATGTTGGTGTTTTCTATCAACTCCTTCCAGACTTGCCTTCGGTCCTCCCCGACTGTGTTCAACAGGATCTCTCCGAGTTCCATGGTGGTGGAGGAGAAAGGGTCCTCGTGGTATGCCCTGTGGTAGGCTTTCAGTAGATCGCTGGATGTTTCCGACAGCCCGGGGATGTACTCAGTCTGGCATCCTCTTGGTATATGTCGCCTGGCTGACCTTTTCAGCAGTTCTATGAACATGGTATAGTTGTTGGGGTGTGATGGAATGCTGGGGATGGAGTCTTCGATCTCCTGTTGGAATGACAGCCAGTCGGCCTTCCGCAGGTTGAACCTTCTGCGGAAGGGGACGGTTGTTGCTTGGAGAGCGGATCGGATGGTTCTGGTAATTGGCCAGTGTTGCGTATGGGGGATAGGGTCCAGGACCTCTTTCACAGTTCGCTGCTCACACAAACAAGGTCTGGGTTATATCCTCGTTTCCATCTGGCACTGTGAAAAGATTTTGGCAGTTTGGCGTCATGGATCAGGGTCAGGTGTTTCGACTTGAGCCAAGTTTCGACTTCATCTCCATCTTGATTGTTCACTTCATAGCCCCACAATGAGCTATGGGCATTGAAGTCCCCAATGCTAATGTGGTATTTCCTCTTGCATCTGTCTGGCAGTTCAGAGTGGAGGAACGGACTTTGGGGGGGTTTATACACTGATGTGACAGAGATGTTTGGGAGGGCGACTGAGATGGTTTTCATTTGCCCTTCGGTGGTGTGGGTGCAGACCTCTTCGATCGCGAGGTTTGGTCTGCTGAATACAGCTGACCCATACTGTCTGTGTCGGATCTTGGCCACCAGCTTCATTCCAGGGATGGCTGGTCAGTGTTGTGTAGGGCCAATGTGGGTTTCCTGCATGCACACTAAGTCGAAGCGTTTGGCCGCTGTCGCTAGTATGTCTGCCTTGCATCTGGAGAAGCCTTCAATATTGATTGAGGCGATTGACAGTGCAGGCCCCGAGGAGGGTGAGTGTCTGTGGCGCTTCGGGATCGTCATCTAATAGATTGCTTGGGTAGGTATACAGATATTGGCCTACTGGTGGTAATAATATCCAATTATACCATTCAGTGTTTCCCAGGCTGCACCACAGGGAGGTTTGTGTATTAGCTGGTGATAGGATGATTCAGTTGCCTGATAAAAGCTGGGAAGAAACTGTCCCTAACTCTGGAGGTGTGCGTTTTCACACTTCTGTATTTCTTACCTAAGGGGGGAGAGGAGAAGAGGGAGTGATTGGTCCTTGATTATGCTGATGGCCTTGTTGAGGTATAAATGGAGGTTGGTTTGTGTGATGGTTTGGGCTATGACTACAATTTGCTGCAATTTCTTGCGGTCATGGATGGAGCTGTTTCCAAACCCTGCTGCGACGCATCCTGATAAAATACTTTCTACAGTGCATCTGTAGATGGGGCATCTTGGTCAGTATGGGCAAGTTGGGATGAAGCATTATAACTCTATGTAGGTAAAATGAGGTTTTATGAAAGGAAGGTGGACGAAAATGCTGGAGAAACTCAGCGGGTGAGGCAGCATCTATGGGGCGAAGGAAATAGGTGACGTTTTGGGTCAAGATCCTTCTTCAGACCCTGCTGCCTCACCCGCTGAGTTTCTCCAGCATTTTTGTCTACCTTCGATTTTCCAGCATCTGCAGTTCTTTCTTAGACTTTGACGAGAGGAATATCTGGCAGAATAGATCCAATACACATTTCTGTAAAGTCCAAATGCAATTAAATCACCATTTGTGTCGAGCAGTGAAGGGAAAAGGCAGTAATAAGCTGTGTAGTGAAATGGAATTTGAACACTTCAGATAAATAATAACAGAACGTGGTTTCCACAGTTGCATGCAGTGCATTTTGCTCATTGCCAACCTGAAAGACTGAAGGACTAATGGGTGATTCTTCTCTCTCTTTGTTGCAGAATCACAGTGTACCTTGTGTGGTGAACCAGAAGGTAGGTGGCCGCTTCTCTTCCCTCTGGGGGTAATGGCCGTCTTTTGTCAGGAACTGAAAAGTTTTATCAATTGTCAGGTTGTGATGTGGTCAAAAACAGGTGTCTTTATTCCCCACCTTTGAGCCCATCCATATTAAATGTAAACTACATCAAGAGTATCCTCTCAATGACGTCCGTCCATGGGAATGTTTCAGTACAGGTGACAGAGGATGTGTTGGGCAAGGAGACCAGTGTTGTGTGTTCACTGACGAACGTTTCTTGATGCCTGTGGGAGTTATTTCTGAAAATGGAATTATATTTTGGGGAATAGAAATGAATGATACTTTATGCATTTTAATTTATTCTTGATGTATAATTGGAAACCATTTAATCATTGCAACTTAATAAAGCTCTGATTAAATTAGACATTAATTCATGGTATTATATCTTGAGTGATTTGTGACAGGTGAATTGCCTGAGCTGAGGGAGGGTTTGTACTTATTTGGTGGGGCTCCATTATCCATCAAGAAAAGAACACTCGAATGTGTAATATGACTTTCCATAGTCCTTTCTGAACTGAATATGTCAGCATTTGTTTAACTATTGCAGAGTCTCCTTTATATGCCATTATTACAAAAAGCAAAGGGCACTTGTTGGTGGGATTTGTGTGGTGGGATGATCATTCACCACTGCTGGCATCAGTGGGAGTCAGTCTGGGATCATTCACCACTGCTGGCATCAGTGGAGTCTGGGCTTGTTTATGTCCAGTGTACTTTGTGGATTAGCAGATGCATCTTTGTAACGTGATGATTATTTCACTAATTATAACCTCTCATCTGTGTAAGATTGCTGTCCCCTTCATTACCCGTGTTGTCCACCCTGATGCACACTTCATTCACTGCAATGTTATGAGGTCAAGTGATAGGAGTAGAATTAGGCCATTCGGCCCATCAAGTCTACTCCACCATTCAATCATGGCTGATCTATCTCTCCCTCCTAACCCCCACTCTCCTGCCTTCTCCCCATAACCCCTGACATCCGTACTAATCAAGAATCTGTCTAACTCTCCCTTTAAAATATCCACTGACTTGGCCTCCACAGCCTTCTGTGGCAAAGAATTCCACAGATTCACCACCCTCTGACTAAAGAAATGTTCTCCTCATCTCCTTTCTGAAACATTGCTACTCAGCTCACCCAGTACTCCATCACACAAATGCTGTCACTTTCTCAATCCTGATCTCGCAAACTTCCACCCGTTCCCCTCTCCTCTTGTACAAGGTCCTCATTGTCCATTGCAGATTGTCAGCTTGTGGCTGTGGAGCAGATCAGGGAGCAGGCCAAGTCTAGTTCCTGCTACTCACTGGTCACAAACAACATTATTCTACTGTCGTTAAATTGTCTATTAAACCGAGTTGATTTGGATTCAACGTTTATTATGTCTTTTGAATCAAACTCTTCATTTCTAAACTGTTTTGTCTCTTTCTGATGACTTCAAGTAAATAACCAGTTTGAAGTAAAACACTAATTAGTATTTCAGCTAAATGACTGGGGCAAAATAGTCTGAACATATCTCACGATAGAAAGACAAATCATGATTAATAAAATCTACAGAAAGTAGTGGTAAAGATGTGTTGGGAGTGATTGTCTAGTTCCTTCCCTTGGATAGGTAGTGATGCTATTGTGTGTGTGTGTGTGTCAACATAGAAACCTATCCCAATGCCTTACATGGAGACAAGAGTCGATGAATATTGTGTGTTGCTCTCTTCAACCAGAGTGTGCAGCTAAGACCAAGATGTGAACATCCCGCCCGGGTTGAGCACTGAGCCGCGAGGGATTGCAAAGACACCAATCTTGTAACACCTTCTGATTTGTGACTTTGACCTTCTAAGTGTGTAAGTGGAGGACATAGTGGCGTATCCTTCACGGAGGCAGGGAGGTGCTGGAGATGGGAGTCATGAAGAGAGTGCTGAATCTTGCACCTGCGCTGTAGCTAAGCAATCAGGCAGCGCTTGTTGATCAGGTGTTGGTTGAGACCAAAGTGAATGTCCCAGTGTGCTGGGTAGACGTGGAGAGCCAATGCTGCAAGTGGCCGCTCGGTGGTGAAGTAGATGCAAGAGGAGCCAGGCAGGAGCAGTGTGAGGATTGGATGGAGACAATCACACACCAGCTGCAGAATCCAAAGAGCAACTGTTCAGTTTCATCGCAACAATTGCATCCCTCTCCCTTCTAGCCAGCACCGCCATTCAATGTGATCATGGCTGATCATCTGCAATCAGTATCCCCTTCCTGCCTTCTCCCCATATCCCTAGAATCCTCTAGCCCAGAGAGCTCTATCTAACTCTCTTTTGAATGCATTCAGTGAATCGGCCACCACTGCCTATGGAGGCAGAGAATTCCACAAATTCATAACTCTGTGTGAAAAAGTGTTTCCTCGTCTCCGTTCTAAATGGCTTACCCCTTAGTCTTAAACTGTGGCCCCTGGTTCTGGACTCCTAATGGGCCTGTCCCACTTTGGCGACTTTTTAGGCGACTGCAGCAGACTATGCGGTCACCACATGGTCGCCACATGTTGGCGGGTGGTTGCCGGGGAGTCGCCTTCATGGTCGTGAAGAGTTCCCGCATTCTGGGAACTGGTCGCGGCCTCATTATGGTCGCTGTGAATTTTCAACATGTTGAAAAATTAGCAGCAACTAGAATGAAGCCGCCATGGAGAGTAGCGAGAATTCTCGTGCAGTAGGTGGGTCGCCAGGAGGTCCTAGTGGGTCGCCAGGGGGTCAAAGGTTCTCGGAGGTTCTCGTAGGTTGTAGCCGGTGCTGACCGGTGAATTTCATTGGCTCATTGGGGAAAAAAACGTAAGCAGTCGTTTTCAGAACCAAGGATAACCGACCGGTAATGTTAAATGTCCGCCGAGCTTCACACCCGTGTATCTCTGGCTTCTTAAACGTTGTCTCCACTCCTTCTCTCCCCTCACCCCCCTCACCCCCCTCTTTTAAAGGACTTTACACTGTTCTTTAGCCGTCTTAATTACAGCGCCAACCTCCCTGTTCATCGTGGTGTGTGTCTGTATCACCTTGGCCTTGCACCGTGGGAATTCTTTAGACTGGGCAAGCAGGGGTGGGAGCGCTGTCTAATCAATTCACACGGGCTGGTGAAGGAAGCGATGTGTGCGTGCGTGCGTGCGTGCGTGCGTGCGTGTGTGTGCGTGTGTGCGCGGGCGTGCGCGCGTGCGTGCGTGCGTGCGTGCGTGCGTGCGTGCATGTTCCACTCTGACAGTTGCCGTTCCAGTCGCCGTTTTTTCACGCGACTGCCGGCAACTTGACATGGGAACCAATATTTTTTGCCAAATATTTGCAGAACCTCCTTCCTCTTCTTCCCGATGTCGTTTGTGCCTACATGCACAACTACCGCCGGCCGTTCACCTTCCCTCTCGAGGATGTTCTGAACTCGGTCCGAGACATCTTGGACCCTGGCACCAGGGAGGCAACAGACCATCCTCGAGTCTCGTCTGCCACCACACAATCTCCTGTCCGCACCTCGGACAATGGAGTCACCCACCACTATGGCTCTGCCCGACGTTGGTCTCGCCGGTCGAGTCTCATTGCTACGATTGGAGCCACCGACCTGACCACCGCTAGGACTGGAAGCGTCATCTGCCCCGACAGTTCCCGAACTTCCACCGAGGTCTCCTGCACCTGCTCATCCTCTTTCATCCATCTCTACCCGTCACCTCCTGCACTTGCACAATTGCAGGTCATCCCGGATGGACCGCAGGTCATCCAGCTGTTGCTCCAGTTCCGTGACTCAGCCCTTCAGGAGCTGCAGCTGGACACAGTTCCCACAAAATATTTGTTCCCATGTCAATGGTTTACTTAAACTTTGTAACACAGTCAATCCCCTTCCTGCACCCCACACCACCCCTACCCCCATCCTACCCCCACCCCCACCCGACCCCCACCCGACCCCCACCCGACCCCCATCCTACCCCCATCCTACCCCACACCCTACCCCCACCCCCACCCCACCCTACCCCACCCCACCCCCACCCCACCCCACACCACACCCCCCACTGCACCCCACACCACCCCATCCCACCCCACCCCACCCCATCTACCCCACACCCACCCACACACCGCCCTCCCCCACCCCACCCCACCGCTTGTCAACCCCATCCCTGCCCTCTCCACACACACACACACACACACACACACACACACACACACACACACACACACACACACACACACACACACACACACACACACACACACACACACACACACACACACACACACACACACACACACACACACACACACACACACACACACACACACACACACACACTAACACTGTCAACCCCACCCCTGCCCTCTCCCCACACACTGTCTCTGTGTTCAACACTTCCCCAAACCTCCTTCCAGCTCCTGCTGTTCGCTCTATTGTCAGCACTCCATGAAACCCATGAGGTAATTGTCAGGGCTAAAAGTGCAACACTAAGGCTGATGGTGTTAAAAATAGAGAAGCACTCAGATCTGATAAACAGCCTCAGTGTTAGTCATAGCTTTATTAAACACAAGGAGGCATTTCATTTTAAAATCCTTGTTAAGGTTTGCTGTGTGGGAGATTCCCTCTGTACCAGGTCTGCAAATGTGGCTGCCTTTATGTGGACTGCGTTCCCCCTCTGCTTTCCTCAATGCCCCATGGGTAATATGGATCTGGGGGTCCTTGTTCATCAGTCTATGAAAGTAAGCATGCAGGTACAGCAGGCAGTGAAGAAAGCGAATGGCATGTTGGCCTTTATAACAAGAGGAATCGAATATAGGAGCTAAGAGGTCCTTCTGCAGTTGTACAGAGCCCTAGTGAGACCACACCTGAGTATTGTGTGCAATTTTGGTCCCCTAATTTGAGGAAGGACATTCTTGCTATTGAGGGAGTGCAGCGTAGGTTCACAAGGTTAATTCCCTGGATGGCAGGACTGTCATATGTTGATAGAATGGAGCGGCTGGGCTTGTATACTCTGGAGTTTAGAAGGATGGGAGGGAATCTCATTGAAACATATAAGATTGTTAAGGGCTTGGACACGCTAGAGGCAGGAAACATGTTCCTGATGTTGGGGGAGTCCAGAACCAATGGCCACAGTTTAAGAATAAGGAGTAAGCCATTTAGAAACGGAGACGAGGAAACACTTGCACGTCACTTGCTCTTCTTGGGCACCGCTATAATTGATGCCCTTTCAAGCAGGTGGGATCCTCAGACCTCAGAAGTGAGAGGTTGAAATGTCCGTAGAAACTCCAGTCAGTTGGTCCGCACAGGTTTTTAGAACACGACCAGGTTATACCATCAGTTCCAGGTGCTTTCCGAGGGTTCACCCCTCTGAAGGATCTTCTGATGTCGGCCTCTGTGACTGTGACTGAAATACCGTCAGGGTGAATGGGGGCTCGGGAAGGCACATCAGTGTTCTCCCTGTCAAAGCGTGCGTTAAACGCATTGAGTTCGTCAGGGAGTGATGCTTCGCTGACAATTGAGCTGCCTCCTGATTTCGCCTTGTAGGAAGTTATGGCATTCAAGCCCTGCCACAGTTGCCGAACATCTGTCTCATCCTCCAGCTTGGAGCAGAAGTCTCTTTTGGCCTTTTTGATGGCCTTACCAAGGTCGTAACTGGAGTTCTTGTAGACCTCTGTATCATCAGACATGAATGCCCGGGATCTGGACTTCAGAAGAGTACGGATCTCATGGTTCATCCAAGGCTTCTGGTTAGGAAACACTCGGAAAGGTTTTGTTGGGATGCAGTCCTCCACACATTTCTTAATGAAGTCTATAACGACTGTGGCGTATTCATTCAGGTCCGTTGCCGAGTCTCTGGATGCTTTCAAGAGAGAGTTAGAGCTCTTAAAGAAAGCGGAGTCAGGGGATAATAGACAATAGACAATAGGTGCAGGAGTAGGGCATTCAGCCCTTCGAGCCAGCACCGCCATTCAATGTGATCATGGCTGATCAGTCCCATCAGTCTATCCAACAACATTTCCTGCCTAATGTGGATTTCCTTCAGTTCCTCCATCACCCCAGATCCTCTGGCCACTACTATATCAGGAAGATTGTTTGTGTCCTCCTTAGTGAAGACAGATCCAAAGTACCTGTTCAACTCATCTGCCATTTCCTTGTTCCCCATAATAAATTCACCTTTTTCGGTCTTCAAGGGTCCAACTTTGGTCTTAACTAATTTTTCTGGGGAGAAGGCAGGAACGGGGTACTGAGTGTGGATGGTCAGCTAAGATCACAGTGAATGGCGGTGCTGGCTCGAAGGGCTGAATGGCCTACTCCTGCACCTATTGTCTATTGTCAGTGGGGGCTAGTCTTGCCAATCAAGGGTCCCATCTCTTGAGCATGTGGAGGATTACTCATTTGAGTTAGTTTAGTTCATATTTAGATTAGTATAGTTAACATTATATATAGTTTATTGTCACGTGTACCGAGGTACAGTGAACAGCTTTTGTTGCGTGCTATCCAATCAGCGGAAAGACAATACATGATCAAAATCGAGGCATTTACAATGTACAGATACATGATAAAGGGAATAACATGAATAACGTTTAATGCAAGATTAAGTCCAGTAAAGTCCAATCAAACATACTCCAGATAGCCCAGTCCAAAGGCTACTGGGGAGACTTTAAACTAGAACGGTTGGTGGGAGGGACTCAAATAGAGAAAGCTAGTAGACAGGAGGCAAAGAAGGGAAGCACTCAGACCCAACATGTAGGGGAGAAAGAAGAAAAACATAATAAACAGAGAATAAGAGGTGGTGGGGTTCTTAAATGTGTGAGCAGAGAGACAGAGGGGTGTAAAATGAGGGCAGAAGCAATAGGTAGCAAGGTGAAAAGTAAAAGTGGTAGGCAGACAAATCCAGGGCAAAAATCAAAAAGGGCCATTTTTCAACATAATTGTATAAGGGGTAAGAGTGTTATAAAAACAATAGAAAGGAAGGACATTAGCTTGGAGGATGTGGAATCGATATGGGTAGAGCTGCGAAACACTAAGGGGCAGAAAACGCTAGTGGGAGTTGTGTACAGGCCACCTAACAGTAGTAGTGGAGTTGGGGATGGCATCAAACAGGAAATTAGAAATGCGTGCAACAAAGGTAAAACAGTTATAATGGGTGACTTCAATCTACATATAGATTGGGTGAATCAAATTGGCAGGGGTGCTGAGGAAGAGGATTTCTTGGAATGTAAGCGGGATAGTTTTCTAAACCAACATGTAGAGGAACCAAGGATAAATCAGGGAACGTAGTGCCTCCGTGGATAACAAGGGAAATCAGGGATAGTATCAAAACAAAAGATGAAGCATACAAATTAGCCAGAAAAAGCAGCCTACCAGAGGACTGGGAGAAATTCAGAGTCCAGCAGAGGAGGACAAAGGGATTAATTAGGAAAGGGAAAATAAATTATGAAAGAAAACTGGCAGGGAACATAAAAACTGACTGCAAAAGTTTTTATAGATATGTGAAGAAAAAAAGATTAGTTAAAACAAATGTAGGTCCCTTGCAGTCAGAAACAGGTGAATTGATCATGGGGAACAAGGACATGGCAGACCAATTGAATAACTACTTTGGTTCTGTCTTCACTGAGGAAGACATAAATAATTTGCCGGAAATAGCAGGGGACCGCGGGTCAAATGAGATGGAACTGAGTGAAATCCAGGTTAGCCGGGAAGTGGTGTTGGGTAAATTGAATGGATTAAAGGCCGATAAATCCCCAGGGCCAGATAGGCTGCATCCCAGAGTACTTAAGGAAGTAGCCCCAGAAATAGTGGATGCTTTAGTGATAATTTTTCAAAACTCTTTAGATTCTGGAGTAGTTCCTGAGGATTGGAGGGTAGCTAATGTAACCCCACTTTTTAAAAAGGGAGGGAGAGAGAAAATGGGGAAACGGTAAATCTGTGTAATTCTCTGCCGCAGAAGGTAGTTGAGGCCAGTTCATTGGCTATATTTAAGAGGGAGTTAGATGTGGCCCTTGTGGCTAAGGGGATCAGGGGGTATGGAGAGAAGGCAGGTACAAGATACTGAGTTGGATGATCAGCCATGATCATATTGAATGGCGGTGCAAGCTCGAAGGGCCGAATGGCCTACTCCTGCACCTATTTTCTATGTTTCTATGTTTCTATAATCTGGGAGTCTATTTATTTTCCTTGCTCTGAAGACCACCTGTCAGCTGGTGTCTGTGTCGAGTGCTGTTTACCATGAGACTGCAGAGCGATAGTTTCATGGCTGTCTCAGTTAGGAGTCACCAGTTAACTCTTCACATCGAAAACTGTTTGTGAAAGTCCAGGGCAAAAATATAGCAAGCTGTCAAATATGAAAGGCAAGCATTGTGCGGACAGCAGGCTGGGAGTGTGATCGTGTGTGGGGCTGGCCTCAGAGCTCTGATGGAAAGGTGGGTCGGGACTGGTGCTCCAATGCTTTGTGAATGGTGGGGCTGAGGTGACTCTCCTGCACGTTATATAGTGGATGTCACTGTCAGCCCAGATTGTGAGGCAACATCACCTCTGCTCCACCTTGTACTATTGATGCTTGACATCTATTTCATTCATAGAGACATCTATCTCTCTGCGATCCACCCCTGGATATAACACGATGCAGTGTGGAGCTGGTAGGCTGGTGGAGATGGATAGGTGTTTGAGACTTTGATCTCTGGCTGGTAGTTAAGTGGCTGTTGCAACCACTCCTTGTATGGGCAAGGGAACACAAGAACACAGTACAATATGAGCAGGAATATCTCCGTCCCCACACCCCTGACCTTTAATGTGACCCTAGATGATCTATGCTGGCCTTGCCTCCTCTTCTGTGCCACTTGTCCGAGCTTCCAATCTATCACATATTTATCTTTCTCCACCTTCAGTACATGGAATGATCTGGCCTCACCACTGTCGGGGACAGAGAATGCCAGACACTCAGTGAGAAGAGTCTGTGGAATTCTCTGCCTCGGAGGGCGGTGGAGGCCGGTTCTCTGGATACTTTCAAGAGAGAGCTAGATAGGGCTCTTAAAGATCGCGGAGTCAGGGGATATGGGGAGAAGGCAGGAATGGGGTACTGATTGGGGATGATCAGCCATGATCACATTGAATGGCAGTGCTGGCTCGAAAGGCCAAATGGCCTACTCCTGCACCTATTGTCTATTGTCTAAGACGTGTCCACAACCTCAGTTTTGAATGGCCAGCCCCTACCCTGCAGCCAGGTCCCTGACTGTAACTCTCCCACTGCTGGAAACATCTAAACATCGACCCTGTTGAGCCTCCTCACCATCTTTGTACACTTGTGTTCACACTCTCATCCTTCTCAACTCCGGCCATTCAATTGTCCATTAAACTGATTTGATTCGGATTCAACATTTGCTACAACTTGTGAATCAAACTTTTCATTTCTAATCTGTTTTGTTTCTTTCTGGTGACTATAAGTGGACCACCAGTTTGAAGTGAAATACTGTAAAGCATTTCAGCTAAATGACTGGAGAAAAGGTTTTAATATTTCCCAGGATGGAAAGATAAAACATGATGAGTAGAATCTACACAAAGTAGTGGTGACATGATGCATTGGAAGCCAATGTCTAATTCCTGCCCTTGGATATATAGTTGAGTTTGTTTAGTTTATTGTCACGTGTATCGAGGTACAGTGAAAAGCTTTTGTTGCGTGCTAACCAGTCAGCAGAATGACTGTACATATTACAATCGAGCCATTCACAGTGTACAGATACACGATAAAGAGAATAATATGAATAATGTTTAGTGCAAGATAAAGCTAGTAATGTCCAATCAAAGATAGTCCAAGGGTCACCAATGAGGTAGATAGTAGTTCAGCATTGCTCTCTGGTTGTGGTAGGATGATTCACTTGCCTGATAACAGCTGGGAAGAAACTGGCCCTGAATCTGGAGGTGTGCGTTTTCACACTTCTATACCTTTTGCCTGATGGGAGAGGGGAGAAGAGGGAGTGGTCAGGGTGCGACTGGTCCTTGATTATGCTGCTAGCCTTGCCGAGGTATAAATGGAGTCAATGGAAGGGAGGTTGGTTTGTGTGATGGTCTGGGCTGCGTCCACAATTCACTGCAATTTCTTGCGGTCCTGGACGGAGCTGTTCCCAAACCAAGCTGTGATGCATCCTGATAGAATGCTTTCTACGTGGCTGTGACACTATGATGGTGGTGATGCAAGTGTATATTTGAGACTATTCCACTACAGACATCTGGTGCCTCTCTAGGGGGGACAGTAAATATGTTTAGAGCCTCCAGATTCAGAGAGACATACAGGTAATAATTTCCCAAGTTGCTTTGCTCACTTTAGTTCTTGTTCCCATTCGGCTCCACGCCTCTCCCAGCTCTCTGATGCCAGATGCCCACATTGATGATAGGTGGTTTCATGTGTTGGCTGAGGTTGCTGCACCTGAAGGAGCAGGTATGGCCTTCAGCAGATGGAGGAGGAATCTGGCGGGACTACAGACAGCAAGGATTGGATGTTAGTCGCTGCAGAGAGTCCACGCACTAAAGGGCAGCACTGAGATACTAATTAACCAAGCATGGTGAAGAACCGTCACAGGTAGAATGGGTGGTGAGTGGAGAGGGGGCGATTCAGTGGGAGCTCACACTATGAGGCTTGTCAGACTTGAGTTGCTTTTGCTCTGGGGTGTCAGAAGTTGAAGGGAGACCTGATAAAAGAATATAAGATTATGAGAGACATAAGTAGGGTGGACAGTCAGAACTTTTCTTCCAGATAGAAATATCAAAAACTGGATGGCATTATTTTTTACACAGAGGGTGGTGGGTGCCTGGAACACGTTGCCAGGGCTGGTAGTGGAGACAGATACGATAGTGGTGTTTAAGAGACTTTTAGTTAGGGACATGGGACAGACAATGTAGGGACATTGCCCAACCAGATGCAACTAAATTTAAGGTAGCTCTTTCTTCCCAAAAACCCTTTCTGGCTTAAGTCTTCCCTCCACCACCTCCAGTTTAAATTCCATTTGGAATATTTTGGAGGACCAAGAAACCAAGAACAAGAACAAGAACAAGACATGGATCACTCGCAGATAGGCAGATAGTATCAGTTAAACTTGACATCATGTCGGGCTGAAGGGCCTGCTCCTGTACTGGATGGTTCAGCTTGCAGTGGGCGGTGTGGCTCTGCTGCCTTTCACCCTGGACTCTGTGTCTCTGTGTCTCTGTGTCTGTGTGTCTCTGTGTCTCTGTGTCTCTGTGTCTCTGTGACTCTGTGTCTCTGTGACTCTGTGACTGTGACTCTGTGTCTCTGTGTCTCTGTGTCTCTGTGTCTCTATGACTCTGTGTCTCTGTGTCTGTGTGTCTCTGTGTCTCTGTGTCTCTGTGACTCTGTGTCTCTGTGACTCTGTGTCTCTGTGTCTCTGTGTCTCTGTGTCTCTGTGTCTCTGTGTCTATGACTCTAGGACATTGAAATAAGAAAAATAAATATCAAATCAAAGTTAACAACAACAAAATTTTTGATTAGAAGGAGAAGGACCAGGTCAGGGTGATGGTGTCTGACTTGCAAGAGACCACTGGTGCCAGGGACATACTGGGCCATAACACTGCTTATGTGCTGTACAACCCCAGGACTATTAAGTTATGCCAAGATAGTTTCATTGAAGAGACTTTTGGACAAGCACATGGCTATGCAGGGAATGGAGGGACATGGGTTGTGCAGGCAGAGTTGGTCAAATGGCCTGTTCATGTGCTGGTCTATGTTCTAAGTTAAAGCAACATTACTTGTTGAAAGGTAGACAAAAATGCTGGAGAAACTCAGTGGGTGAGGCAGCGTCTATGGAGAGAAGGAATTGTTGAAAGAAGCAGTTTCCATTTGTAACTGGGCTGTTCTGTCAGACTCTCTATGTGGTGGACCGGTGGACACTCAGAACCCTGTCCTCTCTCTGCCAGGGTCAGAAGCCTTAGGCTTTTACATTTCACAACACACTCACTCACACACACTCGCACTCTCGCACTCACACTCACACACTCTTGCACTCTCGCACTTGCTCACACACACTCGCACACACACACGCACAAGCACTCCCACTCACACACTCGCACATACACTCATACACTTGCACACATACACGCACAAGCACTCACACTCACACACACTCGCACACACACACGCACAAGCACACACTCACACACACTCACACACTTGCACACATACACGCACAAGCACTCACACTCACACACACTCGCACACATACACGCACAAGCACTCACACTCACACACACTCGCACACTTGCACACACACACGCACAAGCACTCCCACTCACACACACTCACACACACTCACACACACTCACACACATACAAGCACAAGCACTCACACTCACACACACTCACACACACTCACACACACTCACACACATACAAGCACTCCCACTCACACTCACACACACTCGCACACATACACGCACACTCACATGCACAGCATGCAGACAGACACCGATGCCTGTGACTGGGGTCATTTTCAATGCTGGACGCTTGCCATTCAGCACAATCTGCTCCTAATAATAGAGAAAAATCACCTGGTATTCATTTCTTTGTTAAAAATAGTGTGTAACCAAGTGTAAATGGAAGTAGTTAGTGTCGTAAGGTATGAGGGAAGGGACAACATTGTCCAGATCTCCAGCTGCTCTACATCGGTGAGACCAAGCGCAGGCTTGGCGATCGCTTCGCCCAACACCTCTGCTCAGTTCGCAATAACCAACCTGATCTCCCGATGGCTCAGCACTTCAACTCCCCCTCCCATTCCCAATCCGACCTTTCTGACCTGAGCCTCCTCCATGGCCAGAATGAGTCCCACCGTAAATTGGAGGAGCAGCACCTCATGTTTCGCTTGGGTAGTTTACACCCCAGCGGTATGAACATTGACGTCTCCAATTTCAGGTAGTCCTTGCTTTCTCCCTCCTTCCCCTCCCCTTCCCAGCTCTCCCACAGCCCACTGTCTCTGCCTGTTCCTTTCTTCATTTCCAGCATTTTTATCTACCAGATCTCCAGAGGTCATCTCTGCTTCCAGAGCAGATGCACAATGTATTTTTATACTAACTTTATGTTGATGTGCCACAATGTGACACAGAGATGAACGTGCTTAATTTACACTGTGACTGTAATACTTCTTGATTGGATGTGAACTCTTGTCAAAGTATCATAAAACGGCTGGGCAACAGAATATGCAATTAACTTGTGATGAATTGATTCAACTAATCACACTTAATATAAAAGCATCATTACTGTAAACAACTCTCTGAGCCGTGCAAGTCACCATTCATGTCAAGGCAATTCCTGCAATATTTTGACAATCATATTTACAGTATTACAAGTCCTTGGTTAATCAGTTATGATCCAACACTGCGACAGGGATTTACCAGTGGTCTTTTGCAACCATCTTCTGCTGTGAGAGCAGTTTGCTGCTGATCCAGCTCACTCTTGGAAGTGAAGGGGAGACCTGCAGTGTGATTGCTCTTGGCCGTGAAGCATTAGCTGCAATGAGAGTTTAACTCCCTTTGGACAGCTACTGAACTCCGCAAAATCGCTGCCTGCCTTCCACACACTTTCTTGGAGATTTCCACAATACTATTCTGTCACCTCAGTCTTTGGAGAGGAATCAATGCGCCAGGCCAGCAGAAATATCCGTTGTATAAGACTGGTGATTATGTGACACAGTTTCTTTTAACTTTCTGGAGTAGAATGCAGCATAAATGTCCACATTCATCAGCCAGCAGCTCCCATCCACTTGAATCAATATTTAAGCTAATACAAACTGATCCCAAACCATGAGTAATCAGGTTTACAGTGAAGAGCATGTCTTATTTGGATTGAAGAGGGTTTCATGCCAGAGGGCGGAGGGAAAAACATTTGCTTTCATTTTTTTCAGCCCCTTGTGTCGCAAAATTGATAACCAGATTTCAAAATGTAAGCCTCTAAGTCTGTCCATGGTTTGTGGTTCTTTTCCCTCATAACCCAGAGGCTTTATTTTATGGAACTGTAATTTATAAACTGGATGAAATTGTTGTTATTGCTCCACAATATTTATCAAAAGGCGTGTTGAGGGAATTGTTCTTTCCAGCAGAAAATGGTAATGTTAAAGGCAAAGCCTTGATATCTTTACAATGTTTTCATCTTTGAATAGAGTTCCCTAACGGGTTAAGATGTGTAGTAAGTTGCATCTGATTATTATTATGTTGTAAAGAGCCATCAGTGTAATGTTTTGATTGACCTACTTAGGCAAATGGCCTTGATGTGATCACTTTGATCATCTCCCAAACTCTCTAGGAGGAGAGATGCTTGCAGTGGGCAGCTGCTGCTGGGTTCTGTGCTTGCATATTGAAGCTTCGTTGAGGCAATACTCCACTTCACTTTACTTCAGCAACAACTGAAATGTTTTGGTTACAAAGAATGATTCAAAAGATCAAAGGAGCTGATTGACAATGAGCCGTTTTAATCCCGTCAGTCCTCATTGTAGTGGACCTACTGCACAATGGTTCAACATAACAGTGGAAGCACCATGTCTGAAGATGGGTCCCGAAAACCTTCTGCAGTTGTACAGAGCCCTAGTGAGACCACACCTGGAGTATTGTGTGCAGTTTTGGTCCCCTAATTTGAGGAAGGACATTCTTGCTATTGAGGGAGTGCAGCGTAGGTTTACAAGGTTAATTCCCGGGATGGCGGGACTGTCATATGCTGAGAGAATGGAGCGGCTGGGCTTGTACACTCTGGAGTTTAGAAGGATGAGAGGGCATCTCATTGAAACATATAAGATTGTTAAGGGTTTGGACACGCTAGAGGCAGGAAACATGTTCCCGATGTTGGGGGAGTCCAGAACCAGGGGCCACAGTTTAAGAATAAGGAGTAAGCCATTTAGGACAAGGAAACACTTTTTCTCACAGAGAGTTGTGAATCTGTGGAATTCTCTGCCTCAGAGGGCGGTGGAGGCCGGTTCTCTGGATGCTTTCAAGAGAGAGCTAGATAGGGCACTTAAAAATAGCGGAGTCAGGGGATATGGGAAGAAGGCAGGAACGGGGTACTGATTGGGGATGATCAGCCATGATCACATTGAATGGCGGTGCTGGCTCGAATGGCCTACTCCTGCACCTATTGTCTATTGTCTATTGTCTATTGAGTGCTAGCCCTACGCCCAACCTTCCTCCTTTGTCCGGGCTTGGAACCGGCTTGGGGTGTTCATAACCAGAGGGGAAGGCCAACAGTTTAATAGGCAAGCAAGTGATAGTGAACATGCAAACAAGAAGATTGATTTAATGTTAGACTTCATAGTACAAGATACAAACTGGGAGAATCCAAATGGATCAAGGATAGAAATTGTGTCACCTTCATGCATCCTGACATTATTGTAACCTAAATAATCATGGCAGCTCAGAACAAATCATAGTCGTATCCTTGAAATGTAATGAGTTTAGTGGAAACAAAAACCAGGGTCAGGAAACAATTCAAAAGAGTTGAATTCAGAGCAAGTTGAACAAATAATGCTGACGGAGGATTTGTCTTCGCAGTTCAGTAGAGTACAGGAAGCCCCAAGTTATGGCTGTACCGTTCATAACCCAATCTGCTCAGGTTGGCGATCGAGTTCCTGTTCATATAAGTTCATAAGTGATAGGAATAGAATTAAGCCATTCAGCCCATCAAGTCTACTCCACCATTCAATGATGGCTGATCTTTCTCCCCTTCCTAATCCCATTCTCCTGCCTTCTCCCCATAACCCCTGACACCCGAACTAATGAAGAATCTATCTATCTCTGTCTTAAAAATATCCACTAACTTGGCCTCCACAGCCTTCTGTGGCAATGAATTCCACAGATTCACAACCCTCTGACTAAAGAAATGTCTCCTCATCTCCTTCCTAAAGGAATGTTGATTAATGTTGAGGCTGTGACCTCTGGTCCAAGACTCTCCCACTAGTGGAAACATCCTCTCCATATCCACTCTATCCAGTCCATTCACTATTCGAGTCTCACAGCACGGAAACTTTCCTATCCATGTTCCTGTCCAAATGTATTTTAAATGCTATTATAGAACTTGCCTCAACATTTTCCCCTGGCAGCTCCTTCCATAAACGCTCCACGGGTTCATAGTAAATCTTTCCCCTCTCACCTTAAACATGTGTCATAGAGTAATCCAGCATGAAAACGGATGACCAAGATGCCACATCAGCAGCTCGTTCCTTATAACCGCCACCCTCTGTGTGAAAAAAATCTTCCCCTCTCACCTTAAATGCTGTGCATTTTCCCTATCTATTCCATTCATGATCTTATACACCTCTATAAGATCACCCCTTCTGCGCTCCAAGGAATAAATTCCTAGCCTGCCTAACCTCTCCCTGTTGCTCAGGCACTCGAGTCCTGGCAACATTTTCGGAATTTTTCTCTGCACTCTTTCCAGTTTAACAACATATTTTCTATATCAAGGTGATCAAAGCTGAACACAATCTTCCCAACATGCCTCACCAACAATACTCCCGACATGGTCTCACCAACAAAACTCCCAACATGTCTCACCAGCAATACTCCCAATGTGATCTCACCAACAATACTCCCAACATGCCCTCACCAACAATACTCCCAACATGTCTCACCAACAATACTCCCAACATGCCCTCACCAACAATACTCCCAACATGCCCTCACCAACAATACTCCCAACATGCCCTCACCAACAATACTCCCAACATGTCTCACCAACAATACTCCCAACATGTCTCACCAACAATACTCCCAACATGTCTCACCAACAATACTCCCAACATGTCTCACCAACAATACTCCCAACATGCCCTCACCAACAATACTCCCAACATGTCTCACCAACAATACTCCCAACATGCCCTCACCAACAATACTCCCAATGTGATCTCATCAACAATACTCCCAACATGGCCTCACCAACAATACTCCCAACATGCCCTCACCAACAATACTCCCAACGTGGCCTCACCAACAATACTCCCAACATGACCTCACCAACAATACTCCCAACATGCCCTCACCAACAATACTCCCAACGTGCCCTCACCAACAATACTACCAACGTGGCCTCACCAACATTACTCCCATTGCAGTCTTGCACAACTGTAACATAACATCCCAAGTTCTATACAATACCGTGACTGATTGTTCGCTCGTGTGCCAGACGACGTTCGGCCATCGCTTTGCCACATCCAGTGCCACATCTGTGCCTCTGCGGAGATCGTCCACAGTGCATGCCTCTCTGCTGCAAGTCAGTAGGTATTGGCTTTCATCAGTCACTGACTGATGAAGGCCAATATACTGAAAGCCGCCTTGACCACTCTATCTACCAGTGACTTAATGTTTAAGGAACTATGTACCTACACTCCCAATCCCTCTCCTCTACAACCCTCACCAGAGTCCTGCCATTCACTGAGAAGGTCCTGCCCTGGTTTGACTTCCCAAACTGCATCACATTTATGTGCAATAAACTCCATCCACCATTCCTCAGCCCACTTACCCAGCTGATCAACATCCTGCTGTAACTTGTGAGAGCCATCTTTGCTCTGTACGATAACGCCCACTTTAGTGCCACCTTCAAACTTCCTAGTCGTGCCTTCTACATGTTCATCCAAATTGTTGATACAAACCTCATACAGCAACGGGCCCAGCACCCAACCCTGAGGTACACCACTCATCACAGGCCTCTAGTCCACAAACCAACCTTCCACCATCACCCTTGCATCTTTCCATGAAGCCAATTCTCTATCCAGTCGGCTAGCTCTAGCTGGATCCCATGCAATCTAATCTTCCAGAGCTGCCTGCCGTGTGGAACCTAATCAAATGCCTCGCTGAAGTCTGCACAGACAATGTCTGGGCCTTGCCCTTGTCAAATGGTCTGGTTAATTCTTTAAAATAACCAGTACCCAGCACCAACAAACTCCAACTGAACTCTGAGGGAGCATCAACTCAGAGAATGAAAGTCAACTAAAGTGGGCTTGACCAATGTAAGTCCTGGGGGGTGTGAAGGGAGGATCTCATCAGCAGAGCTTCTGTAACATTCCCATTCAGCTGGAGGGTGGGATGGGGCAGGGATGGTCAAAGCACCAAAGAGGATTAATGGGACAGCTGCAGGCATATGGTAACACGGTGTAGAAACAAGGAACTGCAGATGCAAAGCGCTGGCGTAACTCCGCGGGTCAGGCAGCAACTCTGGACAACGGAAATATATAATTTAGGGTCGGGACCCTTCTTCAGACTGATTGTGCAGGGGGGAAGAACACTGAGAGGATGGACAGGGCAAAGCTGGGCAAGTAATAGGTTGATACAGGTGCGGGCAGTTTATGGTAGGCAGATGGTTGGAGAAAGGCCAGAGATGAAGGTGTGAGACAAAAGGACAAGTGTTGCAAATTGTGAAGCTAGAGGAAGGAATGTAGGGAGAAGGGGAGGGGGAGGGGAAGAAATAGGTGCGAGTCCAGGTGCGGCGCATGGGATGGGGGGGGGGTGGAGGGGTGGTCGTGGTGAGGCTACATAACATTGGAGAATTCAATGTTCATACTGTGGGGTGTAAGCTAGCCAAGCGGAATATGAGGTGCTGTTACTCCAGTTTGTGTGTGTCCTCACTCTGGCAATGGAGGAGGCCAAGGGACAGAAAGGTCAGTGTGGGAATGGGAAGGGGAGTTACGTGTAGGAAGGAACTGCAGATGTTGGTTTAAGCCGTAGGTTGACACAAATGCTGGAGTACCTCAGCGGTTCAGGGCAGCGTATCTGGTGAAAAGGAATAGGTGACGTTCCGGGTCGAGACCCTTCTTCAGATTGATGTTTCGGGTCGAGACGCTTTTTCAGAAGAGTTAAAATGGTTAGCAACTAGATCCAGTAGGCCTTAGCGGAATCTCTGAGTCTACACATAGTCCTTTTAAACAGTAGCACAGTGGGGAAGTGTTCTCAGACACAGGGTGAAAGTATTCATAGGAGATGTTATTGATCACAAGATGTTCCACTGATTCAGCATCAAAAGCATCTACATGAGGCGCTGCCTCAAGACTGTGTCATCTATCATCAAGGGACCTGACCTTCTCACTGCTACTGTGGGGCAGGAGGTACAGACGCCTCAAGGCCTGCACCACCTCCTTCAGGCTCTTCAGGTTTAGGACCAGCTACATTCCCACAAGTTCTTGAACCATCTTGACAACGCAACAGTACTACCCCCCCTTGCACGACCATGGACTTGTCTTCTAATTGTATTTTGAACCAATCTCTTGCTTTTCTTGCACCAGCTATTTTGTGCTGTCTTGCAGAATTGTGTGAATCGTTTGTTCCTATGATGCTGCTGCTAGGAAGGGTGTCATTGCACCTGCAACTGACCACACTTGTGCAGATGACTCGACTCGACTCGACGACGACTGATTTCAATAATTGAATGAATGAATGAATGAATGAATGAATGAATGAATGAATGAAAACTTTATTGTCATTCAGATATACACCTATACACAGTGCACCTAGAACGAAATTTCGTTGCATTTGACTCTCCAGTTTTTTTGTTTTTTTTTAGAAGTGTCGATATTTAAAAAGTTCTAGCCTCGGTTTAATTGATTGTTCAATAATCTTATGGCCTGGGGGATGAAGCTGTTGCAGAACCTGGTTGTCCCGCTCTTCATGCTGCGGTACCTCCTCCCAGAGTTAAGCAGTATAAACAGTCCAAATTGTGGGTGTGTGGGGGCTTTGGTAATGCCCTTAGCTCTACTCAGACAGCGCTTGTACCCCATGTCCATGATGGAAGGAAGAGAAGTCCCAATGATTTTTTCCGCTGTCCTCACCACTCTCTGAAGGCACTTCCAGTCTGCAGCTGTACAGCTGCCGCACCACGTAGAGATTCACAGGAACCTTCCATTAAACAAAGTAGCAAGAGTGATAAATGAGCCACAAGCCGTGCCTACTCTGAGGGATCTTAAATCATACATTGTTCCAGCTTTAGTTCAGGAGGCATTTTGTGGAAGTCACTGTGTACCAGCAAATTAGCAGGAAGATAGAAAACATTTTCCAAAAGGTTGATGAAGAAATGCAGCAACAACAGACCCATTCATCTTCACTTGAAGCGCGTACAGAAATGGAATCCATTAAGAAGATTAAAGTAGCAGATTGGCCAAACAGCGATATTGCTGTCATTGCAACGTTAAAAGGGGTCGTGCTACCTGACCTACTTAAGTGGGATGACAAATCTCCGTGCTGGCGGTAAGTTCTGTTATCTCAAGAAGCTTCAACGTCCAACCATCAAGCACCCGACAGAATGAAACCGGCACTGATCTGGTCCAGATTTGGCATAGCTCAAGTTAATTCTGCTGGGGAATTATTGCCACTTTGGGAGTATTAGTAAGAAGTTATCAGTTTAATTTATTGTCACGTGTACCGTGTGAAAAGCTTTTGTTGCACGTTATCCAGTCAGCAGAACCATATAACCATATAACCATATAACCATTACAGCACGGAAACAGGCCACCTCGGCCCTTCAAGTCCGTGCCGAACATTTTTTTTTTTTTTTTTTTTTTTTTAAATAAATACTTCCCCCTAGTCCCATCTACCTGCACTCAGACCATAACCCTCCATTCCTTTCCCGTCCATATACCCATCCAATCTATTTTTAAAGGATAAAATCGAACCTGCCTCCACCACTTCCACTGGAAGCTCATTCCACACAGCTACCACTCTCTGAGTAAAGAAGTTCCCCCTAATGTTACCCCTAAACTTCTGTCCCTTAATTCTCAAGTCATGTCCCCTTGTTTGAATCTTCCCTACTCTCAATGGAAAAAGCTTATCCACGTCAACTCTGTCTAACCCGCTCATAATTTTAAAGACCTCTATCAAGTCCCCTCTTAACCTTCTGCGCTCCAAAGAATAAAGACCTAACTTGTTCAACCTTTCTCTGTAACTTAGTTGCTGAAACCCAGGCAACATTCTAGTAAATCTCCTCTGTACTCTTTCTATTTTGTTGACATCCTTCCTATAATTAGGCGACCAAAATTGTACTCCATACTCCAGAATTGGCCTCACCAATGCCTTGTACAATTTTAACATTACATCCCAACTTCTATATTCAATGCTCTGATTTATAAAGGCCAGCACCCCAAAAGCTTTCTTTACCACCCTATCTACATGAGATTCCACCTTCAGGGAACTATGCACAGTTATTCCTAGATCCCTCTGTTCAACTGCATTCCTCAATTCTCTACCATTTACCATGTACGTCCTATTTTGATTTGTCCTGCCGAGATGTAGTACCTCACATTTATCAGCATTAAACTCCATCTGCCATCTTTCAGCCCACTCTTCCAAATGGCCTAAATCTCTCTGTAGACTTTGAAAATCTACTTCATTATCCACCACACCACCTATCTTAGTATCATCTGCATACTTACTAATCCAATTTTCCACACCATCATCCAGATCATTGATGTACATGACAAACAACAGTGGACCCAACACAGACCCCTGAGGCACCCCACTAGTCACCGGCCTCCAACCTGACAAACAGCCATCCACCATTACTCTCTGGCATCTCCCATTCAGCCACTGTTGAATCCATCTTGCTACTCCACCATTAATACCCAACAATTGAATCTTCTTAACCAACCTTCCATGAGGAACCTTGTCAAAGGCCTTACCGAAGTCCATAGAGACAACATCCACTGCTTTACCCTCATCAATTTCCCTAGAAACCTCTTCGAAAAATTCTAGAAGATTGGTCAAACATGACCTTCCAGGCACAAATCCATGTTGACTGTTCCTAATCAGACCCTGCTTATCCAGATGCTTATATATATTATCTTTAAGTATCCTTTCCATTAATTTGCCCACCACTGACGTCAAACTAACAGGTCTATAATTGCTAGGTTTACTCTTAGAACCCTTTTTAAACAACGGAACAACATGCGCAGTACGCCAATCCTCCGGCACTATTCCCGTTTCTAATGACATTTGAAATATTTCTGTGATAGCCCCTGCTATTTCTACACTAATTTCCCTCAATGTCCTCGGGAATATCCTGTCAGGACCTGGAGACTTATCCGTTTTCATATTTTTCAAAAGTGTCCGCACCTCCTCTTCTTTGAATCTCATAGTTTCCATTGCTACTCTGCTTGTTTCCCTTACCTCACATATCCTTCTCCTTGGTGAATACCGAAGGAAATAAATTGTTCAGTATCTCCCCCATCTCTTTTGACTCTGACTCTCTAATGGACCAATTTTATTCCTTGTTATCCTTTTGCTATTAATATAGCTGTAGAAACCCTTTGGATTTACTTTCACCTTACTTGCCAAAGCAACCTCATATCTTCTTTTAGCTTTTCTAATTTCTTTCTTAATATTCTTTTTACATTCTTTATACACCTCAAGCACCTCATTTACTCCATGCTGCCTATAATTATTGTAGATCTCTCTCTTTTTCCGAACCGTGTCCAATTTCCCTTGAAAACCATGGCTCTTTCCAATTTTTACTATTTCCTTTCAACCGAACAGGGACATAAAGATTCTGTACTCTTAAAATTTCACCTTTAAATGTCCTCCATTTCTCTTCTACATCCTTCCCATAAAACAACATGTCCCAATTCACTCCTTTTAAATCCTTTCGCATCTCCTCAAAGTTAGCCTTTCTCCAAACAAAAATCTCAACCCTAGGTCCAGTTCTGACCCTCTCCATAATTATATTGAAACTAATGGTATTGTGATCACTGGACCCGAAGTGCTCCCCGACGCTTACCTCCGCCACCTGCCCTGTCTCATTTCCTAACAGGAGGTCCAGCACTGCCCCTTCTCTAGTAGGTACCTCTATGTATTGCTGCAAAAAACTATCCTGCACACATTTTACAAACTCCAAACCATCCAGCCCATTTACAGAATGTGTTTCCCAGTCTATGTGTGGAAAATTGAAATCTCCCACAATCACAATCCCAGAAAGACAATACATGATTACAATCCACCCAGTGTACAGATACATGATAAGGCAAAAACATTTAGTGCAAGGTAAAGCCAGCAAAGTTCGATCAAGGATAGTCCGAGGGTCGCCAATGAGGTAGATAGTAGTTCAGGACCGCTCTCTAGTTGTGGTAGGATGGTTCATCTAAAAATGTTGATGAGATGTGCAGATATTGGTAGAGGGGCTGGAGAGAGAGTCCAGGTGATGAGATCAGTGTAGGAACCTGTTATTCACATGTGGAAGGAACATGGGCCATGTAAGTATTGTGGTAGGCATCCATTAACAAGATTAAACAAGCAATATTCTGGTCCCCACAGCTTTAACAGGGGTGGTCAACATGGCTGACGAGGTTTAGTTTAGTTACCTTGACAGACATACAGTGAAAGGCATCCAATCAGAAAGCTCCCTCCCTTCCCCCATATAACCCCCTCCTTCTCCCCCCTCTTCCCTTCTGCCCCACCCACACTTGCTGTGTCTGTGTCTCCCCTTGCACCTTTGTTCCTTCCTCCAGCTTCATAACTGCACACTCTTCAATTCTTTTGTCTCACACGTTCCGTCTTTCATCTCTGGCCATGGTCCAATCATCTGCCTATCAAACCCACCCTCACTTGCATCAGCCAATGACGTGCCTGTCCTCTTCTCTTCCAGCCTTCGTCCTCCCCTCAACCCCCACGCTGCCCAATCAGTCTGAAGAAGGGTCCCGACCCGAAACATCATCTCTCCATCTTCTCCAACGGAGATATTCCGGCACTTTGTGTCCTTTATTGTAAACCAGCATCTACAGCTAGTTCTCCAGATCATACTGTAGTGTCGTGGAGCAGTACGCAGCACGCAGCTCGCGAGCCGAGGGAGTTGGCATGTGCTCAAAGGCAGAGCAGCAGTGAGCACATCTAACGTAATACTGACCACACTACAGGGCCTGTCCCACTTAGACGTCATTTGCACGTCATTTACGTGACGTGACGCGCTCATGATGCATGGTGCGTGGTGACATAGGAAGTAACACGCTGTTGGAGTGCCCTTGGTGAATTGCTGCTTGGGCCTGGGATCTGTCCGCTTGCTACATTCTGACTGGTTGCTTCAGCACCAAGTGCATCGCGGCTGCCTCTGTCCAACATGGTCTCCTGAAAACTTACGCCTCTCGTTCTCCTGTCACATGCACATGGAATCATTGAATGGTGCAGCTTGCATTGGGCCCAATGCAGCCACACCAGATTGTTGAGCTGTGCGAGCACTGACTGACTGCTTTTTAAACCAGTCATGGAACTTTCCATATTAAGAGAATGATCACTTTGTCAGATGGAGATAAAGTGCAGCATGCAAATGCGCAGGATTGATTTAAGAATTGAATAAATATAACAGAAGGAGCCTTTCTGCATGAATGCATCCCGTTGACCTGTTGGCCTTTGTCAGGGAAGGCAGCAAATGTTGCATGGAGCCCACCATGCCATCCAATGGAACTGAGGATGCGTGAGAATTATGAGCATGTCTGAGATCAGCAATCCCAGCGAGGAGTGAATAATCCTTCCAGCAAACCTCAAACTGTGGCCTTCTCCACCGGGCTGGTCAAGCAGCACTTTAGTGTGTTTTACTGGCTTCAGGGCGATGAGAGGAGGGGTTGCGATGCTGCAGTATACTAGCGATGAGACTGTGATTGTTCAGTCTGCATTTAACTTGGCCAGAGAAACATAATCTGGCTCATTGCTTGCACGTGGCCCCCTTGCTCTTCCTGTAGCCATGAGGAACAGCTGTCAAAAATAGGAGTGCCATTTCTGACAGTGTGATGCCTTTCTGAAGACTTTGCCACCGTTAATTAACTGTGTAGGAATGTTAAATGTTTGCCTAATGAATCAGTTTCCATCATGCTAGCAATATTTCATGCATTATTAACCAGTTCTTTAGTTCAGTAATTAATACGCTGGTGTCATTGACAGATTGAGTCTGTCTGTGAAGCTCATGTTGACATCAATCACTAAACAATTTGAAGGCACGGAAGAAAATTAAGAAGCAATTGTGTTTAGAATGAATTGAATGTTAAAGCAGAGCTTTGCTGATATCCCCCAGACACTAACAGGTAATCATTGAATTGTTAGAAGCAAGAACATGGCATCTTTATGCAAAAGGTTCACCTAAAAATGGACTACAAATGTACAAACGTCCAATATCTTGGGGGGTTTATATTGGTCTGCTGCTATTTTCCCAGGAATCTCAATGTGTGGAAAGAGAAGTCTATGTTTGTGGTGATGGCCGGTTTGTTGCATTGCCTACGTTGATCAAATATACGATGTACAGTCTGAAGACATGACACAGCATTTTTGTCATAATCTCCCATTTATTCATTTGCTAGCCTGCGCGATCATCAATGTGATCAATAACCTCAGTGGGATGAATCCCTGGCCCATTGATCAGTGCAGACCGATCAGCTGGCTGTTAGAGTGCTGCTGACAGCGAGTGAGACCGAGTGTGACTGTGGTCCTGCGCTGAGCACCTTGGGCTACAGGACAGCAACAGACTCTGAGGCAGTTCATTCTCTGCAATGCCAGAGAGTGGTAGAACAAGGAGGAAATTAGTTTGTTTCAAAAGAGTTCCGGTCACATTTTAATCACACCCTTGAGCAGGTTCATGGATAGGAAAGGGCGACACGATAGCACAGCAGTAGTACAGTCGCTGCCTTAAAGGCCTGTCTCACGAGTCTGCGGTCATTGGCGGCAAAACGGGAAGAATCTGCCACCATAGACCGCGCACTCGTGAGAACGTACAATTCCGGGGCCGTGCGGCGGTGTTCCCAACACCGCTTGTGCTAAAATAAAACCGACAATGTCCAAAACTATATACTCACCGCACAACCTCCACCAGTGATGCACGAGTGCGGCACGGCCGCCCGCACGGGCCACCGCCAGTGTGGCTCGAGCGCCGTACTTCAAACCTCCACTGCCACAGCCTCCGCCAGTGAGGCACGTGCCGCCGCCAGTGAGGCACGTGTGCTGCACGGCCGCAGGCACAGCCACCGCTACAGCGCCGCGATCAGGATGGCCGCCGCCACAGCCGCCGCTGGTGAGTCACGTGCGGCGGGCCGACGTCATCGCAGTCGGCCCGCCCTTTTTTTTACTTACCGCAAGCACGTGGGACCAGCCGTATTTGAATTAACTCGGCCCCCGTGCAGCATCCGTGCGGCGCTCCGGTGGATAGGCTCGACGCTCTCGCCGTTGCCGCGCGGTCCCCGCTTCCGGCGACGCCGCGCTTCACCGACGATGACCGCAAACAGGTAAGACAGAGCCTTTACAATGACACAGACCTGGGTTCCATCCTGACTATGGGTGCTGTCTGTGTGGAGTTTGCACGTTCTTCCTGGGTTTCCTCCGGGTGCTCCGGTTTCCTCCCACACTCCAAAGACGTGCAGGTTTGTAGATAAATTGGCTTCTGTAAATTGTCCCTAATGTGTAGGATAGAACTAGTGTGCGGTGATCGCTGGTTGGCATGGATTCAGTGGGCTGAAGGGCCTGTTTCAGAGTTATATCTCTGAACAAAAAAAAAGAGAGCTTGAGACGGATATTGTCCAAAAACAGGCAAATAGGACTCGTTTAGATGGGCCATGTTGGTCAGCATGGGCGAGTCGGGCCGATGGGCCTGTTTCTGTGCTGTGTGACTCTATCGCCTGCTGATACTGAAGGGGTCAGCTGTAGCCTGCCCTGTGACACATTCCTCCTCACACCTCTGCAAGATGCTACATCATCAAGGTTCAACCTGGGGCAGGGATTGGGTTCTCGTCAGGTGGTCAAGGTTCAACCTGGGGCAGGGATTGGGTCTTCACTTGGTCAAGGTTCAACCTGGGGCAGGGATTGGGTCTTCATGTGGTCAAGGGCGGAGCCGGGAGCAGGTGTGCAGTGATGCTCTCTCTGTTCTGCTTCATCTCCCTGTCCCCGAGCTTGATCCAGCAACAATCCATCCACTGACCACACCACCATCTTGAGTTTGTACCAGTGCCGAACACTGGTCTGGCTGTTCTGACGATGATAGTCCACACATACACTTCACGTAAATGTTTCACAACAGCTTCCACAAAGCCTGACTAATTCAACTTAATCCACAGTTTAAGAATAATGAGTAAGCCATTTAGAAAGGAGACGAGGAAACACTTTTTCACACAGAGAGTGGTGAGTCTGTGGAGTTCTCTGCTGCAGAGGGCGGTGGAGGCCGGTTCTCTGGATACTTTCAAGAGAGAGCTAGATAGGACTCTTAAAGATAGCGGAGTCAGGGGATATGGAGAGAAGGCAGGAACGGGGTACTGATTGTGGATGATCAGCCATGATCACAATGTTCCCAATGTTGGGGGAGTCCAGAACTAGGGGCCACAGTTTAAGAATAAGGGGTAAGCCATTTAGAACGGAGACGAGGAAACACTTTTTCACACAGAGAGTGGTGAGTCTGTGGAATTCTCTGCCTCAGAGGGCGGTGGAGGCCGGTTCTCTGGATACTTTCAAGAGAGAGCTAGATAGGGCTCTTAAAGATAGCGGAGTCAGGAGATATGGGGAGAAGGCAGGAACGGGGTACTGATTGTGGATGATCAGCCATGATCACATTGAATGGCGGTGCTGGCTCGAAGGGCCAAATGGCCTACTGCTGCACCTATTGACTATTGTCTATTAACTTTCTGCACCCCAAGACCTTCATAAATTAGGTGCCACATATAGACACAGAGGTGTACAGCAAAGAAACAGACCCTTCGGCCACCTTGTCCCTGCAACCATTAGTATACTGGGCTAGTCCCATTTGTCTCCATTTGGTCCATATCCATGTCAGCCATTCATATCCAAATATCTGTCCAGATGTCTTTTAAATATAGTAATTGTATTGGCACACACAGCTTTCTCTGGCAGCAGGTACGACAATGGCAGTAAACATGGTTCTGCTGATTAACAAGGGCAGCAGAGGAAAGCTTGGCAGTGACAGGCCTGTCAGACAAATGTCATTGGAATTAGTGGAAAACAATGAGGGACAAGATGAATAATCACTTCCAAATGTGCAGATAGCCAGCATGGCTTTGTCGAAAGTAGATGTGCTCTGACCAATCTGACTGGAGTTGTTTGAAGAGGTTATAAAGAGCATAGTGCAGTAGGCGTGGTTTCCATGGACTGCAGCAATGCTACCGAGAAGGTCACCATGTGGTTTCACCCTGGGCAAGTCGGCAACTTGGATCCAAAATTGGTTTGGAAATAGGAGAGTGGGTGATAGTGAAGGGTTGCTGTCGTAAACTTGGAGACACCCACGCTCCAAACAGTGGCATCTTATTGACTATGTCATTGTACGAGCCAGGGACTGCCGATGATGCTGTCGTAACTGGAACCGCATAACCGCTGATGTTTCAGAGGTACCAGTGATGGGACTCTTGCTGTTTGTAATACAGCTGAATGATTAGTTGTAAGTTCACCCATGACACAAAGATCGGTTGAGATGTTGACCGTGTGGAGGGTGGTCCTAGACTGCAGGGTAACGTCAATGTCTGAGAAATGGCAGATGGAGTTTAATCCCAGTCAGTGTGAGGTGGTGCTGTTGGAAGTACTAATGAGGCTGTCACATACACGGTGAAGAGTGAGGTTCTTTGGGAGTATTGAGGAAGAGAGGCTCCTTGGTGTGTAAGTCTAAAGACCCTTGTAGATGGCAGCACAGGTCAATAATGTGGTCGGGGAGGCTAAGGGATGCAAACCATTATTCGGGGCATTGCCTCACTAACACGTGAGTGTTTAAGGAGGTGATAAAGGAGATTGATGAAGGTCGAGCGGTGGATGTTGGATTTTAATAAGGTTTTTGATGAGGTCCCTCGTGGTGGGCTGAACAAGAAGATTAAGATGCACAGGATTCACGATGACTTGGCCCTTACAGATTCAGTACTGGGTTATTCACAGAAACAGCAGGCAGATATTGTGGTGGTTCTAGCTGGACATCTGTGACCAGTGGACTTCCACAGAGGTCTGTGCTGGGACCTCTGCTGTTTGTGATTATACATCAATGGCCTAGATGTAAATGTAGACACAATATTCTGGAGTAACTCAGTGGGTCTGACAGAATCTCTGGAGAAAAGGACTATGTGACGTTTCGGGTCGAGACCCTTCTTCAGACTGAGTCAGGGGAAAGGGAAACGAGAGATATAAACGATGATGTAGAGAGATATAGAACAGAGTTTATGTAGATGAGTTGGTGAGTACGTTTGCTGACCCATATAACTGGGCGCGTGAAGCAGGTCATTGGGAATGATCCAGGGGGCAGAGACCTAACACCCTCTACCTGTGGCCTTGGCAATGGCACCCTTTGCCTACCTGCTCCACCACCAGTCCACCAGATGCCAGCCACAGCCAGGCTTAGAGCTGTAGCAGAGCAGCAGTCAGGCTGGGGCTTGGAGCTGGATCAGTGATACTGGGGCTTGGAGCTGGAGCAGTGATACTGGGGCTTGGAGCTGGAGCAGTGATACTGGGGCTTGGAGCTGGAGCTGGAGCAGTGATACTGGGGCTTGGAGATGGAGCTGGAGCTGTGAGGCTGGGGCTTGGAGCTGGAGCTGGAGCAGTGATACTGGGGCTTGGAGCTGGAGCAGTGATACTGGGGCTTCGAGCTGGAGCAGTGATACTGGGGCTTGGAGCTGGAGCAGTGAGGCTGGGGCTTGGAGCCGGAGCAGTGAGGCTGGGGCTTGGAGCTGGAGCAGTGATACTGGGGCTTGGAGCTGGAGCTGGAGCAGTGAGGCTGGGGCTTGGAGCTGGAGCAGTGAGGCTGGGGCTTGGAGCTGGAGCTGGAGCACTGAGGCTGGGGCTTGGAGCTGGAGCAGTGAGGCTGGGGTTTGGAGCTGGAGCTGGAGCAGTGAGGCTGGGGCTTGGAGCTGGACCAGTGATACTGTGGCTTGGAGCTGGAGCTGGAGCAGTGAGGCTGGGGCTTGGAGCTGGAGCAGTGAGGCTGGGGCTTGGAGCTGGACCAGTGATACTGGGGCTTGGAGCTGGAGCTGGAGCTGTGAGGCTGGGGCTTGGAGCTGGAGCAGTGAGGCTGGGGCTTGGAGCTGGAGCTGGAGCAGTGAGGCTGGGGCTTGGAGCTGGAGCTGGAGCAGTGATACTGGGGCTTGGAGCTGCAGCAGAGCAGCAGTCAGGCTGGGGCTTGGAGCTGGAGCTGGAGCTGTGAGGCTGGGGCTTGGAGCTGGAGCTGGAGCTGTGAGGCTGGGGCTTGGAGCTGGAGCTGGAGCTGTGAGGCTGGGGCTTGGAGCTGGAGCAGTGATACTGGGGCTTGGAGCTGGAGCTGGAGCTGTGAGGCTGGGGCTTGGAGCTGGAGCAGTGATACTGGGGCTTGGAGCTGGAGCTGGAGCTGTGAGGCTGGGGCTTGGAGCTGGAGCAGTGATACTGGGGCTTGGAGCTGGAGCTGGAGCAGTGAGGCTGGGGCTTGGAGCTGGAGCAGTGATACTGGGGCTTGGAGCTGGAGCTGGAGCAGTGATACTGGGGCTTGGAGCTGGAGCTGGAGCTGTGAGGCTGGGGCTTGGAGCTGGAGCTGGAGCTGTGAGGCTGGGGCTTGGAGCTGGAGCTGGAGCTGTGAGGCTGGGGCTTGGAGCTGGAGCAGTGATACTGGGGCTTGGAGCTGGAGCTGGAGCTGTGAGGCTGGGGCTTGGAGCTGGAGCAGTGATACTGGGGCTTGGAGCTGGAGCTGGAGCAGTGAGGCTGGGGCTTGGAGCTGGAGCAGTGATACTGGGGCTTGGAGCTGGAGCTGGAGCAGTGAGGCTGGGGCTTGGAGCTGGAGCTGTGAGGCTGGGGCTTGGAGCTGGAGCTGGAGCAGTGATACTGGGGCTTGGAGCTGGAGCTGGAGCTGTGAGGCTGGGGCTTGGAGCTGGAGCTGGAGCTGTGAGGCTGGGGCTTGGAGCTGGAGCTGTGAGGCTGGGGCTTGGAGCTGGAGCTGGAGCAGTGATACTGGGGCTTGGAGCTGGAGCTGGAGCAGTGATACTGGGGCTTGGAGCTGGAGCTGGAGCTGTCAGGCTGGGGCTATGGGAGAGGAGCAGGAAGCTCACTGTGGACCCCATCGAGATCACCCATGTCCAACGTCTGCAACCAATATTATCCTGGTGCAGTGTAGAGAACATTAATGAGGATGTTGCCAGGGCTTGAGGGCCTGATCTACAGGGAGAGGTTGAGCAGTATACAACTTTATTCCTTGGAGTGCAGGAGGATGAGGGCTGATCTTATAGACGTGTATAAGATCATGAGAGGAATAGATAGGTTAAATCTAGTCTTTTAGCCAGGGCAGGGGCTAGAGGACAGAGGGGAAAGATTTAATGGGAAGCTGAGATGCAGCCTGGATATGGCATCTTGGCCGGTTATGGGCAAGTCGGGCTGAAGGGCTGTTTTTTTGTGCGTACGACTCCATTCAAAGATGTCTTGGGGAAGGTTTCAAAGCATCGATCATCTGTCTGCCTCCACCAATGCTGCCTGGGCCGCTGAGTTTGTCGAACAATCCAGCATCTGCAATCTTACCCATGTGCGTGTGTGAGTTCAGTCTGAACATCAATCTGTGGCAGTCACAGATGAAGTCTACAACAACATTTTAAAATCATTTATTTTACCCTGATCTGTAAAACATTGTCAGCTGCGAAGGTGTATCACATTCTGAAACACTTGAAAGCAATTTGCAGATATTCTATTGCTGCCGTATCACATGCGAGGGATTCATCTTTGGCCATTCTAGTTACGTGGATGTCAGAGTCTCAGCCCATCAGTTGCACGCATGTCGCATCCATTAGTTCCATTCAGATCGAGTGTTGGGACACAGGTCCTGCTGTTGGCCACTTCCACCTCATCCGCTGAGTGACAAATGGCAAATTCTTCACCCTGAAGATTACTTGTCGGCCGGAGGAAGAGACATTGAAACTTACCGAATAGTGAAAGACCTGGATAGAGTGGATGTGGAGAGGATGTTTCCACTCGTGGGAGAGTCTAGGACCAGAGGGCACAGCCTCAGAATTAAAGGACGTACCTTTAGAAAGGAGATGAAGAGGAATTTCTTTAGTCAGAGGCTGGTGGAATTCATTGCCACAGACGGCTGTGGATATCTTAAAGGTGGCGATTGACAGATACTTGATTAGTCCGGGTGCCAGAGGTTATGTGCTATGGGTTGAGAATCAAAGATAGATCAACCATGATTGAATGACAAGAGTAGACTTGATGAGCTGAATGGCCAAATTCTAATGAACTTGGAACGTCAGCTGGAGCCTGGGATCTCATCTTGCCTGATCTAGAGCATGCATGGTTTGAAAGTCAGAGTTGAGTGATCTAGAGAAACGTTTTCCTGCTGATTATAGGCTTCCTCCAACCACCCACAGCTGTCTTTATTTAAAACTATTTTGCTTTGCTTCACTTGAAACTAATATTATTTTGAAAAGTGGTGCTACATTTTGCCGTGCTGTGTGGAGGGTGATAAGAGGTTGGATTCAGCAAGAGTGGGGCAGAGCAGTGATGGAGCTGATGGTGTGGGGCAGAGCAGTGATGGAGCTGATGGTGTCAGGGCCAACGTGATGGAGCTGATGGTGTCAGGGCCAACGTGATGGAGCTGATGGTGTCAGGGCCAGCTGTGATGGAGCTGATGGTGTGGGGCAGAGCAGTGATGGAGCTGATGGTGTCGGGGCCAGCAGTGATGGAGCTGATGGTGTCAGGGCCAACGTGATGGAGCTGATGGTGTCAGGGCCAGCAGTGATGGAGCTGATGGTGTCAGGGCCAGCTGTGATGGAGCTGATGGTGTCAGGGCCAACGTGATGGAGCTGATGGTGTCAGGGCCAGCAGTGATGGAGCTGATGGTGTCAGGGCCAGCTGTGATGGAGCTGATGGTGTCAGGGCCAACGTGATGGAGCTGATGGTGTCAGGGCCAGCTGTGATGGAGCTGATGGTGTCAGGGCCAACGTGATGGAGCTGATGGTGTCAGGGCCAGCAGTGATGGAGCTGATGGTGTCAGGGCCAACGTGATGGAGCTGATGGTGTGGGGCAGAGCAGTGATGGAGCTGATGGTGTCAGGGCCAACGTGATGGAGCTGATGGTGTCAGGGCCAACGTGATGGAGCTGATGGTGTCAGGGCCAGCTGTGATGGAGCTGATGGTGTCAGGGCCAACGTGATGGAGCTGATGGTGTCGGGGCCAGCTGTGATGGAGCTGATGGTGTCAGGGCCAGCAGTGATGGAGCTGATGGTGTCAGGGCCAACGTGATCGAGCTGATGGTGTCAGGGCCAACGTGATGGAGCTGATTGTGTCAGGGCCAACATGATGGAGCTGATGGTGTCAGGGCCAACGTGATGGAGCTGATTGTGTCAGGGCCAACGTGATGGAGCTGATTGTGTCAGGGCCAACGTGATGGAGCTGATGGTGTCAGAGCCAACGTGATGGAGCTGATGGTGTGGGGCAGAGCAATGATGGAGCTGATGGTGTCAGGGCCAGCTGTGATGGAGCTGATGGTGTCAGGGCCAATGTGATGGAGCTGATGGTGTCAGGGCCAGCTGTGATGGAGCTGATGGTGTCAGGGCCAGCTGTGATGGAGCTGATGGTGTCAGGGCCAGCACGGTCCACATCACACTGCACGAGGGTTCGTCCACGGGTAACAACTGTCTGTGTAAAAGCACTTCACCTTACGATGTGGAGGCTGTGGAGAGGGTGCAGAGGATGTGTATCTGAACGCTGCCTGGATTACAGGGCATTAGCTACAGGGAGAGGTTGCACACACGAGGATTATTTTCTCTACAATGCCGTAGGTTGTGGGAAGCCACTGAGCCAGACCCCCAAATGTAACCCGGCGGACCAGGGCCTGGTAGGAGTAGTCACCATAAGTAAGTAAGTTTATTGGCCAAGTATTCACATAGCAGGAGTAGGCCATTCGGCCCTTCGAGCCAGCACCACCATTCAATATGATCATGGCTGATCTTCCCAATCAGTACCCCGTTCCTACCTTCTCACCATATCCACTGACTCCGCTATCTTTAAGAGCCCTATCTAGCTCTCTCTTGAAAGTATCCAGAGAACCTGCCTCCACCGCCCTCTGAGGCAGAGAATTCCACAGATTCATAACTCTCTGTGAGGAAAAGGCTTACTCCTTATTCTTAAACTGTGGCCCCTGGTTCTGGACTCCCTCAGCATCGGGAACATGTTTCCTGCCTCTAGCGTGTCCAAACCCTTAACAATCTTATATGTTTCAAGATCCCCTCTCATCCTTCTAAACTCTAGAGTATAAGTAAGTAAGTTTATTGGCCAAGTATTCACATACAAGGAATTTGCCTTGGTGCTCCACCCACAAGTACCAACATGACATACAGTGACAGTTACGAATGATTCAGAAAACACTAAACCTTAATAATAATAAAACAGTAATGATAAAACACCATTGATCAAGCACGTGAACCAACAAAATACCAGATCAAAGGGAGGCTACAGATTTTTGGCTGTTGAGTAGAGCAACTACTCGTGGATAAAAACTGTTTTTATGTCTGGCTGTGGCAGCTTTGACAATCCGGAGTCGCCTTCCAGAGGGAAGTGATTCAAAGAGTTTGTGGCCAGGGTGAGAGGGGTCAGAGATGATCTTGCCTGCTCGCTTCCTGGCCCTTGCAGTGTACAGTTCATCAATGGAGGGAAGGTTGCAGCCAATAATCTTCTCTGCTGACCGTGCCGACCGGGGCTGTGCTGGGTGGGCCTGTTCGTGGGACCAGCAGACCAGGGCCTTGTAGGAGTAGTCACCGTGCCAACTGGGGCTGTGCTGGCCAGTGCTCGTAGCACCAGCGGACCGGGGCCTGCAGTAGGTAGTCACCATGCCAACTCCTGCTAGACTAGACTTTGAAAATGGCACCAAAATATGGCATCTCTTGCATGCAGAATCAGTGGACTATTTCTGTACACTTGATATCATGGATGTACTTGGGGTTGGCAAGGCTCCAGTGGACTGTTGGGATGTAAATAATTCCACTGGGCGTTTGCACTTCACACAAGTGACAATAAAAGCATCATTGAAGCTTAGAGACCTGACGGAAGTGTATACAATTATGAGAGGCATAGCTAGGGTAGGTAAGTCACGCACAGGCGTCCTCCATATAGGGAATAGCACCCTGGAGGCACCCATGGTCAGCCATGACCGAAGGGGGCCTAAGGAAAGCTAGGGTAGATAGGCAGAACCTTTTTCTCAGAGTGGAAAAATCAAATCCAAGGAAGGTGAGAGGGGTAAAATGTAAAGATATACAGGGCATGTTTTATAAAGAGAGGGAGGTGAGTGCGTGGAATACATTTCCAGGTGTGGTGTTGGTGCAGACATTGTGTCCTGTCAGGCTGGTTCCTGTGCTGTACTTTAATTTAGAGATACAGCATGGATACAGACTTTTCTGCGCACTGAATCCTCACCAACAATCGATCACCATTTTCACTAGTTCGATGTCATCCCACTTTCTCATCCACTCCTTGCACTTAAGGGGCAATTCACACAGGTCAATTGACCTACAAACCTGCCCTTGTTTGGATTAGGGAATGAAACCGGAGCACCCGGAGGAAACCCATGGGAGAACGTGAAAACTCACACAGACAGCACCCATAGTCAGGATCGAACCCTTGTCTCTGGCGCTGTGAGGTAGTAGCTCGACCCACTGTGCTGCCCTGTTCTTTACTGTTCAATATCTTATTCCCACAGACTTCTTTTCTCTTTCATTTTTATCTTGTTAAAATATTTTTCCATTTCTCTTTCGAAGTGATCACAGACTTTCCATCCACTGATGACAACATATTTCATATCTTTGCTCTTTTGAAAGAAGGAGAGTTAATCTTTAGTTTCAGACGGTGAGGAAGATTGAACTTTTTGCAGCCTAATTACAGTCATTGACGCAGTGGAAATAGTCTTTCCAATTTTCATTACCAAATGGCTGACAACGTTGAACACATCTTCTCCATCAGCTCTTTGATGTTTATGTTCTATCATCAGCTTTAGTCATCTCTTCATTCATCCCTCTCACACAGGCTGAATAAATCACCTCCATGGGAATACACAAGGTGCTGGTGTTGTGTTTCGGCTGTTGTAATAACTGAAGCCTTGCAGCATGATAAAGGTCCAAAGACTTTATTAATGATATACCGTATATAACTTCATGCTAGCACGTCTCTCTAATTCTAAAGGGAACAGGCAGGGAGGACTACTGTAAAGCTAGTGGGCGTAACTACCAAAGCATGACTCATAACATGAGTGACACTGATCTACATCCTCCCCCTTAAAGAATCAATTACAGTACAAAACCATTAACTAAGTAAGGCATGTATAGCAATTGATAATAACTGGAGGAAAGTCAAACATAGTGCGGGTACTTCACAACCGGTCTACAAACATGACCAGCACATGTACGGTAGAGACCATCTCCGTTCTTTCCCCCCGGGGACAGGGCAGGTGGCTTCACAGGCGAGGAGGACTGAACCAGCATTCCTGGAGACGAAGCAGGAGACTGTGGTGCAGGCGGAGACGTCACGGGCAGAGGAGCCGTTGCAGACATGGATTGTTGTGCTGGTAGAGGCATGGGAGTGCCACTAGACGCAGATGGAAGTGAACTTGTACGGTCTGGATAATACGGAGGATGAACTGGCTCGTTCACAGGCAGGATATGTTGTCTGTTACGCCTGTAGGTGCCGCCATCAGCACTGACGATATACGAGCGTGGCTCTGAGGCAATTCCAGAAATCACTCCAATACGGTTATGGCATTTGTCAGTCTGTAAACGGACCACCTGCCCCTTGGTCAATGGTGGCAGTGACCCACTTGTTTTGTCATACCATTGTTTTTGCATGCCACGCTTCTGTTGTAACCTGGACTGAACCTCCTCAGGTGGAATCACTTGTGGGATCAATGCCTGATCCGCTACAGGCACCATAGCACAGGTCTGCCTCGACAATAAACATTGAGCGGGTGAGCCCAAGATGTGGTCACGGGAGATGTTGCGTAAGTTGAGCAGATCCAAGAATACATCAGATTTAGCTCTGTATGAACGTTCCATCTGGTCTCCAATTGGAGGCGTGGGTTCGAATCCCACTTCTGACACCATGTTGTTTTTCGGCTGTTGTAATAACGGAAGCCTTACACCATGATAAAGGTTCAAAGACTTCATAAACGACATACCGTATATAACTTCATGCTAGCACGTCTTTCTAATTCTAAAGGGAACAGGCAGGGAGCGCTACTGTAAAGCTAGTGGGCATAACTACCAAAGCATGACTCATAACATGAGTGACACTGATCTACAGCTGGAGAAACTCAGTGGGTCAGGCTGCATCCCTGGACAATGTGGATTGGTGACATTTCGGGTCAGTCTAAAGAAGGGTCCCGACTCGAAACTTTGTCAATAGACAATAGGTGCAGGAGTAGGCCATTCGTCCCTTCGAGCCAGCACCGCCATTCAATGTGATCATGGCTGATCATCCACAATCAGTACCCCGTTCCTGCCTTCTCTCCATATCCCTTAACTCCGCTATCCCTAAGAGCTCTACCTAACTCTCTCTTGAAAGCATCCAGAAAACCGGCCTCCACCACCCTCTGAGGCAGAGAATTCCACAGACTCTCAACTCTCTGTGTGAAAAAGTGTTTCCTCATCTCCGTTCTAAATGGCTTACCCCTTATTCTTAACCTGTGGCCCCTGGTTCTGGACTCCCCCAACATTGGGAACATTTCCTGCCTCTAGCGTGTCCAAACCCTTAATAATCTTATATGTTTCAATAAGATATCCTCTCATCCTTCTAAATTCCAGAGTGTACAAGCTCAGCCGCTCCAACCTATCTGTATGACAGTCCCACCATCCCGGGAATTAACCTCGTGAACCTACGCTGCACTCCCTCAGTAGCAAGAATCTAAACTGCACACAATACTCCAGATGTGGTCTCACTAGGGCCTTGTACAACTGCAGAAGGACCTATTTGCTCCTATACTCAACTCCTCTTGTTATGAAGGCCAACATGCCATTCCCTTTCTTCACTGCCTGCTGAAGTGGCGGCACCTAATGGCAGCGGCTCGACTGCAGTCCGTCTGTCTTTTTTTATTTATTTTTATTTTTGTCTAGTTAAATGTAGTTGTTTGTGTTTTTTGTACTGTTTTTAATTGTGTCTATGTGGGGGGAGGGGGGGAGGGGGAAACTTTAAAAATCTCTTCCCTGTACGGGAGACCCGACCTTTTCCCTGTCGGGTTTCCGTTGTCGTTGGGGCCTAGCTCCGTGGAGCGGCCTACGACCGGGACGACCTGGGAGCTCCAGTCGCGGAGCCTGCGGAGCCTGCGGAGCTGCGGACTTACCATCGTGGGGCTGGCCGTCCTCGGAGCGTGGTGAGCGGTGGTGGCTCGCTGCTGCGGCCCGACTCCGGAGCTCCAGCTGCAGACCTGTGGACTGTGACATCGGGAGCTCGCGGGTCCGGGTGAGAGACCGCTTTCCGGAGCTCCCGCAACGCAACTTCTCCCGCCCGTGTCGCGGGGTTGGAACGAGCCGGAGCAGGGCCGTAAATCGCTCGGCGCGGCTTATTGGCCGCGGGACATTCCAGCACCCGCCGGGGGCTCCAACTTGGTGACTTTTGGGCCCGGAGCGAGGCCGTACACCGCCCGGCGCGGCCTCAACGGCCGTGGGACTTAACATTCCCCGCCTGGGGCTTCAACATCGGGAGAAAAATGGTGCAGGGGAGAGAAAAGACTTTGCCTTCCATCACAGTGAGGAGGAGATTCACTGTGATGGATGTTTTTCTGTAAATTGAATTATTTGTGTGTCGTGTAGGAACTGTTTTGTTTTGTTTGACTGCAGAAACCAAATTTCGTTTGAACTTCATTTTTTAGGTTCAAATGACAATAGATGGTATTGTATTGTATTGTATTGTATTGTACCTGCATGCTTACTTTCAGTGACTGATGAACAAAGGCCCCCAGATCTCGTAGTACTTCCCCTTTTCCCAACGACACCATTTAGATAATAATCTGCCTTCCTGTTTTTGCCACCAAAGTGGGTAACCTCACATTTATCCGCATTAAACTTAATCTGCCATGCATCTGCCCACTCCCCCAACCTGTCCAAGTCACCCTGCATTCTCATAGCATCCTCCTCACAGTTCACACTGCCACCCAGCTTTGTGTCATCTGCAAATTTGCTAATGTTACTTAGACTTAGATTCCTTTATTGTCATTCAGACCTTTCGGTCTGAACGAAATTTCGTTGCCTGCAGTCATACATATAATAAATAACAAAACACACAATAAACACAAATTAACATCCACCACAGTGAGTTCACCAGGCACCTCCTCACTGTGATGGAGGCAAAAGTCTTAAAGTCTCTGTGTCTTCCCTCTTTGTTCTCCCTCTGCGCTGAGGTGATCCAGGCTTCTGACGTTGTGACCCCGCCGGGTGATGGTAAGTCAGACCCGCGGCTGAATCCGTGCTCCGTCCGCGACGGGCCGGTTCAAACTCCGCGGCCCGGGGTGGCCGAAGCTGCCGCCCTCCAGTCCAGCGGACGCAGCTGTAGTTGCGGGAGCCCCAGAAAAACAGGTCACCCACCTGTGACCTGCGAGCTCCCGACGATGTCGTCCACCAGGCCCGCGGCCGAGCCTCCGGACTCAGGTCGCCACCAGCGTCCTCGGTCGCCACCGCCGGAACGCCACCGCAGCCCCGAAGCCGGCCAGCCCCGCGCTGGTAAGTCCTGGCTCTGCCTCTGGAGCCTCGAGGTCGGTCGGTCGCAGTTGGAGTTGGAGGCCGGCAGCTCCGCCATTTTGGCCTCAGCGCAGACGGAGGCAGAGAAGGGGGATACGACAAGAAAAAGTCGCATTCCCCCGAAGGAAGAGACAATAATCATGTTTCACCCACCCCCCCCACCCCACCCCCCACCCCACACGTACACAACCCAATAAACTAAAATAGTAAGATTAAACGAGAACTTACCAGTTTGAAGTTTGATCTGTATTTTATGAGGAGTTACGATGAGGGATTACGTGAAGAACCCGCTCAGTGCGCAGGCGCGGCATACTTCCAAGCAGCGGTGTGGAATCACAGATAGACACAAGTATTTGAAGTAAACATAGTAAAGAAAAGGAGACATCAATTTATTAGTTTGATCCATATAATGAGGGTGGGAGTGGAGGGCACGTAATCCCTCATCGTAACTCCTCATAAAATACAGATCAAACTTCAAACTGGTAAGTTCTCGTTTAATCTTACTATTTTACTTCGGAGTCACGTGAGTGACTACGTGAAGATTTCAAAGCTCTGTGATTTCAAACCGTGTAACAGTTTTATTTCACTCACTGCCGAAGTTCTTGAGGGAGGAAGTGTTATCGTAATCAACCAATGAATCTGTTTCTCAAGAAACAAAAAAGGTATTTATTAACAATAACAAAATTAAAGTGCTCCCCCGGACTTAAATTAAATATTTGCAGCTTGTAATATTTTCTCTGCAAATAAATCAGGTTTCATCAACGGCTTATTATAAAAGTTCTGAATGTCGTTTCCCTCGACCATCCTGCTGTATTCAGAATATGGTCAACCGGTACGTCCATTCTTTCCGCCGTTGATGTAGATGCTGCCCTAGTGGAATGAGATTTAAATGTATTAGTATCTATTCCGGCAGCCTTCAGTACCTGTTTGAGCCATCTTGAAATGGTTTGGCTCGTTACCCGGCCATGAGGTTACTTGTGGCTGACCCATAAGGCTTTTTCACTCCCTCTGATATTGTGGGTTGTGTCTATGTAATGTTGTAGATGGGTCACGACACACAACCGTGGCTTTTGTGGGTAGGCCCGGAATACCACCAGTGGATTAGCTGTTCCTGGCCTGCTTTGCTTCACCAGACCCTGTATGATGAATGTGATCTGATCTGGGGTGGTCACCATGTTGTCCAGCCTTAACTTGTGTAGTGACTGGACCCTCTGAGCGGATACGAGTGCCATCAACATGAGCGTCTTTAGTGTAGATTGCTCGAGGCTGAGGGATCTGGCTGGTGGCCATTCCCTGAGGTATGTCAGGACCACACTGATATCCCAAATATGGGTATACCTGGGTTTAGGGGCTTGATATCATAAATGCCCTTCATCAGTTTTACCACCAGTGGATGGGATCCCATTGCCTGTTGTCCTGCTGGTTTGAGATAAGCAGAAAGAGCACTTCGCGCTGTGTTGATGGCACTGTAACTGATCCCTTCATCATGGTGTAGATGGGCCAGGAATTCCAGTAGGTTGGTGGCTGTGGCTGTTGCATACGTTGTCCCTGTTTCCTGGCAGTACTTCTCCCATTTTCTTATGCTGATTAAGTACTGCCTCTTGGTGGATGTTCGAAGGGATGCCGACATGGTGGTGATGGTTCGTTCAGACAATCCCAGTTCCAGGTAAGGTCTATTCAAAACCTGCAACCCAGGAGTTTAATTTTCTCATGGCATGGGTGGCTTATGCCTGATACTGGGTGAGTTAATAATCCTGGATCACTGGGAAAGACCATTGGTGACTCAACCACCATGTCATGTAGAACCGGGAACCATGGCTGTGTAGGCCAGTCGGGCACCATCAAAATTCCAGAAGCAGAGTCCATCTGTATTTTGCGAAGTACCCGACTGATGAGGCAGAAGGGAGGGAAAGCATAGAAGAAGACATTTCCCCAATCCAGCGTGAAGGCATCTATCGCTGCTGCCTCTGGGTCTGGTTCCCAAGCGACATATATAGGTAACTGGTGATTTCGTCTTGATGCAAATACATCGATATCTGGCGTTCCATACTGCTTAATAACTTTAGCAAATACTTTAGGGTTTAACATCCATTCGATGTTATCATTGAATTTGCGTGACCTGGTGTCTGCCACTGTGTTTAGCTTACCTGGTAGATAAGTAGCTGATAGCCAAATATGTCTTTCGACACACCATAGCCAAATCACGTTGACCAATTTGTCGCATGATAATGATTTTGTGCCGCCCATATGGTTAATATAAGCCACCACCGTAGTATTATCAATCTGTAACCGAACATGCAAGTGCTGCATATTAGATACATATGCTTTTAACCCATAAAAGGCGCCCAACATCTCTAGATAGTTAATGCCCAGTGTCAGTAGTAATGATGACTCTAGGTTAGTCCATCTACCACCTGTGCTGGATATGGAGTTAGTTGCTCCCCAGCCTTGAACACTGGCATCTGTTTGAAGAACTAAAGTAAGGTTAGTGATGATGATAGAGCTGAAACTATGCCAAACATTTTCTGCCCACCACTGTAGCTGATATTGCTTCTGTGGGTAATTACATGACACGAAGATCGTGACCTGTATGTCGTTTTAGTGCCTGTACCTTTGCTGTTTGTAAATTTTGATAATGCAAAGGTCCGCATTGTGTAGCTGGAAATGCTGCTACCATTTTCCCAATCACTCTTGGGACTTGTCGAATAGTTGGTCGTTTGTTGACCATTAAATAGTTGCATGATTGTGCTAATGCAACCATTTTTTATTTTTTTTATTTTTTTATTTTTTATTTATTTATTTATTTATCTTTTTAAATTTTATTTATTTATTTATTTATTCATTTATTTTTATTTTCCTTTTGGCAAGGTAACAGTCATATGGACTGAGTTAATTGTGAAGCCCAGGTAGTCCATAATAGTGGATGGCTTCAACTTAGATTTATCTGGATGTAGGACGAACCCCAGAGTTTCGAGGAGCTGTTTTGTAGCTGATACTGCTGCCACAGCCAATTCCATCGTTTTCCCTACTATCTGAATATCATCCAGGTATGCCATGACAATATGTGTTTGTTTCTTAGTCTTGCCATGGCTATTTTCAATATTTTGATGAATAATCTTGGGGCTGAAGTTAGCCCAATGGGCAATGCTTTGTACTGCCTCAGCTGCCCCAACCAGATAAATTGTAGGTATCTGCAATGATCCTTGTGTATGGGTATTAGATAGTAAGCATCTTTAAGATCAATGCTTGCCATGAAGTATCCTTTGGAAATCAGTTGTTTGGCAGTAACAAATGTCTCCATTTTGAAATGTATATACTCAACAAACTTATTTAGTGATGTTAAGTCAATGATGATGCGACATCCACCATCTTTTTTGGTTTTATTTGATACAAATTCCAAAGGTTCATGTTTGGTCTTTTGGATGACCTCTCCACTAATGCTGTTGAGTATATACTTGTCACACGTGACAGTAACCCATGTTTCTTTAAACCAGTGTAATCTCCCCTCTGTTAGTAAAGCACCCTTATTCTCTATATGCTGGCAGGAACCAGACCCACCTACCTCCATGTTCATTGGTGTTTCTTTTGTTTCCTGATGTTTTTGTAGGTTTTGCTTGTCTGACGTGCTGGCGATGTTGGGGGGTGGCGCATTTTCCATGGGGTCCGCTGTGGGCCCTGATCTAAAAAAGATCTTTGGGGATAAAATGCGGTCCCCGAGCTTTCACCAGTCCCATATTGAGGACGTCGACTGGTGGATGCCATGGGGTGCTGCCGCTTGGGTATTGTAGCTCTTGGTTTGCTCGTCCCAGGGCCTGCCCTCATGAGGCCGAAAGATTTCGCTGCTTCCTCCATGTCCCTCAGTTTTTTGTTGAGGTCTTTCCCAAATAACAGAGCGTCCGTCTCTGCAGCTGGGGCTCTGCACAACCCAGCAAATTTGGGATTGAGGGCAGGTCTTATGTTTCCCCGCCGGAGATTGTGTATCTCAAATTGTGTTGCACATCAGTGCCAGCACATCCTGCTGGCACGTATCCATCTCCGTACTTTCCACAGAACGAGCAAAGGCTGTAATGGCCGACGTCAGGAGCCTTAGGATCCGCTGTAGCTTGATTTCATGGTTACGCATGTTTGACCCCACGTGCTCCCAGATCTGGCTGTTCACAGTCTTCACTCTGAGGGCCTCAGTTCTCTGGTGCTGTATAAAATTCAAGCGCCTCAAGAAGTACCTTCTCCTGCAAGGGCTTATTTGACAGATGATTGATGCTGGCCGCCATTTTTGGTTCCAGCGTTCTTCCAGCACGTGGGGTTGCTACATAGCGGTCCACCACACCCAGCAGCTCTTCCTGCTCCTGCACCCCTTGCATACTGCCGAATTCTTCCGCCAGCCCCTGTTCCAGACCAGCCCAACCCTGGTCACCAATGCTAGCCTCCAGTAATGAGGGAGCAGAGGGCAGTGCACAAGACACTGTGGAGGAGGTGCCTGACCTACCTCCGCGAGAACGCTCCTTCTGCGTATCCCGCTGGAGCATCTGCTCCAAGAGCTGTTGTAAGCTCTGGCGGCTGTCTCTCCTCCGTGTAGGTGGAGACATGTCCCCATCCGACGAATCGGAAATTACCGGCCGGTTGCTCTCATGGCTTTCCTCCCTGTCCGCTGTGCAGGCATTAGCGGGACTGGGCTCGGCTCGGTCTCGGGGATAGCGGAGCGCTCTGCCGGGGGGGGGGGTGAGGAGGAAGAATCAGTGACATAGTCTCATCAAACCCTCCCTCATGGCCTCACTGTGATGCCTTGCTCATTATGACCAGAACTGCTTGTTCCCTGAGGAATAACTTGGGAGTGCTGGTACAGGATTCCCAAAAGTTAATTTGCAAATTGAATCAGTAGTAAGGAAGGCTAATCCAATGCTATCATTTATTTTGAGAGGACTAGAATATAAAAACTGGGATGCAATGCGTTATAACGCACTAGCCAGAACACAAGTGGAGTATTGTGAGCAGTTTTGGGCCCTATATCTGAGGACAGATGTGCTGGTGTTGGAGTTTATGGGAATGAGTGTTTGATGAGAACGCTCATGGCATGTTCAAGAGCCAAGAGTCAAGAGTGTTTTATTGTCACATATCCCGGACGGGACAATGAAATTCTTACTTGGCCTTCATTGCGAGAGGATTGGAGTTTAGGAGCAAGGAGGTCCTACTGCAGCTGTACAGAGCCCTGGTGAGACCGCACCCAGAGTATTGTGTGCAGGTTTCGTCTCCTAATTTGAGGAAGGACATTCTTGTCATTGAGGGAGTGCAGCGTAGGTTTACAAGGTTAATTCCCGGGATGACAGGACTAACATGTGATGAAAGAATGGGTCAACTGGGCTTGTATTCACTAGAATTTAGAAGGATGAGAGGTGATCTTATAGAAACATATAAAATTCTTAAAGGATTGGACAGGCTAGATGCAGGAAAAATGTTTCCGATGTTGGGGGAGTCCAGAACCAGGGGTCACAGTTTAAGAATAAGGGGTAAGCCATTTAGAGATGAGGAAAAACTTTTTCACCCAGAGAGTTGTGAATCTGTGGAATTCTCTGCCACAGAAGGCAGTAGAGGCCGATTCTCTGGATGTTTTCAAGAGAGAGTTAGATTTAAGGGATCAAGGGATATGGGGAGAAAGCAGGAACGGGATACTGATTGGGGATGATCAGCCATGATCATATTGAATGGCAGTGCTGGCTCGAAGGGCCGAATGGCCTACGCCTGCTTCTATGTTTTCTTGAATAGCTCTGGTACATGGGAGCAGGTGTTGAATGCCATCCCTGAGGCCTGTCTTTGCAGTGGTGTCTCGTGAGGTAAAGGAGGTGGTCACCAAGACATCCACCCCTTGTTGTGGTGTTACGATGGTCTGCTTTTGTATTGGGAATGACGCTGGGCTCGGCAGTGACACTCGCAGTGAGTGAACACGTATGTATATTATGTTCTGTGGTATGGAAGTCCAGGAGCACATGGGGGCGCTGTCCCTTACTGTCAGGTGCACATGTGGAGGCGCTGGTGATCTTGTTCTTGGCCCGGCAGCTCAGTCCTGGTCTCCAAGGGCCTATCCCACTTGGCGATTGTTTTCAGTGACTGCCGGCATCATTGACTGACGTATCAGGTCTCCGAAAAATTAGTGGCGGTGAAGCGTATGACGTGTTGACGCGCGGTGTTTCGTCAAGTGTCGAAGCTTTTTTTTGTTGCCGCTGGATTTTGAAATGTTCAAAATCTTTCGGCGACCCTGATACGTAAGTCAATGATGCCGGCAGTGGCAGCAAAAATCGCCAAGTGGGACAGGCCCTTGAGGCTTCTCGCTGCAGTTCACACTTGCCTTGAGAGGGGGCTCTGGTAGTCTCAGGTTCATCCTGCTGGCTCAGCTTTGTGTGCTGGCGTCTCTGGATAATGTTGCCGGCTCTGTCTTTGTCTCTGTGTCTAGGTACAGCCTCTCCTTGACCGTGGGCAGGAAGAGGTACCGATGTCTCGGGAATGGTGAAGGGGAAAGATCTAATAGGAACCTGAATGGCAACTGTTTTACACAAATGTGGTAGGTGGATAGAATGAGCTGCCAGAGGAGGTAGCTGAGGCTGGTACTATTGGACAGTTACTTGGATAGGATAGGTTTAGAGGGATTTGGGCCAAACGCAGAGATTAATGTAGATGGGGCATGTGGGTCAGCATGGGCAGGTTGGGCCAAAGGGCCTGTTCCACACTGTACAACCCTATCACAAAGCCCTGGTGACGATCCCTAAGACATCCACGCTTTCCAGATGTGAGCAAAACCTGACATTTGTAAAACACTTGAGTAATTTGCCGACAGTTGCCAATCAGGCTCACTGGGCCAGAATGACCTGGTTTCCCTGTTGCTCTGTGTTACAACCGAACAACATTGGATTCATCACAGATCCTTGCCAGGGTCCCCGCATTCTCCTCTCTTGCCTCTCTCAATACCTAACCTAGGATAGTCCCCATCAGCCCTGGGACTTATCCACCTCAGTGTGTTTGTACAGATTAAACACTTGGTCATCCTGTATATCAGCATGCTCTAGAATATCAGCATACCCCTTCCTGATCTCAGTGTCTTCCATGAAATACTCATGACACATACATTCCCGTTTGGTTCTCAGCCGATCCCTTTCAATGCATATATAAAATGGAATCTTCCTTAGTCTGCTCACCAACAACATTTCAGGTCTCCTTTTCTCCCTCCCGATTCCCTGTGTAATTCCTTTCCTCATATTCTTCAATGGCCCTGTCTGATTTTAGCGTCTTGAACACGACGACTGTGTCCTTTCTCTCTTTGGCTAAGTTTGAAACATCCTTGAACCTTTCCACCCCTGTCTGTGTTGGTGTCAGGTCCACGCTGGTCCTGAACTGCGACCAGCTGGCCTATAAACAGCTCCCAAGTATCGGATGTGCACTTACTCAATACCAGCCACTTCCAATTTACTGATAACATCCCTGGCAGCTTCTGCAAGAATTATATCCAGATGAATGCCAACAGATGTTTCTGGGAGATTTCCGGCCAGTCATGTACGTAATTAGATTCTGAAAAATAACCATCAGTGAAGTAGTGATGAACAAATGGAAGCCTTGCCAAGTGTGGCGTATTGGGTTCTGCTCCTTGAGCTGATGACACATCGGTTTCACAAAGAAGCCTGGAGTCAATGAAGACGTAACAATTAATTTCTCTAAACTTGGATGTTAAAAGCCTGTAATTTGGAGGCAGCTAAGATTGAGGAAGACAGTGGGTTTCTGTTGTTGTTCCAGTAAATGAAGAAGTGTCGAATTGAGGCAAACGTATTGTCATCTGCACACGTTAGGTGAGATACAGGTACAATGACATTCTTACCTACAGCAGATATCACAGACAAACACACAAGAGTTTTGATTCAGACACCACACACAAAACAACTAATTACACACAAACTCAACATAAATGTCTACAAGACGCAAAGGAAAAAGACAAAAACAAGCTCAATTAAAAAACAAGTCCTTGGTGGTGCAAGGGTTGGTCTTCGGTGGTCCGTTGCTGAGGTGGGATTAGGGTTGTGCCGGTCGGTTCAGGAACCTGATGGTTGTAGGAAAGTATCTGTTCCTGAACCTGGTGGTGTGGGACTTGAGGCTTCTGTACCCACAGCCCCACAGTGGCAGTGACAAGAGGCACGGCCCGCATGGTGGGATCCTTGGTGATGGATGAGACAGTGCCCGTGATGGACCGGGACACACCAGCACACACCAGTACACACCAGCACACACCAGTACACACCAGCACACACCAGCACACACCAGTACACACCAGCACACACCAGTACACACCAGTCCATGCCAGCACACACCAGTACACACCAGTACACACCAGCACACGCCAGTCCATGCCAGCATACACCAGTACACACCAGTACACACCAGCACACACCAGTCCACGCCAGTTCACACCAGCACACACCAGCACACACCAGTACACACCGGCACAAACCAGCACACACTGGTACACACCGGTACACACCAGTACACACCAGCACATGCCAGTCCACGCCAGCACACACCAGTCCACGCCAGTACACACCAGCACACACCAGTCCACGCCAGTTCACACCAGCACAATCCAGCACACACCGGCACACACTGGTACACACCGGCACACACTGGCACACACCGGTACACACCAGCACACACCTGTACACACCAGCACACACCAGTACACACCAGTACACACCAGCACACACCGGCACACACCAGTACACACCAGCACACACCAGCACACACCAGCACACCAGGCCACACCAGCAGTCCAGTCCCACAGCAGCATCAATGCCAGTGGGACTAGTGTAGATGGAGCTGTACCTCCTGGCACACAGTGGCCCACAGTGAGAAGTGGGCAGGGCCCGTCCTTGGTGATGGATGTGAGACAATGCCCAGGGTAGATGTCCTGGATGGAGGGGAGGGCAGTGCCCGTGATGGACCGGGCTGTCCACCACTCTCTGCAGCCTCTTGTGTTGGATTGCTGCACCAGGCCGTGATGCTGCAGTCAGGATACTTCCTATAGGACATGTTTAGGAGTCTTTCAGACTAGTTGGTCACATGCTGAATCCCTTTAAACTTCTCAAAAAGTAGAAGTGCTAACATGCCCTCTTGATGGCTACACCTATGTGCTGGGTCCATAGACTGCAGCTCCGTGCTGGGCCCATAGACTGCAGCTCCGTGCTGGGTCCACAGACTGCAGCTCTGTGCTGGGTCCACAGACTGCAGCTCTGTGCTGGGCCCATCGAATGCAGCTCTGTGCTGGGTCCATAGACTGCAGCTCCGTGCTGGGCCCATCGAATGCAGCTCCGTGCTGGGTCCATAGACTGCAGCTCCGTGCTGGGCCCATAGACTGCAGCTCCGTGCTGGGCCCATCGACTGCAGCTCCGTGCTGGGCCCATCGACTGCAGCTCCGTGCTGGGCCCATAGACTGCAGCTCCGTGCTGGGCCCATAGACTGCAGCTCCGTGCTGGGCCCATAGACTGCAGCTCCGTGCTGGGCCCATCGACTGCAGCTCCGTGCTGGGCCCATCGACTGCAGCTCCGTGCTGGGCCCATAGACTGCAGCTCTGTGCTGGGCCCATAGACTGCAGCTCTGTGCTGGGCCCATAGACTGTAGCTCCGTGCTGGGCCCATAGACTGCAGCTCTGTGCTGGGCCCATAGACTGCAGCTCTGTGCTGGGCCCATAGACTGTAGCTCCGTGCTGGGCCCATAGACTGCAGCTCCGTGCTGGGCCCATAGACTGCAGCTCTGTGCTGCGCCCATCGAATGCAGCTCTGTGCTGGGTCCATAGAATGCAGCTCTGTGCTGGGCCCATAGACTGCAGCTCTGTGCTGGGCCCAGGATAGCTCCGTGCTGGGACCAGGACAGCTCCATGCTGGGCACATAAGGGCCTGTCCCACTTAGGCGACTGTCGGCGACGGTCACAGACGTAGCAGGTCGCCGGAAAAGCGGCGACTGTACCCTCACTACGATAATGTCTAAGACAACCTACCACCTACGTCAAGCTACCGACAACCGCCGACCCATTAGGACGTCCACCTACGACCACACAGGCGACAACCTATGACAACCGAAGTCAACCTATGTCCACCCGCGACAAGCTACAACTGAAGACAATTCAGTCGCCGGTACCTGTCGGCGGTTGATGTAGGTTGACGTAGGTAGTCGTCAATGGAATTCACCAAGGTCAGCACCTGGCGACAACCTGCGTCATCCTGTCGACAACCTACGACAGGAGAAGACAGGCCTCGTCAAGCCCACAGTCGCCGAAAAGTTTTGAACATTTCAAAATCCAGCAGCGACCAGAAAAAAGTTACGACTCTTTAGGCGACTTGAGGAGACGACTCACGACCATACAGGCGTCACCCCGCGACCACGTGGCCACAGCCTAATCGCCTGTAGTTGCCGAACAAATCACTAAGTGGGACAGGGGCTCTCAACTGTAGCTCTGTGCTGGGACCAGGACAGCTCCATGCTGGACCCACAGACTGCAGCTCTGTGCTGGGACCAGGACAGCTCCATGCTGGACCCACAGACTACAGCTCTGTGTTAAAGAAGGAACTGCAGATGCTGGAAAATCGAAGGTAGACAAAAATGCTGGAGAAACTCAGTGGGTGCAGCAGCATCTATGGAGCGAAGGAAATAGGCAACGTTTCGGGCCGAAACCCTTCTTCAGACTGATAGGGGGTGGGGAGATGAAAGGAAAAAAGGAAAAGGCGGAGGAGGAGCCCGAGGGCTGGGGGAGGGGAGGAGACAACCAGATGGCTGATGAAGGGGAGGGGACAGCCAGGGCTAGCAGAATTGGGAGAATTCAATGTTCAAACCCCCAGGATGTAGACTGCCCAAGCGGAATATGAGGTGCATTTCCTCCAATCTCCGGTGTTGCTCGCTGTGGCCATGGAGGAGGAGACCCAGGACAGAGAGGTCAGATACGGAATGGGAGGGGGAGTTGAAGTGCTGAGCCACCAGGAGGTCAGGTTGGTTATTGCGGACCGAGCGGAGGTGTTCGGCGAAACGATCGCCAAGCCTCCGCTTGGTCTCACCGATGTAGATCAGCTGGCATCTAGAGCAGCGAATGCAATAGATGAGGTTGGAGGAGATGCAGGTGAACCTCTGTCGCACCTGGAACGACTGCTTGGGTCCTTGAATGGAGTAGAGGGGGGAGGTGAAGGGACAAGTGTTGCATCTCTTGCGGTTGCAAGGGAAAGCACAGACTACAGCTCTGTGCTGGGACCAGGACAGCTCCATGCTGGACCCACAGACTGCAGCTCTGTGCTGGGACCAGGACAGCTCTGTGCTGGGACCAGGACAGCTCTGTGCTGGGACCAGGACAGCTCTGTGCTGGGACCAGGACAGCTCCATGCTGCGGCCAGGACAGCTTCGTGTTGAGCCCAGAGCTCTGTGCTGGGACCAGGACAGCTCCATGCTGGACCCATAGATTGCAGCGCTGTGCTGGGACCAGGACAGCTCCATGCTGGGACCAGGACAGCTCCATGCTGGACCCATAGACTGCAGCTCTGTGCTGGGACCAGGACAGCTCCATGCTGGGCCCATAGATTGCAGCTCTGTGCTGGGACCAGGACAGCTCCATGCTGGGGTCAGGATACTTCATCCAGGTTGTCAGGACCATGGATTTGGAAACTGCTAACTCTCTCTACCATAAACACGTGATCTCCAAACTTCCCATTTCTGAAGTTAAAGACGTGTTTGGTGGTTTTGTTAACGTTGAGTGAAAGGTTGTTGTTGCAGTGATTCTTGATTCAAATACGATATAGGTGGGGACAGTTGTGTTGCAGTGTTTTTGATGAAGCTGCATGAACTAATGCCACTAAAGTGCGGAGCGAGGTGAAGAGAGTTTAGCAATGTATTGCCCCCAACATTACAGATGGCCAGTGCACACAGCAGTGTGGAGCAGTGGGAAGGAACTGCATGTGGCTTCTACTGTCTCGCCCTGAAACGTCACCCATTCCTTCACCCCACAGATGCTGCCTGTCCCGCAGAGTTACTCCAGCACTTTGTGTCTAACTGCTGCTTCTATTCCTCCTTTCTGGCATCTTGTCAATGAACAGGTGAGAAGATTTTTAAAATATGTTTTATTTAGTCCAGATTAATTTAGTTTAGAGGAACAGCGCGGAAACAGGCCCTTCGGCCCACCAAGGCCACCCACCAGCGATCCCCGCCCGCTTACACTATCCTACACACACTGGAAACAATTTACATTTATACCACAGCAATATGGGGTGGCACGGTGGTGCAGCGGTAGAGTTGCTGCCTTAAAGGCCTATTCTGCTTGGGCGTCATTTACGCGTCATTTACGCGACATCCTAAAAATTGGTTGGCGCGAGGTAAAGCGTGGTGGCGGTAACGCGCGGCGCCCCAAGATTTTGTAATGTTCAAAATCCTCGCGCGCCACCTGCGTGACGCATCCCTTGCGCACATTGACGTACTGACGGTGTACGTGTAGCGCGTGGTGACGCGCAGTTACAAACGGTGACGCACGATCATTGCCTATGCTAATTTATTATGCGTCATCGTGCGTCAACGTCTATAACCATGCACCGCCAGTACGCCTTCAGCGCGCCATTTGCGTGTCATTTGAGCGCCGCATCACGTGACCTCACGGGTATAAAGTGCGTGTAGTTTTGAAATTTTTTCCACTGGGAAAATCCTTGCCACGGAGATCGGACTAAGTACGAACGACATCGCAAATGGCTCCCAAAAGAAGCATGGCCTCAAGAGCACTTGGCACGCGACTGTCGTACTGCTAGACGATTTTCGCGCGACTGTCGCGCGTGAGTCACTACCGGCCTGTTGCGTAAATGACGCCCAAGTGGGACAGCCCTTTACAGCGCTTGCAGAACCGGAGACCTGGGTTCGATCCTGACTATGGGCGCTATCAGTACGGAGTTTGTACGTTCTCCCCGTGACCGCATGGGTTTCCTCTGAGATCTTTGGTTTCCTCCCACACTCCCAAAGACATGCAGGTTTGTAGGTTAATTGGCTTGGGTTTGCACACTTGATATACGTGTAAATTGTCCCTGGTGTGTGTAGGCTTGTGTTAATGTCCGGGGATCGCTATTCGGTGCAGACTCGGGGGGGCGAAGGGCCTGTTGCCGCGTTGTATCTCTAAACAAAACTGAGCAATTAACCTACAGTTAGGAGTGTGGGAGGAAACCGGAGATCCCGGAGAAAACCCACACAGGTCATGGGAGAAGGTACAAACTCCGTACAGACAGCACCCGTAGTCAGGATCAAACCCAGATCTCTGGTGCTGTGAGGCAGCATCTCTACCTCTGCGCCACCATGCCGCTATGAGATGGCAATGTGATCCTCCCTCCGCCCATGCAGACTGCACTAGATGCCAAGTACATTGTACATGGTTCAGCACCCTTCCCTCTTGTTAGTGGCTGTAGCAAGTCTAAGAGCATCATAGGATGACCACCAGGGGGCGCCGCACTATTGGCAGCCCCGCCAACAGTCTGTCTTTTAAATTTTTTTTAGTGTGTTTTAAAAGTCTGTGTAAATGTTCTCCTGTTTATGTTATGTATGGGGAGGGGGAGACGGGCGGGGGAACTTTTTTTCAGTTTCTTACCTTGCCGGAGATGCGATTGTTTTCCGGATCGTATCTCCGGTTGCTCTGCAGCCTACCATCGATGCAGCTGGAGGCCTCCTCGGACTGACTTTGGGCCCCACCGCGGGGCGTGGACTTAACATCAGAGTCGATCCCTAGCCTGGGATCGCTCCAACCACGGCCTGTGGACTTTACATCAGGAGCTCGCAGTCTCGGGAGAGGCCGTGGATGTCGGGAGCTCCAATGATGCAGAGGCTCGACCAGCCCCAACGCTGGGTCCGATCGCCCGGCGCGGGGGAGCTGACATCCCCCTGATGCAGGAGCTGATCACCCCGATGCGGAGGGCCCAAGTGCTGCCGGCTACGGGAGTCAAGATCGTCCCGTCAACAGAAGGCTCGAGGCCCCGACCGCGGGAGAGCAAAGAAGGGAAGAGATTTGAACTTTTTTTCATCTTCCATCACAGTGAGGAATGTGGAGGAGTCACTGTGGTGGATGTTTATGTTAAAATGTGTTTTGTGTGTTCTGGTGTATGACTGACTTGGCAAATGAAAATTTTCGTATGTTGCAAAACATACTTGGCTAATAAAGTATTATAGTGATTGTGATGTAAAATAATAGTGTGGGAGGCATGATTCTCTCTCCGGCAAGCCTGGCCCTGACATGCTATCACTGTGACCGCAGGGGGCTGAAGCATATGTCAGAGGCTAATGGCTCAGTGTCACCCTGCCATTATCCGGTTTCCAAATGAACGTTCCCAGTCGGAGATTGTGACCACGTATACAATCGTGCAGTGTGGAGCCAGATGGACAGCAAAAAGCCTCCAACTAATGGGATTCATGTAAGAAGCATTGCACAAAACCTTACCATTTTACTGGTCACAAAAGCAACCTGGTGTTTGTATTGTCTCCTGCTTGGCTGATTGTGTCAGAATCAGCCACCCAGACCAAACGTGGACACAAGTGCTGCTAGTGTGTTCACACTCAGGGACCAGACACCCAGCACAGGGCATGCCCAATCTCCCAATCTACCTCTCTCTCACACTTCCACTTTGTCACTGGCATTGATAGAGCAGACAGAATCTTTCTCACAGGATGGAAATATCAAATAGAAGAGGGCATAGGTATAAGGTGAGAGGGGGAAAGTTTAAAGATGTGTTGAAGAGGCACGCGGATGTGCAGAGAATGGAGGTATGTGGATCACGTGCAGGCAGATAAGAGATGGTCTTGGCATCATGTTCAGCACAGACATTGTGGGCCGAAGGGCCTGTTCCTGCACTGTGCTATGTTCTGCATGTTACACTATATTCCCCATTGTTTCCATTCTCTTTCTGTTATACTTGTGTTGTTTGATTGTAATCTGTACGGTATGATTTCACTGATGAGCGCATCAAACGCGCTTCTCTCAGTCGCTCGGTTGATTTGCTGCCTCTGCTCTGGCATTTAAACTTCATTCAGTGAATCCACTGGTTCATAGTCTCGCTGCTGGCCACTGATAGGACTCTGCTGATCATTTCTCTTTCTGTGCAAGTTGTGGTCAGTTTGATAGGGATTTGAACATAGCACAGTACAGTACAGCCCAGAGCAGCACAATAGACAATAGGTGCAGGAGTAGGCCATTCGGCCCTTTGAGCCAGCACCGCCATTCAATGTGATCATGGCTGATCATCCCCAATCAGTACCCAGTTCCTGCCTTCTCCCCATATCCCCTGACTCCGCTATCTTCAAGAGCCCCATCTAGCTCTCTCTTGAAAGTATCCAGAGAACCTGCCTCCACCGCCCTCTGAGGCAGAGAATTCCACAGACTCACCACTCTCTGTGTGAAAAAGTGTTTCCTCATCTCCGTTCTAAATGGTTTACTCCTTATTCTTAAACTGTGGCCCCTGGTTCTGGACTCCCCCAACATCGGGAACATGTTTCCTGCCTCCAGCCGCTCTATTCTCTCAGCATATGACAGTCCAGCCATCCCGGGAATTAACCTGGTAACAGTACAGCACAGTACAGCCCAGAGCCGCACTGTGCAAGATGCTTTGTGGGGGTGGTGTTTGAACTGTATACATGTGTGCAGGACAGTGAAGGCCAGTCCTGTGGTGTGCGCCACGGACGGCAGGATCCTGCCCGTGCGCCCGTTCTTCACTGATGCTGGGCTGCTGCCTTCTCCGCCACTCATGTTACAAACAACGCTACAAATTATTAATGGGCTTGGTTTAATGGTGATTAACCTGTGCCTGCTGGCTCTGACATTGGCCCCATGCCAGCCTCACGCTGCTGATCATTAGAACAGCTTGCGCAAGCACCCGGCGCTGGCACAGCCCTCAATGGGACGATGTGCCCATAGCGGTCAGCTTAGTGTGTGGTCAGTGGACAATGCTGGGCATGAGTGGCCCTGTGGACAATGTGCCCACAGCGGTCAGCATAGTGTGTGGCCAGTGGTCAGTGCTGGGTTTCAGTGGCCCTGTGGACAGAGCAGATCCCCCACACGTCAGGCTGAGCTGCTGCACTGATCATCACACCATCACTCTCCCAGCAGACACACCACAACACCCTCCCTGATGGACATTCCCCATCTCCAGCAAGGAGCCAGTATTGTCACTGGCAATATGGAAGTACCTGCAGCAGCATAACAGGCCTGTGAACACAGTGTCCATAGATACACAAACAACATTTCATAAATCAATATCCCTGCCAATAAAAGCCCAAAGTCCATCGTGCGACCAAGACGGTTCGTAGTTCGTAGGTTAGTTGGTGTTTGTAGTGCCCAGTAGCCTGATGGTTGCTGGGAAGAAGCTGTTCTTGAACCTGGAGGTCACGTTTTTCAGGCTCCTGTACCTTCTTCCCAATGGTGGCAGCGAGATGAGAGCGTGGCCAGGGTCGTGTGGGTCTCTGATGATGCTGGCTGCCTTTTTGAGGCAGCGCCTCCTGTAGATCCCTCCGATGGTGGGGAGGTCAGTACCTGTGATGGACCTTCGATGGTGGGGAGGTCAGTACCTGATGGACCTTCGATGGTGGGGAGGTCAGTACCTGTGATGGAGTGGGCAGCGTCCAGCACTCTCTGTAGATCCCTTCTCCTGGGCGTTTGAGTTGCTGAACCAGCCCGTGATGCAACCAGTCAATATGGTTTCTACTACACACCTGTAGAAGTTCAAGAGTGTGTTTTTCAACATACCAAATCTCCTCAATCTTCTCAGGAAGTAGAGGTGTTAATGGGATTTCTTTACGATTGCATTAGTGTACTGAGTCAAGGACAGATGTGCATGCCCAGGAACTTGAAGATTGACACAAAATGCTGGAGTAACTCAGCGGGACAGGCAGCATCTCTGGTTAGAAGGAATGGGTGACGTTTCGGGTCGAGACACTTCTTCAGACTGACAGTCAGGGGAGACACAGAGTTAAGGAAGTGTAAAGTGTGAGAATGAGAGATCAAAGCGGATGAGTTCAAGGAAAGTGTAGAATAGATCATCGTTAGCTAGGAGAAGGTGACAACAGAGATAACGTTTAATCAGAACGACAGTCAGACTGGTCGGGTTACTTGAAGTTAGAGAGGTCAATGTTCATACCGCTGGGATGTAAGCAGCCCAAGCTAAATATGAGGTGCTGTTCCTCTAATTTGTGCTGGGCCTCACTCTGACAATGGAGGAGGCCCAGGACAGAAAGGTCAGATTGGGAATGGGAGGGCGAGTTAAAGTGTTGAGCAACCGGGAGATCAGGTAGGTTTAGGCAGACTGAGCGGAGGTGTTGGGCGAAACGATCGCCGAGCCTGCACTTGGTCTCGCTGATGTACAGTAGTTGACACCTGGAACAGTGGATACAGTTGATGAGGTTGGAGGAGGTGCAAGTGAACCTCTGCCTCACCTGAAAGGACTGTCAGGGTCCTTGGACGGAGTCAAGGGGGCAGGTATAGGGACACGTGTTGCATCTCCTGCGGTTGCAGGGGAAGGTACCTGGGGAGGGTGTGGTTTGGGTGGGAAGGGACGAGTTTCGGCTGTTCCAGGTGTGGACTCCTATGTATTGGCGAGACCAAGCGCAGGCTCGGCAATCGTTTCATTAAACACCTCCGCTCAGTCCGCCTAAGCCGAGCTGATCTCCTGTTTACTAAATACTTTAACTCCCCTTCTCATTCCCACACTGACCTTTCTGTCCTGGGCCTCCTCCATTGGCTGGTTGGCGCGGACTCAGTGCACCGATAGGCCTGTTTCCACGCTGTATCTCTATACTCTAAACTAAACTCTTGCCCAATCAATCACACAAGACCAGACTCCATCAACACTTCATGCTGCCTCGGGAAATCAGGCAACGTGATCAAAGATAACAATCATCACGGGAGCACCT